>NQII01000171.1:838319-896129 GCA_002778355.1 Clitarchus hookeri
ACCCCCACGCCATTGGTCGTATTACTCCAATATCTTCCCAATATTTATGCAAAATTCATTCCATATCTTGTGGAGCTCTGTATATTTCATTACATTGCCCAATTCTAAGCGAATACCCTTTATTTATGTTATTTCCAGTAGCCATTGTCTTCAGCTTTGTTGCAGTCTACAATCACATGTTGTGTTGAGTCGTTGACACCGCTAAGATCACATAACGATGGTCGTACCAGCCGAAAAATGTGAAGTTTCGTCTTGAAGTTGCCGTGGCCTGTATTCAGTTCCGTACTGTAATGATTCATACAGATCCAATTCCATTTCATTATTTCCTTTTCTTCTGGAATCAGCTCGTAAATAACTCTTCACTTTGTAGCTGTTGACTACGCCTCTTGCCACTTCTAGATAACTTTTTCCATGACTTCTGACTTCTCCTCCTTCAACAATCTTCCAACTCGTGCTCTCTCCACCACAATGTCGCAGTATCTAACTAGGAAATCAGCAGGTTGTACTTCAGCCAATACTAGGAGTGACTAATTGGATACTGTTCTGTAAGCTCTAGTAACGGTCAGCAGTGCCCCCCTCTGAGCACTGATCAGCTTCATCCTATGTGACACTTACTCAGCTCTATTATGCCATATTATTGCCCACATGATTTTATGGCTTAGAACACTGCTCTTATATTATTCGGAGTGTTCTATATCTGAGGCATCAGCTGGTATTTACAATTCTTCTTATCTTTTGAGAGACTACTACAGCCTTTCGTGACATAGTCAATATGCTTGAGGAAGCTCATCTTGTCATCCATGACTCCCAAGTACTTGAACTCGTGTACATTTTTAACCGGGTCCCCACCAAAGTACACAGTCGGCGGTCACTGTGGTTTTCCTTTCAGCATTATATCGTCTTGGTTTTTCCTACAGAGAATCTCAATTTCACATGCAGTGTGACCAGTCAAATATCTTCTGCATTATTTCTTCTTCTAATAGACTTCTTTCATCTCCATTAATCACGACCAGCCCATCAAATGCATATCCGAAAGCTGTGCACCCCAGCGGAAGACCCAGTTCCAAAAAAAAAACATAAAAATAGGATATTCCACAGGAAAGGTCCTAAAACCAACCTCTGCGAGGGGGGGGGGGGCACCCCTTTCTCACAACATTTTTCACTTGTATTGTTTTAGCAGTATAAGTATACGTGATCTACCTGTCTGCCCAAAAGTCTATGGTAACTTTGTAGACGTTTGCCAGACATCCTTTCCTCTTCAGTTGATGCATCACTTCCAGCCAGACATGAATTTTTGAACACTCCTTTAATATCCAGGAATACCCCAAGTGACTATTTTGCAGAGGACTTCTTGATATACTGCATGACATCTTTTAAGTTGAAGTCTGTTCCCATGCCTTTTAAAATCCATATTGTTTTTCGTGAAGCATTCCTTCAGTTTCTAAGGACATGATTAATCGCCTATTGATAAATTTCTCGTAGGTTTTGCCCAGTACCTGAAGCAATGTTAGAGGCCTGTATGATCCTGCGTCTTCAGGATCTTTGCCATCGACTTACGAGATCCGCAGACTTCCTTGTTTACAAGGGGCAGGAAACACACCAGTTCCGAGACACTCACTATTAAATTTTGGCAGATATTTCTTGATCCTGGAGTAGCTTCTCTTTATTATTTCTGCTCCCAGACCACCATAGCCTGGTGCCTTCCCATTCTTCAGCTGGTACAACACTTCAGTCAGTTATTCCTGATAGAAATCAGGTGCATCTGCTACATCCGGGATTTATGCTATGTACAGCCTCTTCATGTTGTGCTCCTCCCCCTCTCCTTTTCCGGAGTCCTCTGGCCGGAGCATGTAAAGGAGAAATTCCAGTGACCTGCGGATGTAAGTGCCAGTTTGTACAAGCCTAACCATTTGCTTTTCCGATTTTGCATGGAAAAAACGCTTAATCCATTGTGATCCTTGTCAAGTATACAACAATTTTGGCGGGGATTATAAAGGGCTGTTTCCTTGCCTACGCGTGTTGAGTGCTGGTGGTAGATTCGCTTCTGTATGCAGGACTACTCTGTAGTGAAACAGTCCGGAGAAGAGGCGAAACTGAAGCCATGTGGGGTCAAGAGAAGTACAGGCCGTCCCACATCGAAGTAAAAATCACATCGGAGAAAACGTGACTGAAAATTCCGATGCAGTTACACAGCGACACCTGTAGAATGCAAAGGCTGGGGTTTTTGCATTGGGTAATGCTGACGGGGAGAGCCCTGTCTTTCTGCAATATACACCTAAATGCAGTTTCGAACAACAAATGGATATTTTGATGTACTGTGTATTACAAATTTACTCCATATTTGATATCATTAAAAAGATTTCCCCATGAGGACTTAATTTCCTGGAAAATAAATTTTTTTTTGTCCCTATGATTTTTAGTACGATTGGAAAAGAAAAATTCAGCCCAGCAATAGGTAAACTCGTGATTTTTTTTCCTTTAAGTTCAATTTTGAACACAATCTCTAGTAAAGCGTGTTATATTTGTAACGGAGAGTTCAATGGTGAACAGTATGTTCGCTTTCTTCTGCAGACGTCCAGCTAATAACGAAATTACTCGTGTAACAAGATTTTATGCAAACATTTTTAAAATCCTACATGAGATGTAGTCCCCAAAGCAGCAATAAAAACCAAGATATAAACAAATTCAATTAAAGTCTTTATAACAGCATTTATATTAAAAAGCAAGTTTACATTAATTAAGCGTTGAAAAATTTTTTGGTAAAAAAAAATGTACCAGAAGTTTGGAATTTTAATATCTTACCGCTTTAGTTAATAATTTGTACAAATATCGCATTTAACTATGTAGGGAAAAATTAAATAAAATCTACACATCATTTTAAGAAAATAAAAAAATTCATTTTGACAATATTTTAAATCCTTTTTCACAAGCAGTCGAATGTCGATAACATGTAAAGATTTAATTTTTTCTTTTAATTACTAATGAATAATTCAGTGAAACCGGAACAGAATTTTTCAGTAACTTAATTGTTTAAAAATTTATTATAGTAATGAATGAAATGTTAGCCTGCTCGTCTTCCACCAAGGAGAACAGGGGTTTAATCCCCAACCTGGCCACTCCCAGATTTTCGCAAGCTGGAATCGTGCCGGAAAATGCCGCTGGATTGCGGGTTTCCTCGGTGATCTCCTGTTTCCACAGCCCTCTCATACCGGCGCTGCTCCATACTTACCTCTATCACTTCCATTTACTTTCAAGACCTCGCTGTTAAGAGCCGCCCAAATCTCTTCATTCACTTCACTCACTCATTTTAATATATTTGCATTTAATCAATATTCCAATTAAAACAGTCAAATATTTTACGACAGAAATAAAAACAATTATAATAACATTTATAAAAAAATTTAGTATTTTGTAAATAAATCTAATTTATTACGAATATAAAACAATCATTTTGTGTATTTAAAGTTTTTAAATTCTACAAATATTAGACTTAAATTCAGGTGTTTATTTAATAACTGTACACATAGGTCAACAATTTCATTTTCGTAAAGGATAAAGTTACTTCTTATTTGAGTTTTATGTAATAATAGCTGGCCTTTAACGCCGATTTTTACGAGGTTATAATTATAAATTTTGGCAAAAGATTAAATCAAATTTTTTTCTTACATACGCACCAATTGAAGTTTGTGACATATAAATTACTAAAGAATTTGACATTTGCAAATATTAAGTTATTATATCTTATTACAAAAGAAATTCTTATATGATTAAAATTTGTCAAAAATAATCCACTTTGCCAACAGAAAATAATATTCATGTAAAAATTAAAATAAAGAAAAATTATGGAATGTAAGTTTTAATTGTAAATCTAAATATATTCACGAAATATTTTCAAAATTTGTAGCTGAACTTGAGAGAAATTATGAGGAATGCATTATATACATATGAAAGAAAAATTCGTAAGAAAGATAATGATTTTCCGTATAAATCAGTAGAGGAATTATGGGGATTTTGGCACATCGGGACCTGGGACCAGAGTGTCGGAGCTGTTTGTGCTCTTAATTCCGGTCGACCGGCAGCCATCTTGGATACAAGTGACTTTGACATTGGTCTTTGACGTTGACCCCGGTGAACTTTAACCTTGAAAACCCAAAAACCCCAAAAAATAATAAAAAATAAAAACTAATTAAAAAAATAATATTAAAAATTATTAAAATTTATTGTTAAAATACAAAACAATTTATTATTAAAATCACAAAACAATTTATTATTTAAACATTTATTTAAAAACTTACAATTCCGAAGGCCGCCCCCTCCCCCAGCACCCTTCCTAATAGACAACGGATCCTCACCAATTGCTATTGGCTGTTTAGGCGGCAGGCATCCACCCCCACCATTCCTCATTAAAAAATATATTTAATTGCCCAATTGCTCCATCCCCACCTCGAATTACTCACCTTCGTTGTACCAATTAGTTGCGTTCACACCACCCCCATCCAATATATTTAATTGCGCAACTACCCCACCCCCTCCAAACCCTCGCCACTGCTCATACCGTCGTATGCAGCCATCTCAGTGGGTTTTTTGTTTGTCATTTGTTTATACATTGCTGGAGGTGGCATTTTTGAATTTCAAATGTTTACATTTTCAACACTTAGGTGGCGCTAGAGTATTAATTACCAAATAACCCGCCACAGAATGTGAATTTTTCGATTTAGCCAACAGGCGAGCTGACGTTCTCGCTTACCTATGCTCAATAAGCCATCTTGTTTTTTTGGTTTGTCATTTGTTTGCATTTTCAATAGCTAGGTGCCGCTGGTGTAATAATAACCTATTTCGTCACCAGGCGAGCTGCCTATTTAGCCACCAGACAGCAGTCATATTTGTTTTGGTTTTTAAACTAAAAGTGGTGCTTTCGGTGCCCTCCATATTTGATAATATTTTAAACTCATCGGTGGCATTCATTTCTCGATTTCACTGCCAGGAAAGATGCCAGTACCATCTCATTCGGTCGATTCAGTACCAAAGTAAACTGCCGGCACTCACATTTGTTTCATAGACAAAAAAAAATCATTTCATTTTTTATCCTATTTACAAATTATCTTTTCAATCAGTGAACACCTTCCAGCATAATTTATTTATTCAATAATTTTTGCATTAAAAACTTAAATTAAGACCTATCAAATAACATTTTTCGCTTTAATGCTAATTCAATTACCATTTAAATTGAGTATTTATTCTGTTACCTCTCGCCACAACACTTTAGTCCGAACATTTATTCACCCTCTCTTAATCCCTTACCGCTTCCGCTCTTGTTTTCAGCATTGTCCGCCAGAGCATGCTGGTGTGGGGATAGTATATAATGGGAACAATGCCGAGCCTCGGCACAATTTTTCGTTTGATGCCAGAGGTGACAGATCGCTCTCTCACACCTCGTCTTTTAGCATTCTGACTGGTAAGTTCGGATATTTAATTACGTTAGGTCACATAATATTATCAAACATGCACATAATACGCATATATTTTCCCGCGAAATTACAAATCTGATAAAACCGAAGTTTCGGTTTGGGCATGCTGGTCTCTCGAGGAATATATAACCTCATAAAATACGGCACTAGAAATTGGTTTTTATAAATTTATTTATTTACTACTTATCTAATTTGCAAAGGCGTTTACTCACTACCCGTGACGCTACTGTAACACTTCGTTTGCATTCACTACATGTATTCGAAGACACAAATGTATTAATGTGCAAATGATGCAGATCGAGTGATATTTAAGAGCGTTACATGTGGCATGGCATTTACTAGGCACGATAACTTGCAGAGGCATGCAAAAACCTGCGTAGCTGCAGGACCTTCACCTGCCAAAAACAGTCGTGTACAGTCTCCTTCGCAGCAAGGTACGATTGTACTTCACACAAAACCAAGGATTCAGGATGAGCATCCACTTCCATAAACCATCACCCCCAAGAATCGTGGCAGGGTCTGGGTTGGTTAATGACAATGATTTCGTTGAGGCCGAACTGCATTCGATCACAGTCTAAAGACCTATGCCCCACAACGAGAGTAGGCATTCGAAGGATATTTGCACATGTTATGCTATAATGGGGGATAACATCGCTGTTGTCTCTCCACAAGACAACACCAATAAAATTTAATATATGGCTCGAATGCAGCTTAGCAAAACTGACCCATTCAACGAAAGGATGGTATTCGGATCTAAAGGCAAGATAACGAATAAACTGTAAAACCGCATACTGTAAATATACATCACCAGAAAGAAGCATACAAAGAGCGTGTTTCGGGGTGAATATTAACGTAAAATTAATCACCGGGTGCCCCTTCCCCTCTAAAACACATGTTTGCCACCCTTCAGCAAAGCATTTGTAGAAATTGTATTTTGGAAAAATCATGTGCCATGAACGGATGCATTATGCAGGTTTCTATAAAGTAATAATGGCTCGAAAAACCCAAAAAGAGAGTTAAAATCACTTTGCTACCACTCACGGTATCCGATATGCACAGTAAAGTATCCCGTGCATTACCCCTCGCCGTGGCATAGACGCTAATCATTAAAATACATTTCCTCCCAAGTTTAAAGTCAGCACTTTACGAAATTTTGGAAAACGGAAAAAAATACTATATGGTTACTCCACGGGCAGCGATATTTCTAGTTCCCAGTGTCCGGATATAAAACTCTTTATACACGCAGATAATGTACATATTGTAAGTTTTGCGGGGAAAATACAGCGAAAAATATACCGCGAAAAGACGCTAGCGTAGAGGTACACCCACCACAGTACAAAATCATAAAATCGGTTATCTTCGAAAAAAAAAAAGCACAGTTTTTTCACACATTCGCATGCGCTAGCTCCATTAAGAGATACATCAGTACCGCGGTAAAATATCTCCGTCTTCTTCGGCAGTCACATCTAATTGCTACGTGACTTAAGCTGAATGAAAATTGACATGCGAACATGTGTGCGGCCTCTAATCCAGCAGGTGTCAATAGTATTCACTCTTCATGAATTACGCCAACTTAAACACAGTTTTATTCCTGAGATGCTAGTACAACATGTAAATTTATACCATAATTCGGATTCCAGCAAAGACACCCGCATACAGCTCTCATTTGCCACCCGTCAACCTCGTCGAGACATGTAAGGAAACTTCACAAGTTCTAAAAAAACAAGAACATATTGCAGCCAGTGCATTACGGAGGCCATGAGATTTTAAAGTTGTTTTCATCCCTTCCGAATGTAGAAAACTAATTCAGTGTATAAACATTTTTTGTAAATAAATGTTGGCTCGAACTCCATCTTTGTTTATCTTCCGTATAAAAATCAAATGCGATATATTTTTATTAATGACGGTGATACCAAAGATATTTAAGTATCCATTAAAAAAAAATTTAAAAAAATAGTATATTCTGCACTTGCTCATACGCAAACACACACACACAAACACGTACACAAAAAGAGCCCAAAATAAATCTTTTTGGAGGCGAGACTGATATAAACAAAAAAAAACTGTTAAGACAAAAGCGTACCTCAAGAAGAGGATACGAGTCCCATTACAGGAGTAAACGAGAGGCACGTGCAGTCGTTATCTGAGCTCGCGCACACAGCCAGCCGCGCTGCACCAGGTGTGGAATTTGACTTTGCCCTAGATATTTGACTGTTGAATAGCTTTTGNATCGCTTCAACCGCATGTTTTATTCCTCACACAAGCCAACTTTAATTCATAGGATAATAAACGGAAATAATTGCACGCACAAGTAAACACCAACGGAGACCCATATTCAGGGGGGCCCGGGATCGATTTTCTACTTGTCCGGCCCAAACTTTGTTTTCTAAAGTCACTCCAGGTGAATGCCGGTATGGTTTCTTGGCTGAGTCCTTACTTTTTCCCGTTTTACCTAGCAATTCAATCAATCACAAAAAAAAATGTATAAAATATACTTTTATTATTATTTAATCCTGCACACCACCTAGAATATGTAAGCACACACTTCAATTTTACGAGAATCGAATATACAGTCACGATTAAAACATATTTACATCTGTTCATTATAAAAGGAAGGGGTTGCGCTATTTCCTCTCGAATCGGATGCGCAACATCGGGCTTTCAGAATCACGAGCCATCCTCGTTTCGAGAAATATATACTTAAAAAAAAAAAAAAATCGTAACATGTAATGCTAATATGTACGTATTAAGTTATAATAATTAAAACTTAATCGCAACACGTAATCCAGGCCTATGCACGTATTAATTTTTAAACAAATCGCTTTATTGAGTGCAAATATTAATTTGGTATCAGCAATTCCTTGCAATTTCAGGCATACCGAGATACCATTTGGCATTTTACATGTTTTTAAAGCTACCATTTTGCACCCGATTCTTTGTTGACCAGTCTGATAATACTAGGAATATATACCGATTCGGGTCATTATTATTCTGTTCGTAACCAAAAGAATGAGTCTTTTATCCGCCGATACACACATTTAGAAATATTTTCACCCCCACATACACAGTGATAAGTTAGTGTTAAACCTAATTAGGGTAAAGGGGCAATAATCTAACAGAATACTGGATCCGCNGCGCTATTTCCTCTCGAATCGGATGCGCAACATCGGGCTTTCAGAATCACGAGCCATCCTCGTTTCGAGAAATATAAACTTAAAAAAAAAAAAAAATCGTAACATGTAATGCAAATATGTACGTATTAAGTTATAATAATTAAAACTTAATCGCAACACGTAATCCAGGCCTATGCACGTATTAATTTTTAAACAAATCGCTTTATTGAGTGCAAATATTTATTTGGTATCAGCAATTCCTTGCATTTTTCAGGCATACCGAGATACCATTTGGCATTACACATGTTTTTAAAGCTACCATTTTGCAACCGATTCTTTGTTGACCAGTCTGATAATACTAGGAATATATACCGATTCGGGTCATTATTTTTCTCTTCGTAACCAAAAGAATAAGTCTTTTATCCGCCGATACACACATTTAGAAATATTTTCACCCCCACATACACAGTGATCAATTAGTGTTAAACCTAATTAGGGTAAAGGGGGAATAACCTAACAGAATACTGGATCCGCTCACTTCCGCAAATACGAATGTAAACCTCTTTTCATGAATAAAAGATTTAACCCTTGTTCCGACGGAAAAACCTAAGACATTTTTGCACAGATTATATTTAGGTATCATATATGTAATATATAAATATATTAAATTAAGGTTAGAGCAAAAAGGCCACCCATTATAGAAATAGGAAAAAGTATTCCTATTAACGAACATGACCCGAAGAGTGCTACATATTTATATTTCCGAATCGACGCGATATTCCGATGTGAAAAAATTGCTTAGTATTTAAAGTTGTATTAATATTGTACTTTCAGAGGAAACATCTATGTTAACACACCAAAGACCTGACCACTGAAAAAAAAACTATATCCGAGTACCCTAGCATCATTTTTCTACAAATACCCAGTATGCGACGTACTATCAGAGCTGAATACCGATTCTAAAATAGTCCCCAGTTCTTTATTAACCTGCAGAGATACATACTCACGTTGGCAATATTTTAGCCCAGTCATACCATTGTATCATAGACATACGAACGATACATTTTTGAAAGGCCAGAAGCGAGTGCTATCTTGACTGTTATCGACGTTCATTTTTGCGGCAGAATTCTTGAATCTCCATAATGCCCAGGATGAGTTCTAATGCTTGCTAACATACTGGCGCCATATCAGGCCCTCGTGATGCTACAAGTAATAATGTGTCGCATTATGCAAACACATAAGCAATACATTTGAGAAAAAATGTCGGACATACGCATGTTTAAGCACAAGAGGTTCTTTTACCTTATCAAAATTTTANTTGGCAATATTTTAGCCCAGTCATACCATTGTATCATAGACATACGAACGATACATTTTTGAAAGGCCAGAAGCGACTGCTATCTTGACTGTTATCGACGTTCATTTTTGCGGCAGACTTCTTGAATCTCCATAATGCCCAGGATGAGTTCTGATGCTTGCTAACATACTAGCGCCATATCAGGCCCTCGTGATGCTACAAGTAATAATGTGTCGCATTATGCAAACAAATAAGCAATACATTTGAGAAAAAAATGTCGGACATACGCATGTTTAAGCACAAGAGGTTCTTTTACCTTATCAAAATTAAAAAAATATCATACTGTAGGATAAATTACTTAGGTCAGAAGGGCTACTGCAATTTGTGAAATTACAAAGGTTTCGACATATCAGTGCAGGCTCCCCAACGAAAACCGCATCCCAGGCCCAATTGGCAACGGTGACCTCTTCCACGATGTCGCAAAAGAGGGAGACCACGGTTACGTAGTGGCTAGAGCTCTCGTTTCCCATCACGAGTACGCGCACAGCATTTTTTTTTTTGTACACAGGTTTTCGGACAGGATNCCATCACGAGTACGCGCACAGCATTTTTTTTTTGTACACAGGTTTTCGCACAGGAGGTCCACCTCAACACCAGCCCATTCATCACTCGGAATCTTCGCCCCAACACCACAATACAGGTTCGATACCCGGCCGGTACGTTCCCAGATTTTACCGGAATGACAGCATGAACATCTCCGACGCTCCCGTCCCAGGTCTCGATGTGCCAGAGTCCCCATTATACCTCTACTTATATCATACAGCCATTTAAAATGCAATTTCCAACATAAAATATTTTATGCTACTAAATTATATAAATATATTTTATTTATTATGAATATTTGAAAGTTATATTTAACACTAACTGTTAAATATAAATGGTCAATGATCCAGCTTTTCCTTTTATTAAAAAATGAAAAAGGAAATTATTACGAAACTTTTTTTCTTTATTAAGTTTTAAACGTTTNAAAGTTATATTTAACACTAACTGTTAAATATAAATGGTCAATGATCCAGCTTTTCCTTTTATTAAAAAATGAAAAAAGAAATTATTACGAAACTTTTTTTTTCTTTATTAAGTTTTAAACGTTTATACATAGGACTACCATTCATTACAATTTAGCTAAACGATAATGAAAGACGTATGCGTTGTTAAGGGAAACATTAAATGAATTTCGCACACTTGGTTCATTGTTATATCATCGTTTATGAAAGTATACTTCCATGCGGACGGGAGATTTTGCTGTGAAATCAAATGCCTAATGAAGCATGTATATTTGGCAATATCCGTCAAGTAACAGGATAAGAAAAGGTTTACGTAATTTTCCCCACAAAAATATTGATATCTCGCTTGAAATATGTGTATGGTTTTTATTTACAAATAACTAGCGTGTTCTATCCGCGAATATTTGGCGGATGTTTTTAATTTTCTACCGGATTAGTAGTTTTCAGATCTATTACGTTTTTGGCTTTGGGTGGTGCACTCTCGGAAATAAATGTTAAAAATGAAATAATAATTTAGAAAGTTGAAATGTTTTATCTTGCGTTTAAAATGTTTTTGAAGCTGGCTAGAGCAAATAATGCACAAGACAAGTTCATTTTATCAATTTTATGTGAGGAACTATTCACATTTCTTATTGTATATTATGGTCTGATAAGGAAGTAACCGGTGGATGCAGTAGAGAAGTAAGCTACCCAGTAACTACCAGTTACTTTCTGCGTGTGTAATGGTATTTCAAAATAGAAGCTGTGAACGTCAGATGATTTAGTAGTGTAGTCATATTCGATTACTTGGTACTAGAGAGCAATACTACAGAAGTCATGCCAAGGTGTTTACCCTGAAAATACGCGCACGCCAGCAAAATGGCTTCGCTGGACAGCATAATGTTCGCCAATCAGCGTCTGATAACTCACTTTCCAATCGGAATTTCAGCCAATTGGGAACTTTAAGCAGAACGAAATTGCGAATTAGACAAAATACCAGTTCGCAGTGTCTCACGCAGTTAGTCCACGAACGAGTACGTCCACATATACTGAAACGCCTAGCCATTCCATTTTTGTATACTTATGTGTTCTGTGTTGCTTACGTGCTTTAAGTTCGCCAGACGAAATAACTTCCGTTACATTTGATCATNTGTATACTTATGTGTTCTGTGTTGCTTACGTGCTTTAAGTTCGCCAGACGAAATAACTTCCGTTACATTTGATCATGATAAGGCTCACAATCAGTTACATTCTGCGCCCGTATTAACCAACATGTAACACTCCGGAATGAAGGAAAACTCATTATTTGTAAGTGTGTCACAGTAGAGCTTTTTGAGCGGCAATGGCGAACCTAATTATCCTCGGTGCACGCAATCAAAGGATATGCTTTTATCCCCTCCGCGCGGCACTCGAAACTAATTACTGCGTCCACTTTTCCTTCGGTACCACTCTTTTGCTGTGCGTGCTCCTGTAATTGCATTTGAGTAGCATGTACTAGATTTCCTTTTCGTTTATTCCAACGTCCATTAAAACAAGTAACATTCATTTCTTGTTCGATGTATNAGCATGTACTAGATTTCCTTTTCGTTTATTCCAACGTCCATTAAAACAAGTAACATTCATTTCTTGTTCGATGTATTTACATCTCACATAAAATATTAAAAATTTGCATAAATAATATAAACTTACGTCTATTTAAGTAATATTAGGGGCTCCCAATTTCCACGAAAATATTTAATGAAAAACTGTATTTCAGTGCATTTTAGCTCATAATCACCCTGGTGATAGGAAAATTTCAGTTTTGAACTCTTGAGTGTTTGCCATAAATCCAGTGAAGCAATAAAATGTCCTCTCACAACAAACAACATAATAATAGAAAATAGTAGCAGTCGCTTGTACGAGCAGCATCACACAGCGCGACTCTGGTAAACAACTCAGCTCCGTTCTCACCCGCTTCACATCGCAATGCATCAAAATCAAGGAAGTATATATTCGCGAACTAACAACTACCCTACCTTCTCCCGCCCTTGCCGCAGTTGAAGGAGTAAATGACTTCTCCTCCGCGACTGTCACACAGATGTGGCCAGTGCCCTCTCCGCACTGCACTTCCATCTCCAGACGATTCCTCTTCCGGAGTGTGTCCATAGCTACAACTTCGCCCACGGCACCAGACAACCCTTCTATAGCCACGATGCATGCGTCCTTGTTAACATGATAACTCCGACCTAAGGCGTCTAGGGCTTGCCCTGAGACATCCCATGCTCCTACCGACCTCGCATGCCAGAGGACCCACAGACCTGTGAATGGGCTCACGACGGCCAAGTGGGATTGAGGGGATCGTCAGGAAAATAATTGCCGCTTGTACAACCAACGGCAACCGTACATACGCCAGCCTAATGGCGTCATTGGCTAGCAAGATGCTGGAACGCCGTTCGCCAATCAACGCCTAGTATCTTACTCGCCAGCCGGACGCCCAGCCAATAGAGGACATTCCGCAGAATGAAATAACCAATAAAGACACAAGGCCTGTTTCCAGAATCTCGTGGAACCAATCAGACAATTGGTACGCCACATAAAATAAAACCGTCATGCAATTTCGTCCCTGTGTAATTATCTACTCAGTGCGCTCACATGACACTTGGTCAATAAGCAAAATAAAACTGCTGATGTACCCGTAGGGTATGCAAATAGTGTGAGTGGAACTCTTTTCGTGAAAATCACGTGTCCCTACAACATATTGATATTACATTAAAGACTAGCAGTCTACACGTTGTCCTGCTCTGGTGTAGTCGCCCTCTTGTATTTCTCTTTTCTGAACATAGTGCAGCCATATCAACTTTTGGCGGTGGTAAAATTTTTGTGACGTTGATATGGGAAATACCTGAAACTAAAAATATTAACTTGGGAAAACTTATAATTCTTTTACTTATTCATAACAGAACCTCGCCCGACATTTTGAACTCCGTTGACGCAGTAGTAAAGTGTTTTCAAAAAGAAAATTAAGAAAACTACTAAAACAGTTCATGACCAGAAAAACATTCACTTCCTATTTCCGGCGTTGTTTAATTCCGTCTGTATGGGTGCCAGTTTAACTTGTTGATAAAGAATCATTTAATGAATATCAGAGAAGTTAGAAATATTTTGTCAAAAATCAATTAAATACGTTAGTAAAACATGATTTTCGATTGCCGATAAAGTTAACAGCGAAAAATTGTGAATGTGGAAAACGTGATGTCTAAATAATATATTTTGCATCATTTGATTCTCACATGTATTTACTGTTTCTGGTGTTGCAAAACATAATATATTTTCTGATGCCTGCTGTACTTACGCAGGCAAAGAACTTGCCTCTCTACCACAACCAATAAACTACAGGCTTTGTGTTTGGTGATCAGTGATATGAAGCAGTCATAACGTATAACAACAGTGAGGTTTNTGTCATAACGTATAACAACTGTGAGGTTTACAAATAAGTTGTCTCCAGGGAAGATCATTGGACACTGAGCCCAGCAGTGTACAGCATTGGTCAAATGTAACCTCCCTGTGCAACATGCAATCTACTCTCTACACTGGGCATGACAAGTTTAAACGTTTNATCTCTACACTGGGCATGGCAAGTTTAAACGTTTTTGTTAATAGGAAGTTTATAATGTAGTAGTTTTGGGCTCGACCAACAGTTAGAGAAAATAATTGACGTGAGACATAAAGTTTACAGTAACATAACTACCATCAAGTTAGTGATAGAGAGAGAGAGAGAGAGAGAAAGAAAGAGAGAGAGAGAGTGGAGTGGAGACGTTTGCACGACTCTTAACATCGAGGTCTTGAGAACCGACGATGGTGAAGCNGCAGGCAAAGAACTTGCCTCTCTACCACAACCAATAAACTACAGGCTTTGTGTTTGGTGATCAGTGATATGAAGCAGTCATAACGTATAACAACAGTGAGGTTTACAAATAAGTTGTCTCCAGGGAAGATCATTGGACACTGAGCCCAGCAGTGTACAGCATTGGTCAAATGTAACCTCCCTGTGCAACATGCAATCTACTCTCTACACTGGGCATGACAAGTTTAAACGTTTTTGTTAATCGGAAGTTGATAATGTAGTAGTTTTGGGCTCGACCAATAGTTAGAGAAAAGAANCTCTCTACACTGGGCATGACAAGTTTAAACGTTTTTGTTAATCGGAAGTTGATAATGTAGTAGTTTTGGGCTCGACCAATAGTTAGAGAAAAGAATTGACGTGAGACATAAAGTTTACAGTAACATAACTACCATCAAGTTAGTGACAGAGAGAGAGAGAGAAAGAAAGAGAGAGAGAGAGAGAGAGTGGAGTGGAGACGTTTGCACGACTCTTAACATCGAGGTCTTGAGAACCGACGATGGTGAAGCNAGAGAGAGAGAGAGTGGAGTGGAGACGTTTGCACGACTCTTAACATCGAGGTCTTGAGAACCGACGATGGTGAAGCGAGGTGAGTAAGAAGTAGTGCGAGAATGCAAACGGTGGGGGAAATGGGAGACCTCCGATAAAACCCACAAACCAGAGGCATCGTCTGGCACGATCCCCATTTGCGAAAAACTGGGAGCGACACCGCCAGTATTCGAACCCTTTTCGCCTTGGTGTGATGCGAGTAGTCTAAAGACCACTACACCACCGCGACCCCAAACGCTCGTTAGTTGATTTCACTCAACGTTTATTGAAGTCGCGACTGACGCACGGGTGACGCGGTTGACATTAAATTATAATTATTAATGTTTATTCTATTCAACTTATCTGTGTTTTTATAAATGTGAGGATTCAAATATTACTAGAAACAAACTGGTGACTTTTGTCCAATTTATAAGATATTAAAAATATTGTGCTACAATTTTTTGAACATTTTCTCAACTATTATGTTATGATTATTGATTTCTTGGTGACGAATTTTAAGGTCCGCCCTTAAAGATGAAATAGCAGTTATTTGATAACAGTTAATATNTTATTGATTTCTTGGTGACGAATTTTAAGGTCCGCCCTTAAAGATGAAATAGCAGTTATTTGATAACAGTTAATACATTTTCTCTCTGATTAATTAATGATTTTAATAATATTTTTTTCGAATCCTGTTGGTAATTTTTTAGAGATATTTGTACGTCGTCAACAAATTTTAAGATGGCAAAGTTNTTATTGATTTCTTGGTGACGAATTTTAAGGTCCGCCCTTAAAGATGAAATAGCAGTTATTTGATAACAGTTAATATATTTTCTCTCTGATTAATTAATGATTTTAATTANACAATTTTTTGAACATTTTCTCAACTATTATGTTATGATTATTGATTTCTTGGTGACGAATTTTAAGGTCCGCCCTTAAAGATGAAATAGCAGTTATTTGATAACAGTTAATATATTTTCTCTCTGATTAATTAATGATTTTAATAATATTTTTTTCGAATCCTGTTGGTAATTTTTTAGAGATATTTGTACGTCGTCAACAAATTTTAAGATGGCAAAGTTTGACGCAGAATGGAAGAGAATAAGCTTCGTAAAATCTTAAATCAAGATGGTGGCTGGACCACAGCAAAACAGCCTCAAGCATGTGATGTAGCATTTAAAACATGTTGGCTGATGTTCAACAACACATGTATGCAAACCTATATGTTTTCTTTACTCGTAGGTTAGCTAGGTTGTTAGGACTGGTATGGGATTAGCTGTTTGAATGAAATAATCACTGGGCATAATGTTAAGTTATACATAATGAAAGTAAATACATCCCTTCTTTCGTCTTCACATTTTTCTTTTTCGTGTAGTCAAAATAAAACGCACGGATAGGTAATCCACTTAGTGTAAAATTTATCCGAATGTGAAGTGAAAATGTTCTTCGCAGGGCTTCTACAAATTTTTTTTCGCAGTCTTTGAATTTTTTAATAAGAGACATTGGAACCAAGTTTTTCAAGCTCTGAATAAACTTTTCTTCCGGAGGTATTTATCACAGCTGCGTTTTCTTTTACGTTTAACTGCTTTTCAAAAAGGTTTTTGGTAAGGACATAGTTGCCATTTCTCGCAATTCAAACCAGCTGTATCTTACAATTCCCTCTGCAGTCTGTCTTAATGGCGTGAAGTGTCTGGCAGAAGTCTTACACAGACTGTCTCTCAGCACGTCATATCTACAAGCCTGCCATTTCCATTTACACCCAGTTCCCTTGAACAATAGAGAACAAAGAGAGTTAAAGACGAAATGAATATGATAGCGGTGCTAGACGGCACCGAAAAGTTGAAGACTTCTACAAAACGCTTTAACTAATTAAAACCTATACTTAGTTATGTCTTACTCTGGACAGCAGATAAGGTTGACGTAAAGTAATTTCATGCAGTAGATTTTTCATTACACATATTAAATGTACAGTGAAAACTTTCCATCAGTTTCGAAATTTGTATTGATTATAAAATACAGAATGTTCGGAAACTCAATGCCGAAACTCCGGTCATAGTTAGAGTGGACTAATAGTAACACAACACTTATATCCAGAAACGTAATTTTATATCAAGTAATTGTGTTCAAAGTTGCGGCCTATAACACCTGCAGAACAAGAACACGAACTATACACGCAGCGTCCTGTCCAACTTATCCTACACCATACGTTTACGGATATAAGTATACTCGTGTGTTACTATTGGTCAAAAGAAAATATGTCTGGTGTTTGGACACTGAGTTTCCAAACATTCTGCATNTTTTTTTTTTTTCAGGAAACGACCTTAAATGTAAATTAACGAAACATTTTAACTTGCACATACTGTGATAATTTCATCATATATCAAACTGTACGTACCGCAAAATCGAGCGCTGCTACTGTAAAAGGTTCGGCAATTCACTAGCTATTTGACTCATTCTCGAAAAAAATGTATGGCAGCTCTCATGGATTTATGAAAAAAATATAATTTGTGATTTCTTAATATAAGTAAAGACTGATGTAGTTAATAACTTGGATAACAATTTCTTAGCATATGCTCCCAAAAAGTATTTTTTCCTGTCGTGGTACTGTAAAAGTTCCATATGATCACGCATTTTATCTGTCACTGGACTAGCTCATGCTAAGTCCTGAGTAGGATTGAGAAATTTTAGTTAATATTTTAATGACGAGAAGAACCTGACATGTTACCATTTTGCGCTATCATGGAGCATTACTTAATATATTCGCATCAAAGAAACGATCAGGTCTATGAAAGTATTAGGAAGCTGGAACTTACGAGATGTTTCAAAATTTATATTTTAATTAAAGAAATGCTTCGAAATGGAAAGAGTGAATTTTTTTTGTCAGAAAAAATTTCTGATAATATCTGTCATACAAATAATGCCAACCCTACAGGGATTTAAATATAAGATTCATCATGTTTAGTCCATCTGAGAACAGAGAAGGTTAGTATCGCTACATAGATTGACATTTATCATAAGAGAACAAAGACGCGTAAGATATTCAGAGTTTCGAACGCATAAAATCCCATAGTTAGGGGGACCTGCTTTTCGAAGAAAATATTACAGGTTAAGTTGTGTTTCTAAACGCTTAAGTTCAGAACCACTTTAGTGATTGGATCATTTGAATTGTTACCTAACTTATATGTTTGTTCGTGAAAATCGGATGGTCAGTATCGGAGAAACTTAAATCTGATTTGCTCACTTATGTAACAGACTCTCTTCACACAAAGACAAGCGGCCAATATACAAAGGAAGGCTGCAAGTTTGCACATAGGATATTGAAGTCTAGCCTCAGCGTAAATATTTTCGCGAAAAGTGAGTGAAGAGATTTGGGCGGATCTTAACAGCGAGGTCTTGAGAGCCGATGAAGGTGATTGAGATGAGTACGGAGCAACGCCGGAATGAATGGGTGGGGAAACGGGAGATCCCCGAGAAATCCAGGCTATCAGCGGTATTTTCCGGGACGATTCCCACATGCGAAAATCCAGGAGTGATCAGGCCTGGGATTGAACCCCATTCGCCATGGTGAGAGGCAAGCATGCTAACCGCTCAGCAACCGCGGCCCCATTTTTGCCAAAAATAGCTGACCCTGCCCATATTCAGGAAACAAAAGTTTTAAAAATGAACGATACGGAGGATAAACTTATTTTCCTTGTGGATCAGTTAGAAACAACGATTTTATTAGGAAAAAACACCCAAGCAATTGTTAGTTCTCAGTGCACCATCACGAACACGTAAGAGTACAGAGGTGAAAGAGCTCCTCAAACAAAGAAAGAAATCCAGCCGCACGTGACAGCAGATTGCCGTCACCGCCGAGCAATACTTCGGAACGCCATTCGCCAATCAGCGCTTGGTAACCTGGGGCCGTGGTGGTGTAGTAATCTGACTACTCACCTCCCACCTAGGGGAATCGGGTTGCCGCTGGTCGGCGGGTTTTCTCGGGGATCTCCTGTTTTCCCCGCCTTTGCATTCCGGCGCTGCTCCATACCCACCTCGCCTCACACTCACCGCCCAAATCTCTTCACTCCAGGCTTGATAACCTACTCGCGTGTCGGCAGCCCAGCCAGTAGGGGAATCTTACGCAGCACACTGTAGCCAATCAAGCCTCTTCCAGAGCCTCGCACCCCCAATCAGGTAACAGGAAGGCCCACATGAGGAAAACTGCCACTTCATTCCACCTCTGCGGCGTCAGGTAGGCAAGTTAGGATTTTCATTCTCCGCTGACCGCCGAGTGGGGAAGAGCTATTGTCCGAATTACTGGGCCGACGGGAATTCTAGAGTGAGATATTTGAACGGTGCTTAGCAGATGCCTTCAGCGTCTATAAAGCCCCTGTTGCACTCTCAAATTTTCCCGTCAAATTTCTTCGATTAAGTTTGGTCAAATAAAGTTGGACAGTTGTGACGTCAGTGAAAATATTCATAAACGCCGTTATAAATGCCTGAAAAAGTTGGATGGCACCAGTTTCCATCAAATATTTAAAAACTGGACCGGTTATAAATTTTTTTTTATATTTCATGGGCTCAGCCAATCACAATTGAGCACAACAAAAATTGCCGTTTCCTACGTCACAAAACTAAAAAATAACGAATAATTTCTGGAGACGAAGCAAGGTTATGAAGATCATTAATTTATGCAGACGCTACCTGAGCATGAATGCTATTTTAAGTGAATATGGTTCTTAAAATTTAGAACTGAAAAATGTACGACAACGGAGGTATAATACTTTTAAAATTAAGGAACGAGTTATAGCGACTTTATGATTGTATCACTTTTCGTACAAATATTAAATTGAACAAAATTAGTAGATAAGGGTACAGCTAATAATAATTATCCAAGTCGTCACAATATCGTGGGAATATTTTCTTGGTAATGTTGTATAAAGTTTAGCCGTATTTCAATTTCAACTGTAGAGATAAATTTTCAAGTCAAAATAGCCATAACTTAAACCATTGTCGGAGGTAAGTTAAGAGTCAGATTCCATAGAAACTGCCAGAACCACACTCCGGTGACTTACGATACACTTTAGCGTAAACCAAACTTTATATCGTAATACATTTTTTAAGCCTAAATAACAGTTATTTTAAGAAAAATTCTTACATTTACGCTAAAACCTGATGAAAGTAATTTTTCAAAACATATGGTATAATTTTTATGTGGCGTTTTATAAGTCACGAAGCCATACAACTTACTCAAAATATAGTAAATAATTTTTGGCACTAGAACGACTTAACTCAGCTACAATTTCACAATTGGAATGTGTTAACTGTTGCACGTTGGCGAGCCTGGCCGGTAATCTCAGACATTAAGTGTCGGAGAAACCTGATTCTGACTGCTACAGTGAAACACCACAACGTCCTCCGAACACGACACGCTGCTAGCAGCCAAGGGAAGACTACAGTTGTTCCAGTTAGATATTTAACTACGAAACATTTTTTTACAATACTTCATAACTACAAAACGCACCAAATAGCAAAGGTCTGGTATGAGACCCCAGACTGCTGGTTTGTGCTGAGTCGTGAATATGCAGCCGTGATGACCGTTACAGAAACGTCTCATGCACATACATGAGCTCGGCAAACAGCTTGTGTTTGCGCATGCCCGGGAGCTCATTGTAATGCCTTGACGTAACATATGCACATTAGCGCGAGGCAGTAACGCAACACGAGCAGATGAGTACCGGGTGAACCGTGAATATGGACCAACCTCATCGATCTGGTAATTAGAAATGTGTGCACCCTCTAACTGCGCTCGTACTAGAATTAATTACATTTGAACTAAAGTTGGTGCAGGAAGTTGGGAAGTTTAGTTCACAATGGTGTTTTTTAAATCCATACCCATGGACATGCTTACATAAACATAGTTATCTATGACATTTGTACAGCTGACTAGCAGCCATGATATGTATTTTCATGTAGCACTCTTAACCTTACGGCCATGGACAGGAAAATTTCGCGTTTAATATGACATGTGGGCTAGACTCCACGATCCTATGCGTTTTTGAGGTCCAGCTATCTGTTCATTGGCTGCTGCCTCAGTGTGGAGCCAGTTTCTATTTTCGTAATATAAAATTATTTTCTAGTTTTCCCGTATGATCANCTCCAGCTATCTGTTCATTGGCTGCTGCCTCAGTGTGGAGCCAGTTTCTATTTTCGTAATATAAAATTATTTTATAGTTTTCCTGTATGATTATTGTTGTTATAAGAGAACAGCAAATTTCTACAAATTAATTCGGCAGAACACTGGACTTTGCGCTTGTATTTCAGGAATGATTGTGGCCTGGTTCTTACGATACTGCCCGGATGACTGTGGAAAAGTAACAATGAAAGAAACAAATATCGTGACGGTTTTATACGCAAACACGTGTCACCGTGAAATTAGCCGAGGAATATAAACTTAGGGTAACATTTACGCACCTATATTCGTGAGAAGATTATCTTTTGTTCCAGAGAAACAGGAATTCGTCGCTGAGCCCAACTGAAGATCGTTCGTGATCTACACAGTGCGTGGCTGAGAATTTGAGATACAAGTCGCTATACTTTCGTCTTGGAGTTCGTAATAATCAATAAGTCTTCTTATCTGTGTTATCTACATATTCTCTTGACAAGTGGTAATAAAATATAAGTCCGATATTCCAATAACTGGGGTTTTCAATAACTTATATTCATTACAGACACGGTAATTTCGCACATTCATTCAGCAACAAGGTAGAAACCAAAATCCCTTGTGCACTCGACCCTCAATTACAGTTGCTCATTGACTGTTGCTGCAGTTTTAACAGGAAACCTATAACAACGAATTCGTCCATTCTTATTTTGCAGCCCTGTTATTTACTCGAAGTGGTCTAGGGTGTATCCAAAAATCTGTGATTAAACTAAAAAAAAAAGCTTAAGTGTAAATGTGTTTAAAAACTGCATTTACCTAAAATATATTCAAAAAATTTCATTGTGTCTAATTATTAGAGCAGTGAATTTACGATTTCAATTACCTGTAGGCTAGACTTCACAGTCTCATGTACAACAAAGCCGATATGAACTGCCCATTGGTGGCTTTCTATTACATCATGAGGTGATGTTTGGGAGTAGTAGGATCGTGGGAGTTCGGGCACAGGTAACATGCATCGCAGCTCTGAGCCACCAGCCACCTCGGTTGTCAAGGCGGTCTGGGGTGGCCATGTTGTTATGCCACCCGACAATCGTATTGTATCTTGGTGACCATAACCTTGACCCTGTGCCAGTAACCTTAAATTACCTTTAACACAAAAAAATTACAAAAACGCAAATATATAAAAAATTATACAATTCGAGAACCATATAATGTTAGCCTACCCTATAACCTCGCTTACCACACCAAATCTCACCTCACCCCCTCCCACTAACCGAATCATAAAAAATGCAAATCTAAAAATTATGAGGATCATATATTGTTAACCTCACATTCATCCCACCACCATCACCTCACCCCCTCCCACCAACCGAATCATAAAAAAATGCAAAATATAAAAATACGAGGATCATATAACGTTCACCTCAAATTCATCCCACCACCCTCCCTCAACCCCTCTCTGGCCGCGCCCATCACAATCATAAAAAAATCGAGAAAAATCGCAAGAAAATTCTTAAAAATCGAGTAACCTATAACATTAAACACTCTTCCCTTGCTCACCCATTCGCCTCCAACCCCTCACTCGCCCCTCCAAAAAAAAATTAACAATTGGCCTTACATAACAAAAATTATAACTCTACCAATATCAATCAATCTTATCTGCCCATTTACCATTCAATTACAACTTTACATCATATTTCTACAGTATTGGACACTGTAGAGTAAGCTAGTTATTTCTTTTTTAGTATTAGCACCAGAGAACTCCCATTTCGCCCATTTGCATACTTTTTTTGATGACTCAAATCATAAAGTATTTACTATTTAGCAAATAATATTTAAAACTTTTAAGCTGTAACTTAAAAAAAAAACAATAAAATATAAAAAATTTTTTTTTCAATTTATTTAAAAGGACATGAGGAAATATGTGCATATGTAATTGAATAAAAGTATTTATATACATCGTCCTCTTACAAGGTGAGTTCAACTCTCGATCTCCGCTTCAGCGAACCAGGAATTGGAATTTGATACACATCCTTCCATTACATCGTTTCAGCACCTCTTCGACCAAATACACAACTCGAAACTTCGTCAGCTGGATATCCTCGGTGCAGAAACCTCCTCGGATGGGTACGTTTTTAAGATATTCGAGACAGTAAGTCCTCGGAGCATAGTTGCGTATATGTCGCACACGAAATAGTTCGGGGCTGCAATTAACTGTGAACCCATTCTCTAAGATGCATTTCTGTTTGGAGATACGCGCCAGGTCGCCAATCTTGGCTTTAGGCTTGCGTGGGTCCCTCTTCTTGTGGTTGGAGTACACATTCTGAAGCAGGGAGTTGTTCTTGATGTCTTCGGGCTTCATGCAAGAGGTAGAATAAACTGTGGAATTATACTTGCTGATGAGTTACTGCAGTAACTTCAGCAAATTGTAGCCTTCATTCACCAAGAAATACTTCCACATCTTGTCCTTCAGAGTCCTTTTGAACCTCTCGACGATAGATGCTTTGAGATTGCAATATGTGGAATAATGATTTTTGTTATGTCTCTTCATCAGGGCCTAGAACATTGCATTTTATAATTCCTTACTCTGATCGGTGTGTAGATTTTTTGGTCCACATCCTTCAAGCAACACATCCACCCTAGGCTTCTGTTACATCGGGTGCATTCTTCATTTTGACCGGCCTGATCCAGGCGAATATGCTATAGAAATCGATGACTGTCATCATGTATTTGTAGCCCTTGTTCACCCGAGCATATGGTAGCATTTTGACAAATTCAGCTTGAAACAGGTCATTCATTCCACAAATTATGATCTTGCGATGACTTTATGTGCGCCTGGTGGTCGCATGCATTTCGTGGGCGATTCAAACCGGTTCATTTTAGGAAGCCTCCCTCCTTCAGTCCTTCGACGATAGATATAATCTTGTAGGCGTGGGAGTAATTTCCAACCCTTTGCGAAGCGATCAGTATACGTAGCTTATCCACGAGTTCATTCAGATCGTCCCATAAAAACATGTCGTAGATGTTCTTGTCACCAACTATCTTCTTCAGACCTTACACACTTATCAATGCTGGGCCACCAAGAGGACTGCGAAAATGTCATTTTTCTCAGTGATCTTCGCTCTTATAAGCACTGGTCTCGGGATTGTTATATTGTTAAACACATGCATGAATTCGAGCAACGTCTTTTATTCCAGCAGATCGGATTCTGTAAACTGTCTGGGCTCCTTGCGAAATAGAAGTTCGAAAAGCCTGGATGTTTGACATTTCCTTTTAATCGCCTACTTGGATTATACTACCTCGAAGAAACTCTTTGTATCAGACCTGAGGAACTATTTACCATAATGTTTGTATACAGTTACACCATAGATAGTATCATTTTTACAAGATGTGTACGATGGTAGGTACCATCGAGCTAGAGCATTGGATTTCAGGACTTTCTTACTTACATATTCCTTGTGTGCCAAATCCAAATCCGATCCATCATCCGAATCCATTATAAATTTTTAATGCTTCCTTTTATTCATAGACTCAGCAGTATCATCACCTTCGGTCTTCACAACTACAGGTCCTCCATCGCTCTCCCTGAGTACATTGAGTTATCGAGAAATGAGTTTAAAGATTTCTTCATTTATAAAGTCGTGCGAAATTCTAGTTCTCTTTGCGAACAAATACTTATAACGAACCGACTGGATCACTCGATGCAAGTCGCTAGCAATGGCCGACATCGTACTGAATATAAATGGTTACTGTTGCTCTCTTTTATAGGTTTAGTCGTGTGTCTCCGACAACGATTTTAGATTCTTTCCAGGAATTCACTTCAGGCATCCAATACGTCCCTGCTATCTTTTTGCTTGGTGATGTGGGAAATCGAGTTTGCGAAAGCATGTTCTATAGAATATGTTAATACTTTTAGATACTCATAATCTTGGGTGGAATGCACATTATGTCTGTCGGTAGTTTGCCCTTAAACACTCTTTACGTGATTGTCCATTGCCATCAAATCGAAAACGATCTCGGCCTTCACACAATCCATCTTCGCTCCGAACTCAGACAAGTAAGTGCGAAAGAATTGTCTCTGATCAGCCAAAACATACGTAATTCCGAGATAAAACCATTGCCAGTTTCGAGGATGAAATGTCTAGTAGCAGCATCTTTGGATATTTCGGATTCGCCAACATTTCGAAATAGTCGTCTACCACCATCGAAAATTCCATCGTTTCTTGGTACATGACAATCTCCATCTTCATCTTTATCAAGCAGCAACTTGAGGCTAATCTGCCCGAATTTCGATATGCTGTAACTCTTTCTCGATGATCGATGATGAACGGAACGAATCCATGCCGGTACATACTGTTATATAGAGGCCAGTAGTTTACGATCATCAAAAATTCTTACTTGTATTTGCAGAAAAAAACAGGGTCTTGAATTCCGATAACGTCATGTCCGTATTGACATGGCTATCGTACACATGTCGCAAATTCATATTGTCAATGCGAAGCAGCACCAACACATTCACATTATCGCGAAGCAGTTGTTTGGGTATGATCGAATATGTCTGGTCGAGGTACACGCAGTCCACCTGTGCATGCAGCCCCATGCTAAAGTTTTCTTGAATGCGAGACTGTTCTCACATGCCACATCGTTGAAAATAAACACAGAGTTCGCCAATGATTAACTAGGTGGCAAGATGTCTTCAGTATCGCTGCAAGGAAATAACTCACACCATCTACGGCATGCAGTAACCGTGCAAGTCGCTGGTATTTCTGTTAATGGAGCGATTTGGATTACAGGTACATGTTCTCGAATCGAAGGCTATTATATTTTCCAGCAGGCTCAGTAGGGCACATGTTTTCCCACAGTTCGAAGGACCAGTTATGGTGCACCTCATAGTATTCGGAAATTGGCTTCCATGTCGTTATTCGAGGGGGATAACTTCATCTTCAGTGGCAATTGTGTATTGGTAGAGTATCATCTTGTTTGGCAATATGTGTGTTACCACTATTATCTTTCAGTGCGAATTGTGGTGCATGGGGTGCTAAGTGCAGGCAATGCAAGGGAAGACGGTATAATGTTATATGTTACTCGATTTTTATAATTTTTTTTTGCGATTTTCCTTGATTTTTTATGATAAGGATGGGAGCGGCAGAGTGTGGGGTGTGGTGTGGTTTGAAGGGGCGAGTGAGGGGTAGGGTAACTTTATATGTTTCTCGATTTTATTTTAGATGTTTGCAATTTTTTTGGGTTCAAGGTGATTCAAGGTCACAAGCATAGGGTCAAGATCAAGGTCACCAAGATCCAATATGGTGATCGGATGCCATCACAAAATGGCTGCTCCAGGCCGCCTTGACAACCGAGGTGCTAGTGGCTTCGAGCTCCGATGCATGATACCTGTCCCCGACTTCCCATTATATAACTATTGTTGGGCAGTCATCGTGTTGCACATTCATTACTGGATCAGGATTTTCCGAGAGGTTTCGACACATAGAGAAGCTGAAAATGTAGCATGAGCGTGTCAGTTTTCAGTTTCTAGCTTGTCCTGAAATGAAAACATGAATTTTCGAGTTCGCTACCAAATATTACAGACAGTAAAAATTCGTATAAATTATTTACACTACAACGCTATATAACTCCTTTCGCGCTTTATGATTGGACGACAACTATTTCACGCAACTGGACGTTTTCAGACGAATTGGAAACGTTCAGTACGAAAGTTTTAAAATGTTCGACTTCCCAGTAATTCGGGACAATTTTTACTCATAACGAAAATGAAACGTGTACCTGCAGAGCACATTGTGATCTAGCCATCAGTCATTTTCCCGTCATAAGTCGTTCTCTGCTCTTACTATTTGCATTTTGACGAACCAGCGCGTCGTTTGACGAACACTTTCTTTTCGTTTATCGGAAAAGCCAGCCTGCTTTTCTCGCACGAGCTTAGAAGACTTTTAAAGTTATATTTGGAAAAATTTGCACAATAACGACCTAACTTTCTGCAACACTCTTTGCCACTCCAAAAGTTGCATGGAATTATTTTTTGTTTTTTTTGCAAGAAAGAGGTGCAAGCCATGCATCTATAAATAGGTGTCGTATCCAAGCTAAGTAGCAGTTCAGTTTCAAACATCTTCCTTTGAATATGAATCCCAGTAAGCAAAATATATTAGTTTCTTTTTTTTCTCTGAGGTAGAAACCATTAGACTCAATGTATAATTTTCCCACCTACTAAAATAAATAATACTGCAGTTTTATTACTCATGAATATATATTTAAAACTTTGTGCGCGTCACATTAAGTCTGTTATTGACGCACACACCAAAATGTGTTTTATTTGCAGTCTGTATTACTAAAGTGAGAAAAACGCAACTGTAAGTTTTCAATTTCTCAGAATCATAAGTTTAATTACGATGTGATAAATCGTTATTTGGTCAGTAAATACGAACACTTCCACACCGTAAATGTATTATATTTATCTCATTTGTAAGTCATTGGTACGACCTATATGGTGTTATAAGAATGTCACGCAAGCTAAGCCTTCAGTAAGCGGCTTGAACACGAGCAGTTCTTCTTTGGTTTCTGGTCGGGTATCTTAGAACAGAGTAAGGGCCGATCATAAATACCTTACTCCGATACTAAAAATCTTTGCTTCGCGGAAAGGCATCTAAGATAGGAACAATTTAATTAGTTCAATCCGGAAAGTAGATTGAGTTAAAGGGTTTTGAAGTATAAATAGGCAAAAAAAAATTTTCACTTAAATTGACACGACCAATTTTTTTTCTTACAAAGTTGCAAAAATTTTGTGAAAATTGGTTTTTATTATTTATTACAGGTCCATACCTTGAAATTCATATAAAAGAGAAAATTTCGAAGGCATAGTTATCACAAAATTTAAAAATTGTAAACATGGAAGAATGAACGATATATATTTTAAACAAAAGTTCAGTTCTGTGTAATATATAACATATAAATTAAAATTAAATAAAGATTTCAGATGGAAACAGAAATAGTGAAAATATATGTGATTAAATTTACAGGTTTTATATAAAAGAGGGAAATGTATTTCGAACTAAAATGCTAGTTAAACCATTTAAAATTAAAATTCCAGATCAGAAGGTATTAAATATATGAAATTGCCTCAATGATGTTAAGGTGTTGATAATGTATATATTAATTTAAAAAAAAACATGCAATATGATTATTATTTTAATGAATACGATAAAATGATTTAGAACGTTAGGTATAATGTTTTTAAACTCAGAGTAAACTGTGAGTCATAAATAAGACCCGTCTTTACGACAAAGGTCGCCTCTACGCAGCGGTGAACTTCAAGGAGCTCCTTTTCAACAAAGGAAGGAAAATTTCCATGAAATAGAGAGGAAAATATCGCGCTGGCGTGTGCAGGTGGCCGGAAAATTAATTTTCGCGCTGTAACTCTTGTATCCAGACGTGGTGCAGTGAGTCAGGGTGAAACTAGACGAGATTATATTCTCGGTATTTATCAGTAAAATTAGTTTAATATTAATTTTATATATTTTATAAATAATAAAGTGGTCAAAATANGTGAGTCATAAATAAGACCCGTCTTTACGACAAAGGTCGCCTCTACGCAGCGGTGAACTTCAAGGAGCTCCTTTTTAACAAAGGAAGGAAAATTTCCATGAAATAGAGAGGAAAATATCGTTCTGGCGTGTGCAGGTGGCCGGAAAATTAATTTTCGCGCTGTAACTCTTGTATCCAGACGTGGTGCAGTGAGTCAGGGTGAAACTAGACGAGAATCTNCGTGGTGCAGTGAGTCAGGGTGAAACTAGACGAGATTATATTCTCGGTATTTATCAGTAAAATTAGTTTAATATTAATTTTATATATTTTATAAATAATAAAGTGGTCAAAATATTTAATTTTACAAAACATATTTATTTTAAAAGACAACATGTTTTAATATATCAAATTATTAGCAAGTTAAATATATGTCATTCTGCCATAAAAATCTTTGAGTTAAAAAAAATTAAAAAATGACTAATATAAAATGCTGGAATCATATGTGCTGTTTATTTTAAATAACCCTGTGGTTTAAGTGATAATTATAATTGGAATTATGATTCTGATATTTTATTTTGATGAGAGGTGAAATTTAAAACTAATAATTGATACATTTTCTATCTAATGTACAACACTTTCAAGTCTGCACATATTTACTGGCAGTCAAGACAAGCTATAGAAATGGGTATTCTATACACTGCACTGCAGGTGGTGTAGTGGTTAGAATACTCGCCTCCCACCTAGGCGGATTTCCGTATGTGGGGATCGTGGCGGACGATGTCGCTGGGCGGCGGGTTTTCCTAGAGGTCTCCCGCTATCCCCATCGTATTCATTTCGGCGCTGCTGCATACTCACCTCACTTCACTTCACCCTCCTCGGCTCTCAATATCTCGATGGTAAGAGCTGCCCACATGTATTCGTTCTTCGCTCTTCTCTCACTCTACAGAGGAATACCAGTTCCGTTGGTCTGTGCATGCATATATACCAGCGTATTATTTGTCCAGATCACACCGGGTATGCTTACCGTAAATGGACGTGTTTTAGCACTCGCTGGTCACCAGTCAATGAATTGGCAATTTGACTATAGGCTGTTAACGGTTACTTACAACTTTTCTGGAGCCTGCTAAAGTTCTACTTACAGAATATTCCTTCGCCTTATAAGAACAAAGCTTTAGCGAGTATTGAAAATTACACCAAAGGGACAACGCGCCGGATTCGTACGCGCTCAATGTAATATTATTTTTCATAAGAACTATTTCTTACTAGGCATTTCCAACACACCTATTCTCTTCCTGTTTTTATTCATGTTAATTATAATTTAATGATATTATTTGTATATACAATATAAGAAAACGTTTGATGTAACTACAAGTAATATACTTTCATGTTAAAACATTTATAAAACGCTTTAATATGTGACATATTTAGAAAACATACAAACATGTCATACACGCGGTAATTTTTTAAAGGTTTGATTCAAAAAGTGTGAAAAACCTCGAATAGACTGTATGTTCCAACCACAGAGAATTGTGGGAGTCACCCGAAGTACATTTGTCGACGGTTCACTGCCTCGCCTCGCCGAGCTGTGATAATCACAGCCGGCCGGCCAACTTGGCGACTTCGCCGGCATTATCTGGAAAGCTGGCGCGATCTCGCGATCTTCGCGTCTTCACGGCGCTGGATTTATGTTCACGGACGCAAGCGCGCGCAATTTCCGTTCGATGCTCGCCGCTGCTTGCCCCCACCCCACCAAAAACCAATTTCTTTGAATATACAAAAATTGAAAAATAAGCAATTCGATTTTATTCATCTAACAAAATACATATTTGAATAAAGAAAACTTCTCGTTGAGCCAAAAAAAATTAGAGAGTCAAAAAAATATTTTGTTTAATCATTTATATATTTGTTTGGCTACTCATTTCAATGCCATAGTTCTAAAATACAGCTTGAGAGTTTGATTGAATTTTTTGTGACAATTAGGTTAGTAACAGTGTTTGTTAGTGCATTTATTGGTGATTAGTAATGGTATAAACATTCTAATAAACAAGTTCAACAGGAAACTAAACCAGAACTGCAAAACTAGAAATATTTATTTTCATGCATTGGCCAGTATTTGAACTGTATTTACATAAAACGATTCTAATTTCATTTGCAGGAACTTAAGCTGAGGTTATTAGGGCTTAGTGTTCGGGCACAGATAATCAAGGCTTTATCCTCGGTCGGGATTACAAAGTTTTTTATATTAGTAGTAGCAAATAGGGGCTACTGGAAGAGGTTCCAGGCTCCAGTCTCCTGGGAGCCATGAGCTTTGATCTCTGACATCACTCGAGACCATCTTCATTCCAGCAGCCATCTTTGATCCACCCTCTTGTTTCCGGTTGCCATCTTATGTGTCCTTGATCTATAACTTTGTCGGCCATCTTGATTCCGCCCATCATATTGTTTCAATACACAATCTTGCTTTCGCCTGCCATATTGTTTCCACCCACCTTCTTGTTTCCACCGATCATATTGTTTACGCCCACCATATTGTTTCTGCTGTTATCTTGTTTCCACTTACCATCACATTTCCCACTTACTCACTTTCATTCGCTCCCTGCCATCTTGGATGTTGTCTGATGTAGTTTTCATCGTCTGCTAGATTGCCCCACTGATCCATGTAATGTTGTTTATTGCTGCTAGAGTGTGCCACCATCTTTCGTCATCTCGTTTTCACTTATCCTTCGTTAAAATACCGCCTGCAAGGGGTGCAAGGTGTCGCTATGGCTCGGCTGCCATGATAGTTCTGAAGTTGACCACTAGGGGCATTACTTTTTTAAAATTAGTTTTAGCAGAGCTCAAAATATCGTCTGGAGTAGGGCAGGATCTAACTGTTGGACCTTAGGTCGCCAGCATGTCCACCAAGACCAGCAGGGAAGAAAGGTTCTAAATGTGGTTTATGTATTGCAACACTCCTCACCACCATCCACCCACATAATTATAAAAAACTACAAACAATAAAAAAAATAATTTTAAAATTCGAGGAACAAATAAAATTAAGCTCAAAATCACACTGCATTCCTAGCCAATGCCACCCCCTCACTCCCTCCCCACTACCATCCTAATAAAAAAAATTTAAAATAATTAAAACAATTTATTCTAAAAATCGAGGAACATGTAACATAACCCCACGCAACACCTCCACAGCCCTAACCAACAAACCCCCCTTACCCTTACCCAAACCAGTCATAATAATAGAAAAAAAAAGTCTCAGTTCATGTTTAAAAAAAAAAAAGGTTCTTGAAACCAATGCCATGGTGACTTCTTGTATAGTCATAAGTTGAAGATTCAAGGTCCAAGGACGAGGCACACCATGTGCATTCCTCCATGCACATGTCTAGTGAGGTTCTGACCTTTCATAGACATTTCGCTGCTGGTCGTCGATAAGTTTCGTCAGCTTGTGCAGCGAAGGACACCTGTACTCGAATGGCACATCGATGATTTCAACTTAGTTTTCGCAAAATTTGCTGAGCTATTTTTTTTGCTCAGTATCGACCATGTAAATCAGTCCTCACAGATGTGCATCAGCAAGTCGCACAGCATATTTCCCACTTGATGGTACAGAATCTTGCATTTAATCCACTCAAGTCCTTGGCGGTACTTGGTCAGCCAGGCGTTCGTCTTCTTACTTTTCTCATCCAACATTTTCCACTAATAAGGGAAAAGGGGGGAGGGGAGCGTGTTCACGTTTTCCCATCATTATCGTAGGACACTGCGCGATCTCTTTGAGCGTGTAGCTGCTCTGGCTCTGGACGCCCTGCAGACCACAGTACATCCTGCTGCTGCCTATGCTCATATCTCAATGGTGGGCCTGGCAATATGCTGCACGAATTTTCGCCGATATTCCATCCAGGTTTTAAACTGGTCGTGGCACCATAATGCATCATTTACATTCCGGTCGTCGCAAAGAAAGTACACGAGGTGGCACTGACGATCGTCGACAAGCACGGAGTGCTGGTGAACTTCCGAAACAAATAAATCACACTATGCTTGCATTTGCAAAGATTGGAATAAGATTGAAGGCAACCAGAAGTAATAAAACAAAGAACCACAACAAACCTGCAATCATTACACTTCAAGTCACCAATGGGTTAACATATGCCAACGAGATTTTCCTTCGCAGTCCTGGCTTCGAGGTCGATCGTAAAAAGAGATTACATAAGCATCGAAGAGTCGGGCATTTTTGAAGACTGTGTCACGAAAGGTAACTTCATGCATACCAGCATTTCCTCATCGTATGTAGACATGGTTTATTAGAATTATCATATATTGAACCCCCCCCCCCCCTATTTAGGAAATTTTGTACGATAGCTTCAAATAAGAAAATACATTTTGTTATGCCAAATCTCTGGACCAAACAATCTAAATCCACTAAATTCGTCACACAAGAAGCACTGTGGTAGGCCATGTAAACTTATATGTTTTTGTGGCTCAGTCAATTATTTTAAAAATGATGGCCCTCTCAATATTTTAGGTTAGTAAACACTACAATTAGAAACATAAGACTTATTAAATTCGAAGTTGATACTCCGAATCTGATCTACGTAATGCAGTGCATTGCACACTAGCCTATTAGACGATGATTTCTGGATTCATGCTCTGGGTAAGGCACAAGTGTATATGAAATTGTCTCATGACTGTCGCATTCTTTTCTCAAGTTCTACCTACCAACTCAAATTTTAAGAACATATTTAAACATTTATTGCATTCATGTTGAGGATAGTAGATTTATTAGTTACTAGCGAACTGGCCCGGCTTCGCCTGGGTACAATTGAGTTTTACAGTATTACACTAATAAATAAATTGGGAAAAGACAATTAATTTATGTTAAAACAGAATTATAAAAATATACTATATTAGCCTAGGTTTTTAACTGATTAGGGCAACACAAAAGGAAGGAAATATTATTTACCCTATAGCCAAGAAGTATGGTATTGTTTTTGTAGTGTATCTGTGCAAGTATCGCGTAGTTCTCACATTTCCGCTTTCCAGCGTCGATGTATGAAAATCAAAACGTGAGTTTCATCAAGTTGTAGCTTTAGAAATAAGTGTACCTAAGTACTACTTTTTGCGCTTTGCTGAGGGATCTTAATCGATCATCAATGTTAAGCAACGTTCCCAGCAGCACACATTTGGATGGGTGACCATTTATTGGCATAACATCTGAGCTCTTCCAGACTTTGGAGGGCATGTTAAATATTCGGTCCCGGTTGTTATAGATTGATAGCAGTCGTTAAGCCATTTCAGAGGTCCTTGGGCGGCCTGATAAACTCTGACACCAGAGGAAAAAAATATTTTGATCACGTTCCCAGCCATTGGAGAATTACGATTCGTTGTTATTCCACAGGGACCGTACAATTTTCCGGGATGAAAAGTATCCTGTGTCCTATACCAGGACCTAAAGTACCTACATACAAAATTTCATCAAAATACTTTCAGCCGTTATGGAGCTGAGTGGTAACAAACACACACACAGACTTCCGCATTTATAATATTAGTAGAATATCAGTAACTTCTTATTTATTATTGAGAGGTTGTGGTAACAGACAGTTGCAGGGTTGGTTAGGTTTATGGCATAATAGTGAGCTTATTGTTATGTGTTACTCGATTTTTAGAATTATTGTTTTAATGGTTTGCGATTTTTAATAATTTGGTAGATTGGTGGTGGTGAGGAGTGTTGCAATGCATAAACCAAATTTAAACCTTACTTCTCTACATGTATCTGTTGCCGAGTGGTGGTGTACACCATGTTGGTGACCCAAGGTCTGGCAGTTCGATCCTACCCTAATCCAGACATTATTTTGAGCTCTGCGAAAATTTAATATAAAAACAGCATCTCTAGCGACCAGCTCCAAAACCCACTTGGTGGCCGGGTGAGAGCTATACCAGTGCCCTTGCCAGGTGGCAGTTGAACGAAGGACAAATGGAAACAAGATGGTGGACGATGGTGGCACACACTATAGAAGCAGTAAACATTATTACAGGTTGTAACCTAGCAGACCGCAAGATAACTACAGCAGATGACATCCAATATGAGAAGGCCGAATGAAGCTGAGTAATTCGGAAACAAGATTGGCCGGAAACTACATGACGAGCGAAAACAATATGATTTTGAAAAAACTATATGGCAGGTGGAAACAAGATGGTCGATGGAAACAAGATGGCATGCGGAAACAAGATGGTGGACGAAAACAAGATGGTTGATGGAAACAAGAGAGTGGAAGGATACAGGATGTTGGGTGGAAACAAGTTATTGCATGGAAACAAGATGGCCTACAAAGGTCAAGTTCAAGGACACACAAGATGGCAGCCGAACAAAAGATGGAGGATCTTAGATGACGGCTGGAAACAACATTGCGGTGATTGATGTCAGAGGTAAAAGATAATGGCTCCGGGGCTCCATTGCTTGGATCAGGTAAAAGTATTTCCTACTTCTTATATAAACTGAAACTTTTAAATGTATGTAGAGCCAAAAAAAAATCTTCGATTGTACTAACAAAATATTTGTTCGGGGCAACAAAATAAGAATAACGAAATCATTTGTTTACGACAACAAAATATTTAATTTCCCCTGTACAAAATATTTCTTTCCAGTCGTGGTTTCTTCCAACTTTTCTTTAACCCTGCTTAAATTCTACTTTGAAACTATTACTCCACCTCATGCAACAAAGCTAAACCAAGCCGAAAAAATTACACCGAAAGGACAACGCAACGCATTCGTGCACACACATTTTAATAATATTTTGCGTATGAACTATTTCTTACTAAGCTTTACCAAAACAGCTATTTTCTGTCTGTTTTTATCTACGCTAACTACAAATGAAAATAAGCAAATTTATAAATTTAACATAATTAAAAGTTAAATTTAATAAAAAATAAGATAATTCAGTGTTAAGTAAAGTATAAAATGCTTGTGATACGTGAAACATGAAATATTTAGGAATCAGGCAACTACTTCATACATGGGGTGATTTTTCAAAGGTTTTTCTAAAAAAGTGTAAAGAAACCGCGAGTAGATTATATTCTGATAACGTGAAAAAAAACTTCGTTTTATTCAACAAATTATTTTTCTCAATATATAATATTTCGAACTGCAAGAGCCAGGGAGACATACAGAACGCACTGGCACAGAATAGCTACGTGTACAGGGACAATATAGCGTGACGGTTATTTTCATGTAAGCGTACTTATTCAATAACTGTCCGCACGATGCCGCAGAGTACTGAAGATTACAGAGGCGAAACAGCCGCTTACACTACGAACTCTAGCGGCACACGCCAGCAAAATGTGGGAACATCGTTCGCCAATCAGCGCCTGGTAGCCTACTCGCCAGCCGACACACTAGCTAATAGGGAATACTTCACACCACGTAGTAGCCAATCAGTAACGACGCTCGTTTCCAGAGCCTCGCACAGCCAATCACAGAAAGAGTACGCCCACATTAAAGGAAGCGTCACGCTATTTATTCTATGTTAAATTATCTAATCCGTGGCGAAGCTCTTGAAAATGTCTTTGTATCTGATATGTCAAGACCTGAAAAATTCCTGACGTCACTGACCTCTAGGCTAAGCTTCAATTTACCGGCACAATCCCACACACTGTAACTTTTTGTAACTTATACTTAAAAGTGATTATACTTTTACAAACATTTGTACAATAACGACAAAACAACCTGTATCATTTCTTCTTTCTGACATTACAAGTGCCGGACCGGTAATAAGAATAGAACGATTTTTGTAATAACAATGCATCACTTTAAGAATCATAAGCGTAAACAGAATGTTGCAAGCTATCGTTAAGTATTTGTTTCCTTACTAACAGTCACATGGTGCAACACATTTCTGCTCAAAAATTTCAACGAAAGCTAGACTTATATATATGACATACATATTGGCTGTTTTCCTATAGGTTTGGTCACGTGTCGTCAGAAGACAGTGTGGAATTTAATTGGGCCAACTAGGATAAGGATAATATTGTAATACATTTCTGAGATATGCAAGCGTGCACCTACGACACGTTGCAGTTAAAATCGTACAATAACGAAAGTGGATAGCAGCTTAATATTCTGCATTAGAACAACATAGGAAAACTTATCGCGAGAACCACTGTCCCTTGAGAATACATGTTGTGCATAATTATGTATTGTTGGGCTGCCGCATGAAAAGTTATTTCCTTTTGGTGCTGACGAACGATGTTCTGCAATATTACTAGCGAATAGAGTTCGAGTTTGTGAAAATTCGGTTATTTCCCTTTATATATTCTCACTCGTTGTGAGATATTCCCGTTAGAATAACATGTCTCGTCCCTTCCAGACACATACAGTGAACTCCAACGCTCTGCAGTCATGTAGTTGTGAATAGTGAAGAGTTGATTCGTGGGACTCCATGAAATGGGCCCCCTCAGTTGATAACGTTATTCGCGGTGCCAAAATATCCGCAAATTAATTTAAGTTTTTACGGGAAATATAAAACATTTATGAAACGACGTTCCGCACTGAAGAAAAATAAACTTCTCTCTGCAGTTGTAGAAACTGCAGGAACCTTTCCAACCTTCCTGTAGCTTCCTGTTTCAAGGATGGACAGCACCCAGGTATTAAAAAGATTACTTTGCTAAAAATAACACCAAAAAAATGGTTGCTGACACTGTGACATCACTAACACTGTGAAGAATATACTATGGGGTAACTAGAGCGATACTACTTTGAAATTGTCTGTCCTTGGAAAGAAATCTGGCACTGGTAAATTCATCGTGCCACTAGTATTTGACAGGATCTCTAAAAAAAAAAAATAAAAAAAAAAAACAACCAGAAAGTTCATATTTTCTGCATAAATATTATTATTTTTTGTACAGCACACAAAATAAAACGCTCTATTTTAAATCCTTTTACGCGATAAAAAAGTTATTTGTGAAAATCAACTCAGCACGGTAATGGCAGATGACCAGACAGTAGGGAACATTGTAGAGCTCAGTAAGAATGTCTGATAGATTGTTACTCCTCATCTCACAGCTCATGATCCACCACTGTATCTCAAACCAACAACCGCAAACCCCACCCAAGGATTTCCTAAAAGAAAGAGAAGCATGTAATTCCAACATTTTCTAAAAAGTAGAATCCAAGATACCAGTATATTTCTCCCCTCTTTTTTATCCTTTTCAGACTGGCTAGGATAAATAATTATTCAATATTCTTAAAACACACTGTACGTTTAAACTTTCTCGGCGTACTTTATAGCTTCTTGCAGCTGATATTTTTCTCAGTAATAAACACTTTTGTAATTATAAGTACAATGGAATTATGGAAAATTCAACACACAAGGTATTGATACCTCCCTATTGCTATGGCGTATAGTAGGTATGCAATCTGCTCTCGGCGTAAGGCACCAGCACTTGATGCTAGCCCTCCGTGTTAGGGCGTAGGAATATGTCTACACTGTTGTCTCTAGGTCCAATTTACCAAATAAATTCACCTTGTTTTCAAGTTACCCTAAGTCAGTTTTATTTATGCTTAACAGGGTCACTTCTACAGGAACACACGAGACAACTTTCCCCTCCCCTTTTGCTACGTAGGCTACGTAAGGCTTAACGCGGAGATTTGCGCCGTGGGGGAGCAAGGTTCGTCGCACTTCCAGCATGTTACTACTTAGCTTGTCTCGAGGCGATGGTTCATCTCCCAGCTGGCGACCTGGGACCGCTCCGGCACTTGGTGGGCGTCTCGACGCCTGGTCTCGAACTCCTCCTCTCGGCTCCACTCCACACTGCTCGATTGACGACGGCCGACTGCCATTGGCGTCTCGTCCCGGATTCACTCCACACTCCTCGATTCCCGTCGGCCGACTGCCGTTTTCTCGGACTCTTCCCTTCGCACGCCCCGCTTGACGGCCTCCGACTGAGGTTGACGTCTTGATGCATTCGCGCAAACTCGTTTTTCCCGACTCCGGTCCACACTCCTCGCTGGACGACGTCTAACTGCCCCATTCCTTCCTCTCTCTCGTGGTTTTGTATGCTCGTTCGCCATATTGAACTAGCATCCCCTCTGCACATGGCCGGGCTGCTTGCCGCGTCCTCCTGGGTCGTAAAACACGTGTTCGGCACTCCGGTGCACGTGGGTCCAGCCTTGTCCTTCGATTCTGGCCTAGAAGTTTAAGTGCTTCGTCCTGCACGTGCTACTTGGTGGGTCCCCTGGTCGGCGCACGTGTGTCTTCCGTTGACTCCGGATATCGTGTCGCTATTATTCCCGCCCGCTCGCCAAAAGCTCTCATTTTTTATTGCGGTAGCTAGCCTGGGACAGACGCAGCCGATTGTGTGAGCTCAGCATCCCTTGGCAGCTGCAAAACGCAGCTGTGCCGGCGCACGTGTGTCTTCCGCCGAGCCATCCTGGCGTCATTCTGCCCGCATGTCCGCCAAACCTTTAGTATTTATTCCGGTCGTCCACTTGTGGTCTATACATCACGTGTTCATTCCATTCCGCTGCCTCCGGATATCGTTTGCACGTGCAGGAACATTTGGTGGCACGCCTTGCAGCTGCGGAGTTTTCGCCAGAGCGTGTCTTCTGACGAATAAACATATCTTTAGGGACGCGGGATGCGTCAGTATATCTTCTCATTTAAATTTCCTTCATTAAAATATATTGTCACATAAAGTATAACATCTTTGCACTTCTTTGTAAACATTTATTAAAATATATTGCACTCTAGAAGAGAGGCTCCTCACAAACATTGAACACTACCCGCGAGGGCCGAAGTAAAACTTACAAGTGATTTATGTAAAGCAACTCAGAGATGATATTATCTCTTCAATACGCATATAAGGCATTTATACCACTGTATTAGATAGCCTGAAGAAATATTGTCTTAAAGACACACTCCCAGAAAGTTGTCAGCATGCTGTCAGATGAATTACTTTAACCAGGTACTCCCCTCACAAGATGTAGGTGGTGCTCACTAGTCTACACATACTCTCACACTCACTCACAAAACATTCTTCAGACGTAGAAGTCCCATTTTCTATTTCACCTCCTAATATTTCTCTTTTGACCGAGCGATACTGGAATGTCCGAACCCAGAACTTAATTCTCAACTTAAGAGCAAATCTGTCATGAGAAAATAACTCTCTCAGTAGTGGAAATGAAATATTAAGCTAACACAGTTTCCCTTCGTAACAAAATCTCATTAATACCCGACATTGCGAATAACCTAGCTGTTCTCTCAATAAAGAAGCTCATTTCTTTCGACTTAGTCAAAGTTTAATTTCTAGAAAACAGTCAAAGCTTCACACATATACATAGACACTCTGGCAGCATCACTCTCATCTCTCACACAGCACATATCGCATATTATTTAGCACAACACATGGTTGGCGTTATCGAGGGTCGTAGAGACGTCTAGTGTTGGTTGCATCACGAGGCAATGCCTAACTCTTCACTGGTATGTAAACAAACCTGGCTCCCTTCCCCGCATTCCTTGCGTCTAGAGTTGAATTAAACAGGAAACGAAGAAGATAAAGAATTATTTAGAACCGTCGAATTCATTACATCACACATAGCCAATCATAATTGTAGCTACTAATCTATTCTGCCTGGCAAAAACTATTTCGATTGCAGAGCCGTATTTCTCCTGTACATCTTTAGCACTGCAACCAGCAAAGCGTTCCTGCTTTTCAAATAGCGGTGCAACCCGGCGGTGCATCTTCCGTGATAAACCTAACGCACAGCTGTTCGGAGCGGGATTGTTGGTTACATATCTCGACAAACTAGCTGCACATTTAGTAAATACACTTCAGATGACAGAAAACACAGTGCGTCATAATTATTGTGAAAATCATTGCGCCAGAACAACAGAACCTGTGTTCCTGTAGTGGTAGATATAGCGACTTACTTTAACTATGTAGTCTTGAATGACAGTAAGTATATACAAAGCCTAGGCTTCCTCCCCTTTTGCAGAAACCCTTCGTTTTCGCGTCATAATTTCACATTCATAGTAATAAGTCACAATGTACTTTGATAGGAAATATACTTTTTGCAAGTTGTTTAAAATTTTTGTGCGTAATTTTATTAGTGTTCATTGTCAGTCATTACTACGAATCCAAAATTATGACGCGAAAACGAAGAATTTCTGCAAAAGTGGGGTAAGCCGAGCCTAAAAGAGTTATACCTAAACTTGAACATTCAAGAATCGGAAACAACCACAAACGTCTTGAATAGAAGGCAACATATGTAAAAAATATTAATAACATTTACTGAACATGTTCTAGTGTAATTTACATGTCGATATCAATGTTGGCTTTAGTCTTTATGTAGATATAATAAGGCATTCGATGCCAAAGTTCAATGTGAGTTCCTCGCTTTGCAACCAGAGAAAATAATAGCTTCGTTCACTCAAGGCGTGCAAAGATTTATGAGGTAGAAAAAACTTTTCTATTTGAGAATTGTTTTACCAAACACTGAAATTGAATTCCTTATCTCTTAAGAATAATAAATTAACTGAAATATATTATTCAGTGAAACCCTCTTGTGTTTGTGAAATGTGCTCAGGAAATCTAAGAAAAATCCTAAACTTTTCCACCGTCTAGTACCTAACAAACATTTCTAAGTAATTTCCTTTCTTTGGAAGCATAATGAACTCGCTCGCACACGAAAGGGTCAGGAATTTTGAATTAATAATTAGCTTTGTCCTGTATCATAACAATGACCTTATTGTATAGCACAATACGTAGCTTGCAGGCTGCTTAGTAATTAAACTATATTGTTATAATATTATTTGGCTTATTTATTTAATAATACTTTTTAAAAGCGTTCATAAACTGTGAAACCCCGCCTGCAAGCTGCTTAGTAATTAATCTATATTGTGGTAATATTATTTGGCTTATTTATTAAATAAAACTTTCTTGAAGCGTTAATAAACTGTAAAAAATTGCCTTAACCAGACAAAAGTAGTTAATAAACGTTTCCTTTATATCGTTTTGCCTGACGACAGTGTTCTTAAAATAAAAATTTTTTAAGAGTTTTCTCACAAAAATTTTTTTTGCCTTATACGTTTAATAAAACTTTGTTTTGCTTATAGTATAAGCATGAGAATTTGAATAGTGGTTATAACATTCACAACCAATAGCAGAAATAAGCGATGTTGTTTTAATTATGTTCGTTATTTTTTCGTTGTTTTGTAGTGCGGTACATTGACGTTCGCTGTGATTGTTCTGAATATTCGCACCAAAAGCACGAGAACTCCACTGCACAGCAATCCAAAAAACTGTTCCACAGAGCGTGTCCCCGTTCGTTTTTCATGCAAATGCGGCATTGTAAAGCGACCGCCCTTGATAATGAGCAAGCGGAACACTGGCTCGACCAATGATAATATTTCAGTAACGAGTTCCGAACGGAAGCGATGGAGCGCTAACGAAACTGGATATAGTATTCGTCACAAATGTATGCATGAGAGATAGATTATTTCGGGAGGTAGCATGTATTTATAATACGGTCAGCTTCAGAATATATTAACAGTTCTAACGTTTTATTATTTTTAAGTCCCGTTTCTTTTTAAACTTTTATTGGTAATACAACTTTATTCCTGACGTCAGCTGAGAAACATACCTTGATTGCAGTAGTTCAGTCAACGCAATACGTTCTCACTTCACATGTCAGCAAGTCGTATTAAAACCGCTGTAATTACTAAAATAATTTCGCTTATACTTATTGTTGGGGATAGCAGATTTTCGGAAAATATTTAACGACTAATTTTATTTCAAAACCCTTTTACACAGCTTCACTTTTGTAAAAAAATATTAATTTCAATTCTGTGTCTCTTAGGTGTCTGCCCGCGAATAACATACGTTCAATACCGGAGTTATCGAATTCTGAGTGGTTTAGGCAAATATTACTCAAAGACACGCTACCAACAACAAAACAGCAAACTGCATGTAGGTGCCTCACATATTGAAGTCTAGCGAAGGTGTTTTTTTTTCTTCTAGCAAAAGCAGGTCTCTTCAATCACAACTACACAGTAAAAAGTTTCTGTATTAGTTACAAACAATTCTTAGGATGCCAGTTTCCAAAAATATTCCTGTAACTATACGGTTGAAATATTGTATATTTAAAACAACGTATTTTAGAAAACATAAAAAATTGTTTGTGTGTGTAGTATATTCATAGTTACTTCCAACTTTTCTGAAGCACTGCTAATCCCATATTTTCAGGTTATTCCTCCGCACTATGCGAACAAAATTTAACCGAGTTTCGAAAATTACACTAAAGGGACAACGTATGGCATTTGTGCGCACTCAATTTGATATGATATTATTTTGCATGAGTAGTATATGTTACTATGCTTTACCAACACACCTCTTCTCTCTGTTTTAATTATTATTAATTGCCAATGAATTACTACAACTTATGAATAAAATATAAGCAAAATTTCCATTTTTCAAAAATTAAGTATTTTTATTTTAACATAAGTATAAAACAATTGTTATACGTTTCATATTTAGGAAGCGACCAAACACTTCATACTTTCGGAAATTTTTCAAAGGTTTAATTCAAAAGGTCTGTGGATACTTCTAACATACTTAACACATAAGCTACTTAAGTCAATCTTAAGAGAAATTATTTTCGCTAAATTAAGGTGTAGCTAGTTATACTTACAGAGCCAAAAAATGAGCGACGTTGATGACGCACAGGATAGAATTCTGAGTCTTGTGGTTAAACATGCAGATATCAAGAGTTCATTGGTTTCTTTCTGTTAGAGTGGATGACAATGAAATCTGTTGGGCATTTATTATTGGCTTAGAAATCACCAGAATGTTTTACCTAAATACGGATCTGATGCCCAACAAACCACAGCTACACGGTGCCCCGCCACCAACCCAATGACTTGAGTATGTATCGGGGTGTACTTGCTTGACAAACACCCAGTGAGTTATGGGAGTTTAGGTTCTCGGTCTCACAACACTAAAAGCCATCCGGTGGCATATGAGGGTTTGGCTGCGGCCAGATTGTTTTAAATACCGTGTGGACCAATTGAAAACGTGACAGAAACATAAGTTTTTTTAATTTTAATCCTGTCCCTAAATTAAAACACCTTTTTCAGGTCATTAGTCATGGTCTGTGACGGGCAAAGGGGCACTGTAGAAATAAAAAATTCTTTATGGAGATTTTTATCGTACACTACTCGAATTTATTAAAATATTTTCAAAATGATTTTTTTAGGAACACTGTTAAAATTAAAGATTAATATATTGTAATATATTAAAAGGCTTTAAATTTTATTTTGTAATGATTGGTGAAAATAATTTGAATATATCCCAAGTTGCTGTTATACAACACGAAATTATATTTTGTCCCTCGCTGTTTAAAATAGAGTACAAGAATTTTAATATTTGGAGAATATCAAAATTATATTGTTCATTATCAGAAAATTTGTCCGTCATGGCACTGCGATACCACGAAGTTACGTATTTCTCGAGTTTCTACAACTGCTGTTGCGAGATAAGCACAGACAGAAGTAATTCAGAGCGGAAATATTAACATCCCCTTCCATTGCGGTAATTAACCGCACATGGGCTGTGAGAGCAAAGGGAAACTCTGCATAACACGAGCTAAACTATATGCATGGAATTCTGAGCGTTCATCTGTTGGCATTTGCAGACTGCCTTGACTGTACGCACACGCATGCCACCAAAATTGTACGCGTGTTTTAGCACGGCGCATAACTTCCTGCAGATTTTATATATGAGAGCAGTTGTTGCTAGGGATCGGAAATTTTCATTAATTTGGTGATCTGTGGGCTAAATTAAAGTTAATTCTACTCAGGTAGGGAACAAAACGAGATTCCTTATAGGACAGTTTGGCGTAGGTAACATTTTCGCCGCAAAGTGCACTGCTGCTCCAAAGAGGTCGCTTTTAAGCTGGCGGTTGGTGCATAAATTCCATTAATTTGCGTGTAAATGTTTGTCCCTAACTGTGATATATGTTTGCCCCAGTTTAAATATTGAGTAATAGATGTCTGTTGTTACTATTTTCCACGCCATCCAATGACCTTTAGAAGCGTAAACAGTAAAAATACGAATGTATTTGGCATTACGCATTCATGAGCAAGCTTACTTTAGTGAAGAAATGGTTACGAATTTAAGAGCGTAATACATATAAATGTTATGAAAAGGATTTTAAAATTCTGTTGTCACATTAAAATAAGGAAATTTTGTAATACAATGATTTGTTAAATCCAGATTTACAACGGGATGTTAAACAACACGTAGACGTATTTCGTTAAATTTCCACTCAAGTGTAAAGAAAAGTGCTTATTCTTTATGTAGGTTCTAACAACATACATATCGGAAGATATCACATTCTTGCGTACATTTTATGAAAATTGCAGATATCGCATATGTTTACATACAAATCGGAGAAAATTTTTATAGTCCATTCTCATTTACTTCACACTTTTCTGAAGCCCTGCTTAAGTTCTACTTCCAGGATATTCCTCTGCTTCTTGCAAACAATTCTAGAAAATGACACCCAAGGGACAACGAACCACATTCGTGCGCACTCAGGTGGCACTGCATTCCGTCATTGCTTCCTTGCCAGTTTATTATTGACTCGTATTTGTACAGAGCACCCGCGATACACTTATAAAAATACCTGAAAATACATGTCTTGAAGTTTACACTGTCCCAAAATAATTTCATGAAATTCTCTCGCTCCTGAGTGTACGGTAGCTAGGGGCAGTTCATTTTTGTGAAAAGAGTTCCAGGCAGTGCAGTTTTTACTAAACAATTTGCATACTTGCAGTTTTCCTTTTGTTTTTGCTGCGTGTCTTTGTGCGGAGACAGTGTGCTATTTACTGGCCAAATAAGGATTAAGGTACTACGGTACTGAAATTCTGTGATTCGTGTGCAATTATGGAGTGGAATGCAGATGTTTCGGTGGCCCTTCAAAAGAGGTTTTGAGAATCGATGACCTTGAAGTGATGTTAGTATAAATCAGAGCCAGAATGCAAGGGCGGGGGAAATGGTAAATCCCCGAGAAAACCCGCCGACCAGCGGCATCGCGAACGTGGGTATTTCCGGAAGTTGCCACACCAAGAATGAAAAACTGGCTTGCCTTGGTGAGAGGTGACAGTTCTAACTGGTTATTTGTATTACAAGTTTGAAATAAGCACACCTACAAATTGGGTGAAATGACAGCAGAGTGATATAGGTAAGGAGACCATATTTCCACAAAAATATTTCCACGATGGTTAGATTACAGTTTCTTACTTGCACGCCTGCAGTTTTATTTTGTTTATTGCCTGCATGCATTCATCGCAAGACGGCATGATATTTTTCTGAGCCAATCAGCAGTAAGTTAGTCCGGCGCTGACCATATGAGATTCGATGGCCGGCATATACTAATATGGCTAGCATTTAAAACCACACAAACATAAAAGTGAATATGAGTTATATTGTTATGAAATACAAATAAACATGGAATCTTTGCGAAATAATCGGGCGACTCTTGTTATGGAGAAAGCTGAAAAACGTGTTTTCTCACCTGGGCCAATGCTCGGTGGCACTGCAGCTAAACTACCAAACGTCCGTCTTTAACGTCTGGGATCTGTCCCTCTTGGACCGGGCGTCGATCACATGGCGGACGTTTCTGGAATCTATGTGCGAGTTCTCAAAGTACTTCCATTTCAGCATAAAGCGTACGGACACCCGTTTTTCGAGAAAAGAATTCCTGTATAGAACTACGATTCACTTTCACGATTGAAATTCTTCAACCACTACATGTCTTGAGTGTTTGCCCGCGAATCACAGACTTTCACAACCCGAATAACTAGTTTTGATTTGCCTACTCAAATACCAGACGGTGTTCTGACAAAAACACGGTGCCAGTAACCAAATGAAAACGGTATCTGTACTAGCTAGATATTGAACGCATAGCTTGCAGGGAAATATCGCCTTGAATATCACGTGTCCGTAGCTGATGGCCGATGCTGGCTCATGCATGTTTTATAACTAGCTGCTATTGCTGCATTTATTCGACACAAAATATTATAACTTACTTAGATGTGAAATGAAAATTTCGTACTTTTGCATTGGCTGAAATGAAAAAGTCGTAACTCTTAAAGAGTTACGACTTTTTTAAAGCTATATGTGTGCATAGATGTAAAAGTGTCAAACAAACCGTTTCTAAACACTTACAGTCTGGATAATTTAATATTCGTCCTCAGGCATGTGGCAGTTCAGAGCATACCCAGCAAACACGAAAGGTACTGGCCAGATTTGGGCTGGTGAAAGATAGCCGACTAACTACAGCCAGTTAATTCTGGCCTGCTGTCCTATGCTGGAAGTGGGTCGTTATAAATATGGACCATCAGCTAACTGTTTTCTGAGAGTGTGAAAAAGATCCTGGATTGAAACCAATAAGACCCAAAATGGATACCTCAATGTTGACGGGTCTGTGGAGGCCGCACAACACCAAAATTCCGGCCCTGCGACGCCCGCATGTCGCCACGATGCAGGGCCTGCGATAGCTGGATGTCGTCACGATGCTGGGTCTGCTATTGCTGGATATCGCCACGATGTAGGGCCTGCGAAAGATGGATGTCGCCACGATGCTGGGTCTCCTATTGCTGGATATCGCCACGATGCAGGGCCTGCGATAGCTGGATGTCACCGCTATGCTGGGTCTGCTATAGCTGGATGTCGCCACGATGTAGGGCCTGCGGTAGATGGATGTCGCCACGATGCTAAGTCTGATATGGCTGGATGTCGCCACGATGCTGGGTCTCCTATTGCTGGATATCGCCACGATGCAGGGCCTGCGATAGCTGGATGTCACCGCTATGCTGGGTCTGCTATAGCTGGATGTCGCCACGATGTAGGGCCTGCGATAGATGGATGTCGCCACGATGCTAAGTCTGATATGGCTGGATGTCGCCACGATGCTGGGTCTCCTATTGCTGGATATCACCACGATGTAGGGCCTGCGATAGCTGGATGTCACCGCTATGCTGGGTCTGCTATGGCTGGATGTCGCCACGATGTAGGGCCTGTGATAGATGGATGTCGCCACGATGCAGGGCCTGCGATAGCTAGATGTCGCCACGATGCTGGGTCTTCTATTGCTGGATACCGCCACGATGTAGGGCCTGCAATAGATGGATGTCGCCACGATGCTNGCTGGATATCGCCACGATGTAGGGCCTGCGATAGATGGATGTCGCCACGATGCTAAGTCTGATATGGCTGGATGTCGCCACGATGCTGGGTCTCCTATTGTTGGATATCGCCAAGATGCAGGGCCTGCGATAGCTGGATGTCACCGCTATGCTGGGTCTGCTATGGCTGGATGTCGTCATGCTGTAGGGCTTGCGATAGATGGATGTCGCCACGATGCTGGGTCTTCTATTGCTGGATATCACCACGATGTAGGGCCTGCGATAGATGGATGTCGCCACGATGCTAAGTCTGATATGGCTGGATGTCGCCACGATGCTGGGTCTCCTATTGCTGGATATCGCCACGATGCAGGGCCTGCGATATCTGGATGTCACCGCTATGCTGGGTCTGCTATGGCTGGATGTCGCCACGATGTAGGGCCTGCGATAGATGGATGTCGCCACAATGCAGGGCCTGCGATAGCTGGATGTCGCCACGATGCTGAGTCTGCTATTGCTGGATATCGCCACGATGTAGGGCCTGCGATAGATGGATGTCGCCACGATGCTAAGTCTGATATGGCTGGATGTCGCCACGATGCTGGGTCTCCTATTGCTGGATATCGCCACGATGCAGGGCCTGCGATAGCTGGATGTCACCGCTATGCTGGGTCTGCTATGGCTGGATGTCGCCACGATGTAGGGCCTGCGATAGATGGATGTCGCCACAATGCAGGGCCTGCGATAGCTGGATGTCGCCACGATGCTGAGTCTGCTATTGCTGGATATCGCCACGATGTAGGGCCTGCGATAGATGGATGTCGCCACGATGCTAAGTCTGATATGGCTGGATGTCGCCACGATGCTGGGTCTCCTATTGCTGGATATCGCCACGATGCAGGGCCTGCGATAGCTGGATGTCACCGCTATGCTGGGTCTGCTATGGCTGGATATCGCCACGATGTAGGGCCTGCGACAGATGGATGTCGCCACGATGCTAAGTCTGATATGGCTGGATGTCGCCACGATATAGGGCCTGCGATAGATGGATATCGCCACGATGAAGGGCCTGCGATAGCTGGATGTCACCGCTATGCTGGGTCTGCTATGGCTGGATGTCGCCACGATGCGGGGTCTGCGNAGGGCCTGCGATAGCTGGATGTCACCGCTATGCTGGGTCTGCTATGGCTGGATGTCGCCACGATGCGGGGTCTGCGACAGCTGGATATTGCTACCTTGCTGGGTCTGCGATGTATTCATGTCGCTATGATGCGGGGTCACCGATGGCTGGATTTCCCTACAGTGCAGGGACTGCGATGCCTGGATGTCGCTACGATGCCAGGCCTGAGACGGCTGGATGTCGCCACGATACTGGATCTGTGACAGCTAGATGTCGCCAAGATGCGGGGCCTGAGACAGCTGGTTTTCGTCTCGATGCTGGGTCTGCTATAACTGGATGTTGCTACGACGCCAGGTTTGTGGTAAGATCATTCATCATTGAAGAATAGAGTTGTGCGGATCTTAACAGTGAGGTTCTGAGATTCAGATGAGGGTGATTGAGGTGAGGATAGACCAGCGCCGGAATGAAGAGGCGGGGGAAACGGAAGATCCCTGAGAAAAATTGCCGACCAGTGGCATCGTCCGGCACGACTCCCACATGCGAAAATCCGGGAGTTACTCGGCCAGAGATATGACCCGGTTCACCTTGATGTAAGGTGAGCAGGCTATCCGCTTAGCCACCGCGGCTCCATGATCATTGCGCTACGCAGTGTGCATTACTGACCAAAAATTACCTACACGTTCGTAATGTACATAATTGTGTACACTGGGTCTGAATGGATTCAAACGATCCGAACAACTTTCAACCAATAACGAAAATAACAAGGAAAATAATGACCGAATACCCAGCTACCTGGGCTGGCGTTATACTAGAGCCACAGCTAATGAACAACCTATGTTCGAGTACACAAACGAGTGTGGAGCCTAGCCTTGTGCCGAATTAATCCGGGAAATTGCGTATATAAATAATGACACCGAATTTTTATAAAAAGTGTTCCACTCTCAATAAATATATAAATCTTAAGGGCATGTAAAGAGTTTTCTCTTGGTTATCGACCAGGTGTATTTGTGAGAAGGCATTTTCTTACATGACGGGCCAAATTATAATTAGTTTTCAACGATAGTGTACGCCTGTTATTCGTGGTCAGACACCATAAACGCACAACACTTAAATCATCCAATCATAAGAGTGGATCTGAGATAAAATGTTATGAAATTCAATTGGTCAGGAAATCTTATCGCTTTAATCAGATGTCCCTATACATGAGGCACAGGAAGGTTATGCTTATCTGGCACCACACAGTACGAGGCTCAATGCCCAATGATATGTCCTGGGCACACTCCTTTTTTTAACTGGGACAGTCAAAATTGGTTTTCTTCTGCCATGATCAACTGTGATTCGTTAACAAGACACCTTAATCACGTGATAATTATAATCATTCAATCACGAAAGATCAGTAGAGCCACCCGATTTTCGCGATAAGCATGAATGGCTACACGTATTTCCTAACAGTTGAGCTCATATGCACTTTCGTGGATTTATATTTTACTTTTCATGCGTCATAGGCTTATGCCAAAAGACTCAACTAATAAAATGTCTTCTCACTAGGGCCACCTGTTTTTCGCGAAAAGATTTATGCAAAGGATAGACTTCAAAATCATATAAGCTTACTTGCCACTTTCCTTTGGATACTGGCCGCTTATCTTTGTGAGACATGAGTGAGCCAATAAGTTTATCCTATACCGACCATCCGTGATTTGCGGACAGACAGATAAGACGCGTAACAATTCAAATGCTGTAATCACGAAAGAGGGTGTCTTGGAACACAACTCGTCCTAAAATATTTTCGCGATTTATATACACGCAGCTGATAATTAAAATAGAAGTGCTGATGCACACGTAGTGTATTAAAATGTAGCGTGTTTGGNATTTATATACACGCAGCTGATAATTAAAATAGAAGTGCTGATGCACACGTAGTGTATTAAAATGTAGCGTGTTTGCAAATATTTCCGCAAAAACGGGACGTCCCTAAAGATCAGATATCATCTTTTAAAACAAAACTAGTATTGATTTCTATGCGCGAAATCGGAGTGTCTGTACTTGTCAGCAATACAAAGTTCGCGCCATCGCTTGGAAAAACTGGGGGACATAAAATAACGCATTTAAATAAGAGAAGCGGGCGAAATTACGTGGCCTACAAAACATGCGAACNATTTATATACACGCAGCTGATAATTAAAATAGAAGTGCTGATGCACACGTAGTGTATTAAAATGTAGCGTGTTTGGAAATATTTCCGCAAAAACGGGACGTCCCTAAAGATCAGATATCATCTTTTAAAACAAAACTAGTATTGATTTCTATGCGCGAAATCGGAGTGTCTGTACTTGTCAGCAATACAAAGTTCGCGCCATCGCTTGGGAAAACTGGGGGACATAAAATAACGCATTTAAATAAGAGAAGCGGGCGAAATTACGTGGCCTACAAAACATGCGAACCCGGCGCAGTCGACGTCGAGATGAAAATTGAAACACGTTGAGCCAGATTGCGTGTGAATAAATAATGGGGCCGTAGGACGGAGGCACGTGCACAATGCCAAAGAAACAATCGGTTAGTAAAAGGGCACCGCGCCATGAATTCTTGCCACGAAAATGGCTGTAGGAGAACCGCCCTAAATAACGCAGAATCGCGCGTGTGTAAGGCACTGAGGGATACAAGGCATTGCAACCCCAGTTAACTTGCTCTTGCTGCAGAGGAGAGAAAATATGAACTCCTATTTAAAAGTGAATAATGTTCACGTAGGCGAGAGAACTGCCCCCTATTTACACTTTACGTGACACCAATACTAATAGCTACGTAAAGGCGATACGGCTGGAAAACCCTCACAAAACTCGACGGCAAATTGCGAAGAGCTGCTATTAAAGTTAATGAATTTACTGTTATAACATAATTTTGGGACAGCAAACTTAAGAGTTAATTTCAACGATTTAATGAAATGCTAGTTTAACCAAATACCCTCCCTAAAATGAGAAAACGGAAGGTTCATAAACTCTTTTACACCAAGTGTTGTATACACAGTACACCTTGCATTAAGGACTGAGATATGGAAGTTACATTACACTGCAAGTTAAACGCCTCCAATAAATTAATAACTTTTCATATTCGAGTAGCTAGTTGTGAGTGAGACACAACATTAGGTTAGGGAGCAGGTAATGCTAATTTGTGGACATCTATACTAGATAGAGAACCTATCATTTCGCGTTATAAAACGACACTAAGCTAGACGTCACAGTCACATACTTACTCAAGAAGCTCTTATTTCGTAATTATATGCTGCCGCAGTTTCCTGACCAAATTGGCTAAACGGAACGAAACCACCAAAGTGCTACATGCTTACTATTGGTGCGGAGTCCTTAAGGGCGTGGCAGATGAGCGGAGGTCCAATGACACACAGCAAGATAGCTTATACTTTTATCACACATAGTCTGTCTCACAATTGTTACGTGAAATGATCGGGTCTCTACTTAGTAGACATTAGAAACACACCTATTTTCTCTCTGTTGTTATTCAAATAAATTGTAAATTAAATATTATAGTTTTAAAGAAAATATAGTTTAAATTACAATTAAACCAAAATAATATAATTTTACGTTAACAGAAGTGCAAGGGGCTTGTGTTACATGACGTGTTTAGGAAACAACCAAAACCCGTCATACTTGGGTTGATTTTTCAAAGGTTTGATTTCCAAAGTGCGAGGATACGGCGAATAGACTATTAATAAAGAGCGTTTCGGTCACTCTCACGTGATGGTTTTGACGTGAAAACGTCGTTACATTCCGACAGACATATGGGGTACTTGGACGGAAACGGTGATATATAGTTTGCAAGGCGATACATTCCGTCATATAATTTCGTAATTAATGATACGTTGATAATAAATGTAGTAACTTTAGATCGGTTATACGACTACGATGGAACATGGCCTTGAGAAGACGCGGCGTATACGCTATATGTTGGTGGGGACCCACGGCGACTGGCGGCAAGTTTGAGAGTGGGCTAAAATTAATGGGCAGTGTATCTCGCTACTATAATGGGCAGTATATCTCGCTACTATAATGGGCAGTATATCTCGATACTATAATGGGCAGTATATCTCGCTACTACAATACACTGGCGTGTTTATTTTGGTGCCAAAACACAGTTATTGTCNTACTATAATGGGCAGTATATCTCGCTACTACAATACACTGGCGTGTTTATTTTGGTGCCAAAACACAGTTATTGTCTAGGTATGTCGAAAAAAGTCTAAAAATCCAAGTATATATTTCGCTTGTTTCTTTTAAATCCTGTATCCCAAAAGAAATAGTCCTACTGCCCACTAACGCAGACGAATGGAGAACGAAGAGATTTGGGCAGCTTTTAACATAGAGGTCTTGAGAGCCGATGAGGGTGAAGTGAGGTGAGTATGGAGCGGCAATATTTAATATTAAATTGCGATGGTGTATTTGAATTATACTCAAAATTTAACGTTGTCCATTGCGTATTATATTTTCAGAGAAAACAAAAAAAGGATAATATATATTTTAATGTCACGACTTTCTTGAGTAAGTACATGTAGGACCACTGTTTTTCGCGAAATATTTACAGTGAGACTAGACTTCAATATCCTAAGTCAAATTTTACAGTTTTCATTAGGATATTGGCTGCTTGTCTTTGTATGAAGACAGTCTGTCACACGAGTAAGCCAATCAGAATTAAGTTTCTCCGATAATGCCTGTCCGCGATTCGATAGCAGACAGATAATATGCCTAACAAATAAAATTATTCAATCGGGAAAGTGGTTCTGAACTAAAGTGCGTCGTAACACAACATGCACTGACATATTTCGCTGAAAAGAGGTGGCCCTAGGTACATTACTGTGATGTCTGGAATGGTGCCATTTTATAACGCGGAATGAAGGGACCTCTAGGGATAAGTAGTGTGTGGTGTGAGGAGGGCAGGGCGAAGGAGGAGGAGAGTAATGAAGTAGTGAGGAAGGTGAGTGACTGTGTGTGTGCAGGGTCGGCGGTGGCGATGATCGGCGCAAACCTGCGCTTCGGCAGCGGGCTGACGGGCAACTCGACAGTGAACGGCATGCGTGCGTTCCAATGCCACCCAGGTGGAGCGAGGGAGGCGGCCGTCATCTTCAGCCTGGGCGCACTCGGCATGGCCGCCAACATCGCGCTCATGGGCCTCATACTGTCCAACCGACATCTGCGCAGGTACTCCTCACATCTCCTCGCTGCGCTGTTACGTAGCTTCTCTTTCACACTTTTACTGCAATGCCCTCCCTATATCTGGGACATTGCACAGCAAGTGACACCAACCCAAAAATGGTTTTACCGCGAGAACAGTTGGCATTTCCCTAGGTTTCAACATGCTTTGCACACGTCGGAAATTTTCCTTCATTATTGTTAGGGACACCAGGTTTTCACGGAAAGAGCTCTGCGCATGTCATATTTGAATATCCTACGTGCGTACAAGCAGTTCTAGTTTGCATATTGGCTACGTATCTTTGTTCGAAGATCTTCTTTAACTGCACTGGACAAGTTTACGCCTATGTTGCGCTGGTTACAAACTAAGTCTCGTAATACGGAAATCATCCCATCACGATAGTGCGTCTGAGCTTATGTGTTTTTAAAGATAATTGGCTATGAATTCTATTCGTGAAAATAGAGTGTCGCTATATATTGGTTGTCGTGTGTGTGTGTATGACGCTACATTCGCATTCCTTTAAGTCAATGAGAAACTAGAAAGTCTAAGACTGAGTGTTTATGATTGGTTTAAAAATTGCCAAATCAAATCAAAAATACGTAACCCATTCATTAGGGGACTCCCGATTTTCGCAAGAAGATTTTCAAAAAAGCTATATTTCAATACCCGACTGGCGTATCATCGGTTTTCCTTCATTCTCTGGCTAAGTGTCTTTGTCAGCAGACATTTTCTTACTAGTGCTACCAACCAGAGCTAAGTTACTCTGATCCCTACCTCCAGTCTGTGATTCGCGGCCAGACAGGTAAGACGGCTTTCACGTCACCCATCTAATCGCGAAATTGGGCATGAGCTAAACGTAATGAAGTAAAACTGAAAATGAAGTCTTTCCGCAAAAATCAGGTGTCCAAGCACTTTAAAATGTTTTGGAATATATGCATGCGGAATTCATTTTTGTTGCATTTTACCAGTGTCTCTAGGCATCAATTGTACACACTGTTCACAACTCACAATAAGATAGATTTCCTCGCATTGTGTGATACATCATTCGCTATTGAGATTTTACCGCGCCGTCTCATTAATAACTACTGCCAATAACATCGAAAAGAACAAATTTTCTTTGGTCCCGAAACATGACCGTGTATTATGACTAGAGACTAGGAAATTTCGCTGATACACTCTGCAGCCACCAAGTACCACATGCCTTTGTTTACTCGAGTTGAGTTGAGCGATTTGGGTGGATCTTGACGAGTTCTTGAGAAAGAAATGAGGTGTAAATGGAGCAGCGCCGGAATTCAAGGGCGAGGGAAACGGGAGATCCCCGAGAAAAAACGCAGACCAGCGGCATCGTCCTACACGATTCCCACGTGCGAACATCCGGGAGGGGCCCGGCCGGGGATTGAACACGGTTCGCCTTGGTTGGAGGTAAATGACAGAAGTGTCTGCTGACGTTAGATGAAAACAAGGAGTTCACATTCCTCTAGTTACAATTTCTGTCGGCTACTGCGTTCTCATGCAGCTGGACTACCATTGATGGAACAATCATGCCGTGTAACTATACAGGTGTGGAAAATTAACGAGTTTCGCTACTTTTATCGTAGGCATCGCAGTTTCCAGTAGTATGTTCCATTAAGCAGGTATAAACTGTACATCAGTCGCCTCCTCTCTCAATTGAAGGCGATGATTGGGCCAACATTTTGTAGAGGGTATACTAGTTGCTGCGAGTCCTGAAAGTCGTGTGCAATAAAATTACTTTTGTTTGAACTTAAGCTTATCCCCGAATGATAATGCGATTATTTTCATGTCTGCACTGTGTAAAACTGAAATGGCGCATAGTTGCCATACGCATAAAACAATTTGCAGTTTGGAATACTTACCAATGAAAACGTAGATAGGTATCGTCTCGTCGACAGCGAGGTCATTAGAGGATAAGCAAGTAACTCAGACATGCAGGAACGTGTAGGAATCGACCCTGGTCTGTAGTAAAGAACCATCACAGCATTCGCCGGGAGTGATTTCGAGAAACCATGGAAAACTGAAATGAGGATGTTCCGGACGTGTATTCGAACCCAGGTCCTACCGAATGCAAATGTAACGACCGCTCCACCTCGCTTGGAAGCAAAAGGAAACACGACTGCGGTTCCCCCATCGCGCTTCCTTCTCGTTCATCGCCGCCTTTCCGAAACAATAATTTCACTTATTCTGTCGTGAGTTCGTGGGTGGAGCAGTTTTGAAAATAAACATATTAAAAAAAATTCCTTTTCACTGATTTGGACGTGTTAGTGAAAAAACGGTCTTATTTACTTACAAAAGTGTTCACAAAGAATTATAAAATATAATTGCATAGCTTTATGTCCGAATTAAAATTTAATCACAGAGTTATAAAGTATCCAGAGGCAAAATTGCGTGGTGATTCCTCTGATTTGTGCTAACCGTTTTGCTTATTGGCTTCTCGAAAATCTGGAAACGGATCTTGTGTGTAATTGGCTGCCGCTTGCTCTGAAATACTTTGTGTTGGCTGTGCTGATTGGAGAACGGCGTCCCGACATGTTGCTGGCCAGTGACGCAATTTTGCTGGCTTGTGCTTCTGGAGTTCGCGGTTGAAGCAGCTGTTTCATTTCTGCTTTTGTAAGTGCTTTGAGGTGTAATATTCAGATTAAAGGCTACTGGATTGTTTAGTTTTATGTTGTGACGGGGCGGGAACACCCGGAGGAAACCCAACAACCTCATGACAGTGACCACTGCAATCTTCCCCATCCACAAACCCATATAAATGATTGTACTATTAAATTCTTTAAAAATTTGGGCAGATATAAAAATACATTGAAAAATTCAAGTAAAGAATCCCATCCCATAGTAAAAAATGACAAGATAAATTATCCCCAGTTGTCAGAAATGAACATTTGACGCTAATTTCATTTTTAACCATATAGATGCGGGCTAACATATATTTTTATTTTGCAAAATGTGTCAAAAAATTTTATACCAAAATATAAAATATTATTAAAAGCATTTTTAAAGAAATTAAAAATTGCTCAATTGAATAAAATTAGGCTTAAATAAAATTACAGCGTAAACGCCTAAATATATTACTTGCCCATTAAAATACTAATATTTTAAAGTGTTCCCTCTATGAAGCCGACCTTATGTTCTCTCCAGAGAAGTTGTCAGGCCAGGGTTTATGTAGTCTAGCCAGCCCCTCCAGAGTTCGTGACGTTAGGTGTTAAGGAAACTCCATGAAGTAGTGCAGATCGTCTTGGCAGTGTAATCACAGCCTGATGACGTAGTAGAAGAGTTGCACCGCCAATAGGCAACGCCGGC
>NQII01000171.1:896158-1218374 GCA_002778355.1 Clitarchus hookeri
GGGGGACCTGAATCATCGTCCAGTCGAAGCACACGCAACGGCTCCAGCAGAAGTCAGCAGACAGCAATTTCGGGTAGACATTCCGTTGTCACCATCTCGTTCGCTGCTAGGACTCGCTTCAAAGGTACATTTATTGTTCTTCATAAGCCAAATACTTCTCAACACACCATAGCAGAACTCTTAAGGACGTACCCAGGCCATAGCCACCCAAGTCTAGCTACCGACAGGAAAGAACGGGGCAAATAAAACATTCAGGGCACGAACATTTTACACCATAGCAATACTTTTAAAAACACTTCATAGAACAGCAGTATTTTAAATAATCTCAATAATTTAATTTTACAACTCTTTAAATAATCTCAAGAAATTATCATTTTTTACACATCATTGTTTAATACATTTATAAATTTAAAAATAAATAGAATTACGGGAAAGCAACTAATAACTTTTTTACATTGCTTATAAGTATTTTTGTTCTTTTTGTGGAAATTGCAACTGCATAACAAGAAGCGTAATATAAGTTAAATAAATAACGCACTATCTTTAATGTTCCGTTTCACTGCGGCGCTAACTTTGAGATAAAATAGTACAACTTTGAACTCAAGAAGTGCGAGTGAACCATAACCAAATCACCACTAGGTAATTTGGAATCGTAACGTTGAGTTTCAAACTTATCTTGCATATTGTTATGGTGTGTAATTAAATAACGCGAAACTTCTTCCCAAATCTTTACCAAACCTTTGTTTGCCACGTTTTCCACACAGAAAGGTGCAATACCCAAGCATTAAGTAGGGGATGTAATAACTTTCTACCAAAGAAAACCTCTGCAGGCGTGTGTTTATGAGCATTGTTTATAACGTTATACTAAACAACATCCCAATCTCTTGTCTTGGAGTCCCCAACTGGAAAAAACGCAAAGCAACCATGATATTACTGTTAACTCTTTCAACCAAATTAGCTGCGGATAATACGGTGACATCTTTACCAATTTTTCTCCCCTCGTGAGCATTAAATCACGTAATTCCAGTGACAAAAAATACGTTGCCTTATCGGTGAAAACACAAACCGGTGACCCAAAAATACAGAATAAACTATGTAAAATTACTTTACTAATCAACTTCTTGCTATGTGGTAACGGGCCCACGACATCTTAATTCTCCCGTTCCCATACAAAATTTTCGGGAGCACCAAATATATATCCCTTTAGGTTTTTGATCCATTGGTTTACCATGTTGACACGCCTCGCATTCTTTTATCCATTTTCCAATGTCGTTCCTTATTCCAGGCCAGATGAAAATTTCCATTATACGGGAAATAGTTCTATATCTACCCACATAACCTGTGAAAAATGACTCATGATAAAATTTGTAAACCATAAGTCTTTATTTTTTAAGCACAAAAACACGAAATTTACCTTTTTCTTTTTCGTCCATTCCCCGACAAAACCTTTTTGAAGAGCATAACCTGATGTTCCTAATTTGATATAATTTGCTGATATTCTACGTCTGTTTTTCTGATGATCATTAATGTCAACACAATTTGCAGGAAAATTTTACAAATTAATTAATGCCTTTTTGTTTTCTACTAAGATTTCACGAATTACATTAATTTTATTTGAACAACTGGAAATTACTTTATCCACTTCAAATTAATCACTACAAAACATGCGCGAAAGAGCGTCTGCAACCGAGTTTTCATTTCCTTTTGTATGGTGAACCTCAAACTTAACCAGAGATATTCTAACTAACTAACGTGGTAAACGACCAACAGGTTTATTTGATTTCAAACCCCATCTCAGTGCTTGATTATCAGTAAATAACTCAAATGGCGTATGGTCTAAGTATTCCGAGAAATATCCCAATCCCCAAATACAAGCTAAACATTATTTTTCATATATGGTCTATTTTCCTTCTGAAGCTGTTAGCAATGTACAAGCATAAGCAATATGAACAAATTCTCGGTTCTTTTTCTAAATAAAACTCCTAGCGCAATTTAACTGACATCACAATGTAAACACAATTTCTCGTGGAAATATGGTAATTGCAAAACTGGTGGCTGAGTCAACTTATCTTTCAAAGTTTAAAAAGATTTTTGCTGCTCGGGTCCCCACAAAAATTCTGTATTTTTCCTTTTCAAACATTTTTTATGTTCGGTTATACAGGAAAAACTTAGTATAAATTAAGCATAAAATGCAACCATGCCCAACAAAGATGAACACCCCTAACGTTTTCGGCCCCGGAATATTCACAATTGCTTAAATTTTTTCATGATCCATGCGTACTTGACCATTAACTATAATAAAACCTAAAGATCTGAAATGTTGTTCTGCCCAAATTATTTTATCGGGATTAACAATCAAATCTACTTCCCGCAAAGCCTGTAATACCAGACGAACATGTTCAAAGGGTTTCTCTATAGTGTTATTATATATACACATCGACTATAAACGTGAACACAATATCATGCACGTATTTACCTAACACCTGAAATAAATCTCTTGACATTCCTTGCGGTCCGCAGTTTAGTCCCATCGGTAAACGCATTTATTGAAAACGGTCCGATGGGGTACATAACACTAAGGGTTATAGTGAGTTAGGATAAATCTCGCACTGCAAAAACGACGAATTAAGGCCCAAAATGGCGAAAAACTTAGCCTTACTTAAATACTGAAAAACGATCTCAAACACCAGTACGCAGTATACATCAATATAAATCCTATCATTCACTAACCTATATTATTTATTAAACGGTATTTCCCCATGTAATTCTTAGGAATGAGAAATGAGTGACTCGCATACGCACTAGACGAATTTTCTGTAATATTTTCCTCATTTAACTAATCTATTATATGCTTTAAAATAAAAACTTTAGACAGTGGCACACGATATGGGACTTAAAATACCGGTTCATGATTTGGACTTTAAAACAATAGGTCTTTTTGTATAATGACCCAATTTTGTTGTTATGACGTCAGCAAATTCAGACTTTAAATTACTATGTTCCGGCAGTGACTGTTCGTCTAATTGAACCATTTGAATTTATCGATAACACGACGGCTTATTTTCAAAGGATACCACTGATTACGTCCACGCAACAGTGAGTATTTCCAAGAAAATCAATACCCATAATAACAGTATTTGACAACTCCTTAAATAACTGAAAATGCATTTTCCATGAACAGTTGTTCATTTTCGCCTTCATGTTAAATACTGCCTGCGATTGAACTAAACCTCCGCCAGCAAGGGGAAATACAGCAGTACGGCTTAGTGATACTTTAATACCGTTGACTATATTATCACGCATCAGCTGGTTGCAGGACTCATCAATGTAGCTGAGGCACCTCAATCTACTAACGCTTTCACAGTAAAAACGCCCATTTGCAAGGGAACAAACAATAAACCTGGTTTATTTTTACTAGATGCAAATAATTTAAAACACCAACACCTGTGGAGTTTTTTATGAAATCGACAAAAACTGCAAATGGCCTTCGTTACAACAAAATAACAAACAACAGGACGTCGTTTACTTTATCATAAGGTTCACCTTGTGACTTTTCCATTTCCGTTTTCATACAGACATCGCGTGTACGTTGGTCCTCATTTGACCGTTCGCTGGAGTGACGACCTTTATGCCCTTCTCGCAGGCAACTCGTGAGTTTACATTTACTTGGGCTGTCTAAAAAAACATTTTTCTCTAATGTTATTTGAACGAAAACAGTATTTACAATACCACTTATTTTTGGTAACCACTCGTGTCTTTGGGGGTAATCTCCTATAGTTAACTCGACCCGGGATACCAATTATATTAACGCTTGTTAAGTTTGAGGTCTTGTGGCAAAGGAAAAAATTCTCTGATTGTTGGATACAAGATTGAATAATATAACTTCGATTAAATATGCCTCATCACAAGGGCTACCTAACACTTGTACTAGTTGAATTATTTCCTGCCCAAAGCTTTCATTGTTTGAGTAGGACTTTGACAATGTATATTTGGACACAGTAAAGCAAACTGCAATTTACCTGTAATGGCCTTACTTAAAACTGGCTGGAAACTATCGGCATCTTTATAAAATGCCGCACTATAGATATTCGTGGGCACACACAATTTTAACTGTAATAGGTTTGGTAACTCTACCAAAAATCTACTATTTCCGTAAAATTACCAGATTTCACACTTGGGATTATACTTTCAATTCCAGGAGGAATTGATTTTAAAACTTTAAATAATGGAATAGACTTATTAAACTTGTCTTCTGTTTCGGCTGAGCCCTCTTTCGTGACCATACCACGCAATATTCCCCGTAACGCGTCACTGCTGTCGTTCTCGGCAAACTTCACCCTCGCGTCAGTCAATGTGCTTTGCAATGTTTCCTTGAACAAGGGTTAAATCCAAATTGTAAGCGCAGTACCTGCAGATGTCATCATTGGTTTGTACACAATAATAATAATAAAAAAAAACTTTTCGCCTTTATTTACTTCTCACAAAAACAATATTTTTCATATCTCACTGCCAATTGACAAGAATGGAATGGACAGCAAAGTGGCGCAGAAATCACCTGTAATGTAGTGGGAGCACCCGGAGGAAACCTAAGAATCTCATGACAGTGACCAATGCATCATTCTCTATCCATAACATCCATATCAATATATGGACTAATAAATTGACTCTAGTACATAATTGCGCTCAGTGTGGATAATGTTAGAGAGGTGAAGTATCCGCGTATTAATTGGGGGCAAGCTTGAATTCCAAAACCCCAAAGTTTATATTGCATTTTCAATTAGTCCAGGCGTTATTTGACACTTTCTGGATAACCCTGAGCCAATAGCAAACACGCAACAAATTGAAGGTCCAATCACCACCTTCCCACTATGACAGCAGGCAACCAATGAACAGAGGATATCGGTGTAACTGTACATGGTAATTTGAACTCTAACCTATAGATTATGGAACTCGCAAATTCTTCAGTTCTCTAGCTATTATAAAATTGGTTATTTTAATTTATTAAATGAGGATAAAATTGTGCTATTCTCTTCCGGCCCACAACGGCTATCTGGTTGCAAATAAGCATTGTTTGGATCCGTTCTGTACTTAACCTGGCACAATACTTGCTTCGTAGTCACCACCAATGCGCTGTAGGAGTTGTGTTTTGTGAAGAATTATATGAACCTGTCATAACGTAGAGAAAAAGTTTGACTTAGCAATCAGTTACCTCCAGGGAAGATCATTGGCCAGTATGCCTCATAATGTACAAAAACCTTCAAATATAATGATAATATGCAACACGCAGACAATGGTCTATAGTGGGCATCAATAGGGTTAATTATGATTGTGCAGTCAAGTAAGAAAATTTATTCTCACAAAAAAACACGTAGCGAATAAGCAAAATAAAACTAATGATATTGGAACCTTGCCTTCTTCGAAATGTCTTCGCATAAATCAGGTTTACCTACCTATGGAGAAGACACTGAAAGCATTTTACACAGAACATAGTTGTGTACAGTGTTGGACATACATGACTTTCCATTGCAACACGTGCACGATAATGGATGCAACGGCATGACCCATCCATACATAGGTAACACAGCTGTTTACATAAACAGAATGCAAACGAAGATTAATTTTGCTGGTTCTGTATTCTGTGAGACCGAGTGCCCAGTGACCATTCCTTTAGATAGTTTATTCGTAAGTCGTGTTACTGTTTTTATTAATACGAAAGATCCTTATTTCTAGAGCCAAACACTAAACTATAGCTCATTGTTTTAAACAATGAAACAAGTGTTGTGTCTACCAAAAGTAAAGCAAGCATTCAACCATTTCTTATTTATAAGACACAAACAATATATTAAATTGGTTCTGAAATGGTTAAAGGATTAACAGTGTGGTTTATCCACAGAGTACAATTGGACCTTAAATACATTTCTAGGAAAATAATAATAGAATTTGGTGTATCTTTATCGTGTATTAAATATATCCGATATAAAAATACCATGATGTTTACGGTGTAGCAAATTTACCTCACATAAGACGCAGAGATGAAAGCTAATATTTAATTTATATCTTCCGGTCAGAATGTGACTGCTTCAACAGGTTCGCCTAACTTGGCGTGGTGTGGAGTTTTCTCGCCCGTCCTATGGCAACAGATACATCTTTTTTTCACTTCTCTCTACACAGGATCAGATCTGCGCTGGCCGACGGCCAAATCGCGTGACATATGGCGGTGCCGTATTAATTCATGTAGTTGGTCGCTCCACTGTAACGCAAAAGTGGCTTATATGTTCACATCTGTAAAGAAAGATCCATATCTGCAGATTATATTTTGAGCACGTTTACTGAAGTGTAACTCGATTGAACCACAGTTGTTAAAAGGCGTTCCCTTAGTATCTCCAGGATCACAGTCATGTTGAACATGGAAGATTCTCAGGGACAGTGTCATGCATAGCATCCATAGAGACGGTGTTTTATCCTGGAAAAAGTGCATTATTTACTAAGATTCAACATGCTGTGCACACGTCAGAAAATGTTCTTCCACTATTGGTGTCTATAACGCTGCTTTCGAATTTTGCTAAGCCAGTAAGAATTCTGACAATCTATGACTAGACCTTTATTATTAACATGCAAATAGTCAAATATACTACAAAATTCAATTTTACAATTAATTTTAATTGGCCCAGTCAAACATCACACTGTCTTCAACGAAGTCACGGGGACAATGACGGAAGGAACTTTGCAGGTGTACAAGTAGGATATTGAAATATAGCTTTCGTGCAATCTTTTTCGAGAATATCAGGTGGCTTCAGCTATAGGTCAAATATATATTTTCCTCCAAATTTTTTGTGAGGAATCCCTTCCCAGAGTTTGTCGGTGATTTTAAGTAACACGCTGTGTAACCGAAAATTCTTACCGAAATATGCAGTTAATATATAGAAATGCGATCCGTAGTGATGGAAAGCGTCAACGAGTTCCGTGCATTCGAAATACGGAATGTATGCGTATTACTCGTAGTTTCGTATTTCGGAAACAAACAATTTCGTAGCTACACGAAACTATTTTGCAGCTCGAATCACAATATATATATTTTTTTCCAGTCAAACATCAAAAAGTAGTAAAAGTCATCGGTGACAATTAGTATAACTTCAAACATTAATTCTATCTGAACAAAATTTAATTATATTACTTAATTTCACACTACCTTTTTACGCATCAGCGTACCAAGTGAGCACGGGAAACCATTGGTAGGCGTCATGATCTCACAAATATTTCTGTTCTAACTCTAATATAATATATTCTATGTTTTCAAAAATTCTTGTTATATCACATTGAAACACTCACATAAAGTAGATTAAACTATTGTTTTGTTGTCCCTCTCAATGAACAGAAAGTTCACAAAACTACTAGAAAATTTATGAAGAGGGTCCGTGATTTCACGGAAACATATATGAAATTGACCGAAAGCCTTTTTTTTTTTTTTTTTTTTTTTTTTCAAGAAAATGTGTTGTCCATAATTTGACACATTCTTCTCGATAATAAGTACCATTACTTTTCCGTAATTTTGCTTAAAACTTTCTCTAGCAGTTTATTGTCAGTGACTTACAAAATTCGTACTATTTTCTATCTGCACGCTAGAATTCACAATCGTGTATACAAAATTTTCGTCGCTGCTATTAAGTTATATTGCTTCTTCTATATAGAGCATCCATGTTATCTTCGAATTTAGTTCCATGTTATTGGACTATAACACCTTACTTACGTGTTACTGGTTACAGCATGCATGATAACTGTTATAAAACTGCGAAATGAGCCCAAATGTTCGTATGTTTCAAGACTACACTGAATTATTGCAATTTTCCCATCACTACTCTTCATAACAATCAAATACGAGGGCCACTGGCAGTAATTTAACAGGAGGAACGTCGAAAATTAGACAGAAATTTTTTAGCCCGTTTATTTACGTAACAAACGAAACGCAAAGTCATCCACGGATTCATTAGCTAAACGATTGATTAATTAGCAGCCAGCGCTTTCCTGTGGTGAAGCTCGTTGTTTCCTCCGGCTTTGTTACAGGTGTGTTGGGATTTGTGGTAATTTCAGTTAGCAAGCTAAATGAGACACTTTCATTATCCATAATGACCATTATGGATGGGTAAAATATATGATTCAATTTACTGCAGCAAAACTAGATAAGTAATTTCGTCCAGTGGTACGCTGGCGAGTAAAACATTTCCGAGCCAATGAGAATGCGCGATGGCTATATCAGAGTTAAACGTCGTCTCTACACAAATTATATGCGTCTGTATACGTGACACATGATATACCTAATAACATCTGATTATCGCTATAATATTTCACTACTGGTGGCATTTTAAAACTCTTATGTTTGGGTACAATTTCGTGATTCCACGATATTCTTAATAATTTTTTTGTGCGCTTACACTGTTATCTCTAGAGATACCTAATTTTCCCGAAATTGTAACACGCAGACTAGATTTCAATGTTCTAAGAGTGAAACTACAATATTTCCGTCATCAGAAGACAGTGTGATATTTGCCTGTCCTAGTCACAATTATGTAACTCCGGCACTGGGCATCTGTGATTCACGGTCAGACATCTAAGACAAATAACAATTAAAACCATCTAGTTGCGAAAATGTGTCCGAATTCAAGTGTTTTTAAATACACTGAAGAGCCAAAAAAACTGGCACACCTGCCTAATATCGTGTAGGGCCCCCACGAGCACGCAAAAGTGCCACAAGACGACTCGACTAATATCTGAAGGTATGCAGGAGGCATTGAAATCTGCGCCAATTTGATAAAGGGTTGCACGTGTGTCGTTTATCCCGTTCGTTCAAGATCATTTTCGTCCGCAGCGATGTCGAAGATTTGATGTTTTACCGGATTCCCGATATTCACGGTACACTCGTGAAATGGTCGTACGCGAAAATCCAAATTTTATCGCTACCTCGGAGATGCTATGTCCCGTATCTCGTGCGCCGACTATAACACCACGTTCAAACTCACTTAAATCTTGATAACCGGCCATTGTAGGAGCAGTAACAGATCTAGCAACTTTGCCAGAAGCTTGTTGTCTTATATAGGAGCTGCCGACTGCATCGCATTACTCTGATTTGTTCCATACCTCTGTTATTTGCATACGCAAGCCTATACCAGTTTTTTTTGGCTCTTCAGTGCACTAGACAAGGACTCTTTTACCAAAAATTGGGTGTCCCTGGTGCTCACATTCTTTCGTTATCGGAGAAGCGTAATTATGGTCAGCCCAGTATATAAAGAAAACACCTTATTTTCACGTAGATATGAGGCCAATACTCTATGGATCGTTAATAGAACGCAATAGTTAGAGACGGTAATTTATCGCTTGAAAAGATGAATATCTTACATTTCAAGGTACTGTGAACCTTTCAGAAATGTGTGTTTTATTATTGCTTCTCGTGCACATGTGAACAGACTTTCCCCTTCTCTGGACCAATGAGAATCCTAACTCTATAAGACTGAACAATTATGCCTGATCCGCAAAGTGCCAAGTGAGTAAAATCTGCACCATCCAATAACAATAGGATCTTGAAGATACAGTTTTTTGGAAAATACTTTGGTTCAACAAATATTCACAATTTTCTAGTGTCCTTAGCAATAGAATAGTGCAGTCTATGTTAAGCGTCGGTCTTTTCTCCGAATTCATGTGTCCTTAATTACAATCATACATAGAGATGTGACATTGTCAAATCAATTGGCGACAAGTTTGAATTTGAAAAACTCGTATATTTTTGTTACTTTCGCAATTGGTTCACCTGTTATTTTGACATCTCCTTTAGAACATTGAGACAATAACACACATACAGCAAAACTGAGGTCCATTAATCACTTTCCACACTGACCGAAAGCAATCAATGAGCTGTTGAAATCGGCATTATTGTACATAATACTGTGATTTGTAGACTATAAGTCACTGAGCTTACGCATTTAATTAGGTCTCTAATCATACGTTGTCCGTGTACATGCCATGTTTAATTGCACGATTATCGCGCTAGCTTAACTAAATCAGTCCTTGTAGAATATGCACGGACATCCAATTTTCGCGAAAAGAGTTTCACTCATGCTCTATTTGAATACCCTTCGGGCACACAAGCAGTTTCTTTCCGTTCATAGTCCCTATTTCTTAGTCAGAAAATATTGTCTTACTTAAATGGCTAATCAATAATGTAACTCTAACACTTTAATTTTGCAATTCGTAGGAAGACACCTAATTTGCATATCACGTAAATAGTATATATACAAAAGTATTAATGAGTTAAAGATTTATGAAATACAACAAGTCATAACATTTTTTCGCTAAAATCGGATGTACCTACCAATAAGAAAATTTCTATTTACCGCCATTTCGGAAGNTAATTTTGCAATTCGTAGGAAGACACCTAATTTGCATATCACGTAAATAGTATATATACAAAAGTATTAATGAGTTAAAGATTTATGAAATACAAGTCATAACATTTTTTCGCTAAAATCGGATGTACCTACCAAAAAGAAAATTTCTATTTACCGCCATTTCGGAAGGTGCAAACAAAAAACACGATAGAGTATGAATAATGGAATATTTATTTACGCTTACAGATCTTAGAAAGTAACTAACACGAGTATAATTTCGCACCTGCAAATATAATTGTCTGAGGATAATTATAATAAGGGACTTGAGAAATTTGCGATATCGTCTGGCATAGGCTGTTCACGGTAAAGTGAGCACTTTTGAGGCCCTGGTTCCTTTTTACTTTCAGCCATTTTTTATCCTTTGACCATGTTTTTAAATAAATATTGCCGTGTAAGTAATAAACCCAGTGTACATATCACAACACTCAGAAGTTAACGTCTAAGGCTAAAATAAATTATGTTTATTATATATTATTCAACATGAGAGGGCTTTTAAAAGTGCTCACTTTGCCATGAATAGCCTATACTTCAGAGTGCTGTGAATACACGGGCAGCTGCAATTTGTTCATTAGTTGCTGCCTTAGTTAGAAAATATTTCGTTCGTTACTGGACTTCATATTAATAGCAACGCCTATATTAAGTGTTTATTTGCCAGTAAAAATGTTCCCACGACGCGGAGAAGGCAAGGACACTGAGGAGAAATGGCTCGGCGGTTCCTTTGATGTGGTGGTACCAGTTCACTGGTTGGCTGAGCGAGCCTCTGGAACGGACATTGTATCTGACTGGCTACTGCATGCTGCAAATTATTCAATTATTCCCTATTGACTGGGCTGCCAGCTGGAGTAAGTTACCAGTCGCTGATTGGTGAACGGCGTTCCGACATTTTTCCGGCCAGTGACGTCAATTTCTGACGCGAGGCTCGAGTTCCCGGTTTAAGAGCTACTCAACATCTGTATTCTTACACTGTAAACCTTTTGTCCGAATGTGTGACCTCATGTATCCAATTAACGGGTACAGCAAAACGTGTTTTGAGGTTTGTAGAAAGGTGCAGAATCTTGTCCCAAATATGCACTTCTCCTGTGCTAGCAAACAGTCTATGAGTATTTGAAATCTTTTTCAGTGTACAAAATTCTTTCGAGTCTACATTGCAAGTCAACAAACCCGCGAAATTTGCCGCCACTAGTTATTGTTTCAAATTCTTTCAGAGCCTGTTTAACAATATGTGACCTAATTTAAAAACAAACTGAAATGTACATGTGTTTAAAGTGTTGTTTGTCGTCAAATGAGCTGACGAGATTAATAATTCTTTAGAGAAGTGGAAAATTCATGGATTTTTGTGTTAAGAATGAGCTTGAATTGAAACAGTTGCGCGTTTGTGCTACTTCTGCAGTTGGCCAACGAATTATCGCAAAAACCTGAAAACTTCATGAGTCCATAGGTGTTAAAGATTTATTGAGATGCCAGCTGTTCATTGGTTACTTACTGGCAGGGTGGAAGGCGATGGCAAGTCCTGACTGTTCTTGAATGTATGTTAGTATCTCAGTTTCCCAGAAGGTGTCAATGAATGGATGCATCAATTTACATATCACACATTTACGAGTTTTGAATTATAAGTTTGTCCCTAGTAAATTCGCGAATTTTTCACTTCTCTGCTTATTTGACGCCTCCTGAGGGACTCTGAGTCAAGTGTAAACTTAATAGGAAATAGGGGCCCAGTCACCGACTTTCACTGTTGCAGTAGGAGCCAATGATCATTCGGTATTTGCATGTCTGTAAATATTACTGAGAACTCTGTATTGCCAATCATAGAGCCATATAAGTTTCTCAGTTTCTAGGGTGCGTGACGACTGTGCACAAGACGTAATCAGTGTGATGCATGTGTAGGTGGTCGCTGGGACTGGTGTTCCACCAGGCTCTGGTGGACTGTGCTAGAGCGGCAATCCTCATCCCACTCGGCGTGAGCATCTTCAAGTGCCAGCCAGTGAACAAGTGCTCGCTCGTCGAGACGGCCTTCCTGCTGCTCGTCACAGTCTCCACCGTCAACATCCTGACGACAGTCCTCAACGACTCGCCCGTGTTCCCGCAGTCGGGTGATGACGACGCCGACTTGGTCACTCCACTCCTAATGGACTCGCCACAGTGCCTGCTCTTCGGCACCTTTATGATCTGGTTCGCAAGCATCACCATCAACCTGGGCCCCACTTTCCTGAGCGGTGCACTTGCCGCCAATGCAGAGACGGCGCACAATGCGCCCAGCTGCCCGCTCGTGCACGGTCCCTTCCGTCACTACGTGCTCAATGTTCTGTGGATCGTCATCAACATGATCTGCATCCTACTGACACTGCTGCACCTGCACAAGTTACACCGCGACCTGGCCAAGGCGAATGTGGAGGCAGTACAGGTGGCAGGACTTGTAACCACTCTGGTCAGCCTGACTGGATGTCGGGACGCCAGCCAAGGACCTGCATCTACCAGCGGCTCCAGTGCCATCGTGCGGGTACTCTTCTTGCACATTGTGCTCAATACCTCCTAGCGACATTCCACAACATCACCTCCTAGCGAAACTCCATAACATTACCTCCTAGCAACACTCCACACCACTACATCCCAGTGACAATCCAAACTACTACCTCCTAGCGACACTCCATACCACTACATCCTAGTGACAATCCACACTACTACCTCCTACCGACACTTTACACTACTACCTCCTAGCGACACTCCACACCACTACCTCCTAGTGAAACTCTACACGACTACTTCCTCGTGACACCCCACACCACTAACTCCTAGCGAAAGTCCACATCACTAACTCCTAGCGACACTACTTAACACTACCTCATAGCGATGCTACATAACACTACCTCCTAGCGACACTATTTAACACTACCTCATAGCGACACTACATAACACTACCTCATAGCGACACTCCACAACACTATCTCTTAGCGACACTCCACACCACTAACTCCTAGTGAAACTCCACACAACTACTTCCTAGCGAAACCCCATAACACTACCTCCTAGTGACAACAACAACAAAGCTTATAGTGGTCCAGTCCCGAGCTGCAGAGCCATCACTGGTGCTGTGATGCTACGCTATAAGCTATTAACTATACTTCGGGTCATTGGTATTGTCGAATCTAGTTCAACCAGCTTCATGGAGCTTCCATGGCTGCAAGCCTCTCTGGACGTGGAGGTAGTGACCGACCATGATTACTCCCACGCACTCCTCGTGGTTTCCATCCACTTCCGCCTCACTGGGCATGTGGCTGTGATTTTTTCACCAACTCCCCAATTTGTGTATTATTTAATTGTGAAAGTTTTAATGCTCACTATCCATCATCATACCAGCTAATTAGGCTATTTCCCCCTCCCAGCCTACAAATATGCGAATTCTCCTTGCGCTGGCGGCACCCTGCATGCCAGTTGGGTCAGAATGGCTATTTAACATTATCATAATGGTATTTTAATGCCCCGCTCGTCTTTTGACGACAGGGGAATTTCTGGTTGCGATTTTCAAACCACTGCACGCAAGAGCCCATCCTCAATCAGACCTTCGGGTGGAGGGGTAATCAGGTTTGTGGACGACACAAGCCCCATCAGGGACATGCCCCCTGACCCCTCCCCTCCCCTATGATAGACCCACTAGAGTAGTGAAGTCAGCCAGTGCTACTCCTTCCTTTTCATTGCGGGCTCTCCATTTTGGTGGACTACTTCTCCAGTCCGAATATGCTCCCTTTCCATTCTTTTGAATTACTTGACATTGAAATTCATTCTTTGGGCCCCTTTGACCTTTAAGGATTCGACCTGCCCTTCACCTGGCGCCTCTGTCGTGACTGCCCACGAACTACAGATTGCCATGGAGGCGGATACTCTTTAAAGTAAAACCTGGCATAGGGCACGCTCAGGAGTTTCACACATTTGCCAATCGCAACAATGGGTTTGCCCAGCGGTACCATGAGGATGTGTGAGTTCCCTTGGAATGGGAGAGGCTATAACTTGAGCTTGACCAGTCATTTCTGTAGCTAAATTTCTTGCCAACCTATGATACTAGGGATGGCTATACTCCTAACACTATTATCGGTTAGCAGGTGTCTCTCCACCTCCAGAGTGGCACTCGCAAGCCAAGAGGGGAAGCCACTTCCTAAGTCGAGGATTACCCCATCAGGTCTATAATATGTTGTTAGGCCGACCTGCTTGAATACACTTTCAAAGGATGTTCTGAAAAATTAATATTCCAATGCTTTCTTTCCTGACTTGCAATAGCATTATTTTGTGCGCTTCCTGAAACAACCGCTAGATTTTGATGAATCATACAACTCTATGTCCAGATAGTTCACTTAGTCGAAAAACAACTGCAGAGCCATTGCATTTACGTCCACTTAGTGTTGTATGTCTCTAAACAACATGCGACACAGAGTGATTTTAACAACGCAGATATTTATTATTTTGGGGCTCTGAACTTTTTGTTGTATACCCAGAGATAGTGCTTAAAATAGCGATTAATAATATATTAGAAAGTGCATTTTGACTGAAAGTGGGCATAGTTTCTTATGCCTTTGATTTACATATATAAAACTATTATTGTGGATGTATGCCATTGTAACACTTATTTGCATTCTCAGAACACCTGAAATGTAAAGAAAAAATAAATGTAAAATAATAAAATAGGAATAGAAATGAGGTACCAGAGTTAGCTGAATGCTTTTCTGTGACAACAAGAACATGTCTCAATGATGTATGTTCATAATACACTGCCTGACAGGGAAAAAACCACACCATGAAGACGTGAATGCAATACAATGAAAGGTGCCGAGTGCATGTATGCATGCTATGCATTTCATTAAAATTTCTGATCAATCGCATGAACCGCGCAAATAATATAGACATACAACTACCACGCATAGACGTAGTTGAAGACATTGTCATTGCCGCGCCAAGTGATTTGACTGTTACTGTGTCTGGAGAGCAAAAAAGGCGAAGTAGTGGCTTTAAGATGCCACCGGACGCAATTCCATCAAGTAGAAGAGTTCGGCAGCAGTTTCATTGTAGGTATCCATAGTGCGGGTTGGCCCTCTCGCCATAATGCGGAAGAAACGATGTAATGTGAAGCTACAACCATTCTCGGCATGTGGCGACAGTGGTCCCAGAAAGGAAATGTGATTCGTCGTAGTGGACCTGGAGCTCGGATACAGATGTCAGAGATCACAGATCATCGTATGTGACGCCAATCTGTAGCACACCCACAATCCATGACTCGTGACATTTTGTAATGTGTACAGGGTGGCTGATGTTCTGATATCAACCTAGATAGTGTTGTGCCGACTGACTGCAGCAGGACTATTGCCTAAACATCCGTTTCGAAGGGTACACTTACCAGAGAACCATATCATCACCATTTAGAATGATGTCGAGCCAGACTTGCGTGAGGTGCAGAATCGAACAGTGTATTCTTCAGCGACGAATCCTGCTTTTGCCTCAGTAATGGTGATCACAATGTTGTAGTTTATCAGGGACGTGGCCATCGGGCGGATTCTTCTGCCATAGTGGAGCACCACAGAGCATGTCATCATGAGATTAGGATTTGGGGTGCTAACAGCGTCATCAGCCGCTCACCTCTATTTCACATTACCATCACATTAATGGCACGCTGTTATAATGATTAGATTCTGCAGCCCGTGTCAATACCATACCTGTAGTGCGTCCCAAACACACAGGATAATGCCGGGCAACATTCAACTCAGATCAGCCTCAATGCTTTCCAATGTGTGCAGATGCTTCATAGGCTGGTCCGATCACCGTATCTTTCCCCATATATGAAACTGTGGTACACGAGTGGTCATCAGTTGAACTCCTCCCCCCCCCCCAACCTAAAATAAATGAAGATGAAATATGGACACAGACTGACAACACATGGTCCACGATACCCCAGAACATTTTCCATGCACTTATATAGTCTGTGCCACGGCGGGTTCTACAATGTAGCCACCAATGAAGGCCGAGTTCTTAATGATCAACATACGAGAAAATAAAATAATTTGTTTTGCAACTTTTTGGCTATCATCGCATGCAGTTTTGTCTGTTTTGAGAATTTCTTCGTAGTGTAGCATTTTCTGTGTCAGGCAGTGAAATAGTTCATATGTTACTGTAGTGTTCTCGGAAGCGGGTATCATCTCTACATGCTGAACATTGTGCAGGTGGACAGAGCTGGAGGCCCGCTCCAGGAACATCAGAGGATGCGCAACTACATCAGTCGCATGGAGTATGAGGGCATGCAGCGTGTCAAGATGTTCCTCGTCATCACGGCCACATATGTGCTCTTCTGGGGCCCGCTCTTCTTCATCACGCTGGTGCACCACCCTGTGCTCGGCAGTCAGCTCGGCTACGAGGTGAGTCTTCCCACGTCGTCTAGCTCTCCCCGCAACATGCCTTCTTCATCCTTTCTCTCCGCATCTATGAACACTAGGGTCACCCAATTTTCGCGAAAATATTTCATTGCTAGTTGTATCTCATAACAGTTTAGCTCAGGTCCACATTCGTGTTTTGATGATTAACATGTTGCGCATTTAGGGGTTCTTACTTCGAATCACAGACCTGCACTATCGTAGTGAACTAATTCTGATTGTCCAGTCAAATAAGGAAATGTCTTTTCACAAAGGTACATGGTCAATAAGCGAAAGAAATCCGCTGGTATGACCATTGGGCATTGCAATCTTTCGTTATTGAAGCCCTTTTCGCGAAAATCGGGCGTCTCTAAATTTAAGGCCTTGAGCCCATGGTTATTAAAAATCTTTTTTATATGACTAGCCATAGTTTCACTATTTAAAATATATCAAAATGATATATATTTAGCATTGCAACTTACAAATTTTGTGTTTTTAGTTTTACTAGTATTCCTCTGGACCAATATAAATGAGATGTTTGATGTTATTAACAGCAGGTGTTTATTCGGCAGTGATATATGGTTTACACAAGGGATGATGTCTCCTAACATATGTGGGACTTTCCGTGTTGGATGTTATTTTCTGTTCTGAACAGTATACATAAATAAATTATCTTCTTGTTGGTCGTCCAATATGCATAACACCATGCCTGAGAGGGTTAAGCCACCCCCAACTGCTGTATCCTTTTTGGGTAATTTGGCAGTTAATCCGTCCTTTACTTCTATTGAATTTCCTCATGCTATTATTTTGGCCCATGGTGTTCAGTCAGACCTCATTGTGGATTTTTTCATTAATTCCATTTTAGTGGATTATAGTTACTTTCCCTTTTTACCTGATGGTGGTTGCCATTGTTACCCTCAGTAGGGAGGTGGCGTGGCCTAACTACCATCCACCACTGTTCCCCACACATTATTGTGGAGTCTTAATCTATGTGCTATGCCTTTATTTATGCGTTATAAAAAATGGCATCATGCTGAACTTCAAATTCCATCTTTTGCTCAAGCAGATCTCAAATGCTCATTGGCCGCTGCCATAGTCTCTTGCCAAATGGAATAAAGTCACCAGAGTGCTACATGTTAACTATTGGTGCAGACTCCTGCAGGCATATCGGGTGAGCGTAGGCCCAATGACACACATTAAACTAACAGAAACTTTTATAAAGTCTAGTCTGTCACAAAATTATAACAAAAAATTATAGTTTCTCTCTAAACTACACACTTTAAACTAACGTTTTCTTGTATGGCATCTTCCATGGCACTAAACTATATATAGGGGCACCTGTTTTTCGCGGAAATAATTCAGGACAAGTTTTGTTCCAAAACACTTAAGTTCAGAACAACTTTCGTGATTGAATAGTTTGAATTGTTACGCGTCTTATCTGTCTGCTGTTTCTAGTATGACATATATATTCCCCTGCATGAAATAGTCCCTTATGTCTAGAGACAACTTATTTTTGTGAAAAGAGTTCCACGTGGGCAAAATATTTCAATATCCTGCAGGCAGATATATACTTTTCGTATGGTTATTGGCCACGTGTATTCGTGAGAAGACAGAGTGGTATTCGATTGGGTCGATCAGAATTAGATAGCTCCGGAAATGAATTTCCGTGATTTGTGGGCAGGCGCTAGAGAAACATAACAATTAAAACCACCTAATCTCGCAAGTGGGCCTGAGTTTAAGTGTTTTGAAATACAGCTAGACTGAAACTGTTGTTTGTTAATTTTTTGCGAAAATCACGTCACTACTCGTGTCCTAGCTTTTACCAGTTACTGATCAATAAATGCAGAGAATATATATCAATTTAATGAAGTTCGGAGAAATGTTCCATGTGAAAAATATTGTCCAATATCTTGAAACTGAGCTCGAGGTGGAAATGGACAAATCCAATACGTTTGGAATTGACTTCCCCCTACTTAAGGGCCCCATAATCCATCTCTGACTTACTGACTGTTTTATACCGTGTCATTGTGAAAATGAAGCGACTGGAATTTTAATAAAATATAATATAATTCCTAAAAATATGCACTTTTGTTTCTGAAGCTCTAATAAAATAACAGTTAAATTCATGGTGTTATAAAGGGTTGCATAGTGCTCCTGAAGCACTATAATGGCCTTCAAAAGGCGACTTATTAGCACAGAACTGTATACTTGTCAACGTTACATCCTGATATAAAGAAAAATCGCGACGGTCTCTCGTAAGACAGCGATATAAATTTCCGGGAAACTGAATTTCCCGCAAATCACACTTGTAACTGTAGGAAATTATTCTACGCGATGAAAGCCAGTGAATTAAAGCACAGGCGCTACTTTTTAATTTTCTCTTTTCCTTCAAGGAAATAGCTCAGGGAAACAGTAAAATGGCATTTCATTAAAAAAAAAAAAAAAAAAAAAAAAAAAAAAAAATATATATATATATATATATATATGTATCTCTTTGAAAACATTCACTTGTATAAATGTGAAAATTGGTGGATGTAGAGAAATAATTTTACCTTTCGTATAAAACAGTCGAATTGTCACAGTTTTAATTTAATGAGATGTGCGCATACGCGCAGGTACTGATTTAACAGAAAATTATTCGCTAGGATGTTGCCTTAAATACTCTGTGGTGAGATGGTAGGATGTGAATGGTATGATAGAGAGGTGTGTTGTTGTCAGATCACGCTCCACGTGGCCTACGTGCACGCCTTCGTCAACCCGACGTTGTTCGTGGTACTGCACCGAGGTCTGCGCCACGCCGCCCTCCAGCTGTGCTGCGCTTGCTGTCACCACCGCCGCCAGACTGCTGGCGCCACCACCTACTGCCCGCCGCCTCTACTGACGCCACCGCCGCCCCCAGAGCTGCCCGCCTCCAAGCCGGTGGTAACTAGAACTCAGTCTCCTCTGCTCTCGTCACCTACTATCTCCAGCCTCGTTAACATTCCCCCTGCTTCCCAGGCCGCCACACCACCTAGCTGCTACACGAGACAAGCTTCCCACCGGAGAAGTCTCTGGCGGTGCCGCCATGCCTTCACACCCCTTGCATTTTGCGTCCGGAAGGGTGTAGGGAATACGAGCGGAAATATTTACTTTTTGGATCAATTCGTTTGTCTTCGAGAGAGTTCGGATAGTCACCCAACTGGCTTGGTGTATTCTTAATGATGCCATATTAGGAGTCTATCTTGGATGTACTTTATTTTGGGTTTTCTGCCATATTTTTATCGTCCGCTCTCTTGATTTAATTTAAATTTACTTTTTCCCTCAAAATATTTCGAATTTTACTCGAAAATAGCAAAATTATCTAGTAAATTTTTTTTTCTGTCACTACAGCTGTACGTCCACCATATTGAGAGGTGCAATAATAATACTATTTTGTAACGAAATTATTATTTAACATAAAATACTATCGTTCCTCAATTTGGCGCAGCGAGTCAATTTTAGCTCTACCAGTGAATGCTTAGTGGAAAGTGGTAATTTGCCATTTTAGATTAGAGTGTAACATATATAAAAATTATATCTGTAATTTTTATTTTTTGGTATTACATGTTTAATAACTTGTAGACACAAGTGTTTTGTGTATTTTCAAAGCGGATTCGGATATGACGTCACAACCATAGAATACGCACAAGCATAATTTTAGAAACTTTCAAATTTGGAACTGACTCGAAAACCAATAAAACAGCGCGAAGTTCATGACCATGCCTATCCACACCTTGACACTCCTATATAACTACAAATGGACGAACTTCCCGGTAGTAGGTACTCATATTCACCATTCCTGATTGGCTGAGCAACAGGTTCTCTTTCTAATGAGTCAGATGTTGACGAGACCTTCAAGCTGAGCGACCACTAGTGGCAAGGAGAGAGAGAAAGAGAGAGGGGTTGCGAGGCACGACAAATCTCAGCGCGCTGGCTGTTTGTCCCCTTGCAGACAACGATGAGTGGCAAAGAGCGGCAAGGAACGGATAGGCGTATAAATTAATTTTACTCCGCTTTCTCTGTTTTCGAATCAGTGCCAATTTTGACAGCATTATGGCTCGGTACACTTATCTCTCTAAGTTTCAAAGGTAAATAAATAAAAATTAAATGTATTTATTTCCTAATGAAAGTATGCATGTTAGTAATCGATGGTCGTCAGATCATCTTTGAATCCGCATTAAAACTACGAGTCCTTGAATACATCACATGAACACTTATGTCTCCAATTTTTTTAATGTTAATAAAATGACATTAAAAATAAATATTTAACATTTATTTATGCACGACCGAATCCATATTGGAGGATAAAGACCCGTCACACCTCACTTAATACATAGCAAAAATTAAGTAATTTATACAAGTTAAGGGGCGATGCTATTTTTAGCTAAATAAGGCTATTGTTATTTTTAATAGATTATTAAAAAATTTGCACAATATCACTAAGAATCTTTATGATTTGGAAATGGTCAATATGGCCTATAGTAGTAAGGTAAAGTTCCTTCTGGCAGAGAATTCGTATGACAGAGATCGGAACCATAGTCATCCCGCCACCTTGGTTGTCGAGGCGGCCTGGGATGGCCATGCTATGATGGCACCCGACCACCATAATGGATGATCGTGACCTTGAGAATGAACCATCGCCTTGATCTTGAATGACATTGAACCAAAAATAATTTTAAAATCGCGAAAGTTTTAAAAAATTCTAAAAAATTCTAAAAATCAAAGAACAAATAATGTTACCCTCACACCCATTCTACCACTCTCACCTCACTGACTCTTCCGATCATAAAACATCTAGAAAAATCGCAAAAAATCATAACATTTATTCTAATTTTTGAAGAACACATAATGTTACCCTCACACTAACACCATTACTACCACTACACCATCTGTCCATTCCACACACTCACAAACATAAAAAATCAACAAAAATGAAAAATCTCGAAAGATAGTAATAAAAGTTTAGGAACATATTATATCACTGACTCCAACACCTATGTTGGAAGTTGGTGACCTTGACCCCAATGATATGTAACATGAATAATCGAAAATATTGTAAAAAACGAAAGAAACTAATAAAAGTTTAGGTACATATTACATCGCTGACTTCAACACCCATTATGGATGATAGTGGCATTGACCTTGACCTCAATGACCTTTAATGCGAAAAATACAGAACATATTGTAAAAATCGATATAAACTAATGAAAACTAAAGAATATATCTCTTCACTAACTCCGACACCCATGTTGGATGTTAGTGACCATGACCACAATGATCCTTCCTGCTCCAAAAATTACCCCTCCTGCTCGGCAAATTACCCCTCATGCTCCGCAAATGACCTCTCCTGCTGCAACGCTCGGCGAAATGAGCGAACCACCTGTAAAAAGATTTATTTCTGAGCGACGAAGTATTATGTTATTGGTAACATTGAGTTTATGCCAGGCAATATATTAAAGGAACACATCGAGATCTGCAAGGGTTCTTCTACATTGAGCCAGCAAGTGATGTCGCCAATTCCCCATGCTGCATGGGCGTGTACTGATATGTCGCGCGATAATGATGATAAAGTTAATGCTAAAGATGGAATGAGTGTAGTAGAGTCGGTTTGTATGGAATGCACAATTGCAAGACTTTCGTGTGAAGTAGACGAATTTCAACATAAATAGTCGTCGGCTCTAAATATTGATGATGGTCATGCGACTCCTGCAAAGAAAAGTAAACACGATATTGAGGACGAAGCAGGAGGTGAAGACGACCATGAATATAAAATTGGTGATAATGACTATGCAGACAGCGTTGATGAAGTATCTGATTGGAAGAATGATGATTCTCACGATGTTCCCACACATTTGACCAACGAGTTTCCTTCGACAAGTGGTGTAAAGAAGACAGAAGGCATTAAGAACACTCGTTCATTTGCTGCAACGAACGAAATGGAGAGGGCAGAAAATGCTGAGAATACTGAATACATGTTTACCGAAGACCTGAATGAACTTGTTCATAGACTCATACATTTGATCGCTTTGCAACAAGATGGAGATTTCTTGCGCATTAACGAGGTATCTTCTATAATTAGTGAACTGAGATGTCTGTGTTATAGCAGATGGGACTGGTGGTTACTATCTATAACCTGCAAACATCTAAGAAATGTTATGATTGAATGTATGAAATAATTAGAAAGATAGAATGAATAAATTAAGTAAATAAAATAAATTTATATACACTTAATAATGTGCCTTTAATTTCTTGTTCAGACCATTCTGCTTCTCTGAAAGACTCATTAAGTCAGTGGTGTTTACAATCAATTGCGAGAGTCTGTTTTATATATAAAATGTATGCGAGTGTGTTCAGGAGGAGGGGCTATGGTAGGATCTGAATTATTATGCCTTACTCAGGTCGATTAAAAAATCTGCTGAGTTCTGTAAGCGAATACATGAACTAGGAAATATTTTTGAGTAATGTCTCGTAACTTGTTAGTTGGCCTGGTCATTCGTATTAGTCAACTTTTTCGAGATTGGTTGTCATCGACTGTTGGTATAGCTGGGTGGTATGATAGGTTGGTCTTGACCAGTGTTCTAGCCATTTTCGCAGGAATAGGTCTTGGCAAGAGCCAGTCTTGGGTAGAGTTATGTACCTTCAGGAACCAGTTGGGGTTTCAGTTTCATGTAGAGAAAGGGAAAGGGGTAGACAATCATCTGGTTGGTTGATGGCGATGGTGAATGGCGAAGCAATGAGCTATTGCCAGTTATTTTCAGGGGGAAGGATCGTTTGAGTGTATGGTGACATGCATGAAAGTTTATGGTGGCTGAGCTATGGTAAGTAAATAGCTAGATAAATGGAATGACGAGGGCTGTGTTGNGGGGGGGGGAGGTTATAAATATTACATAAAGTCAATACTTCGCTTTGGGATTCGTAAGATTGATTAGCTCTATAGCCAATGAAATATAGAGGCAGTGGTGCAGATATCTTCTGATCGCCACACCAGGGAGTGGCTGTGCTCTTCTATCGTTACAAGAATCGAATTTCTAGTGTTACACACATCCAACTTCGTTTTTCGTATTAGGAATGTAATGTTTTACTATATGATTTTTTTCTATTTTTGTAGTTTTTTGGGATTTTTCTTTATTTTCCGAGTTCAATGTCATTTGGGTTAAGTTTATGCTCACCAATATTTAACATGGTGTTCGGCATCAATAATGTATTACATTTGTAGATTTTTTTGTAATGTTTCTCCAATTCTTAAATTTTTTAGTATACGAAAATGCCAGTTGTCGTTCTGAAACCACCTAGTTGGAAGGGGTCTCTCGTCATACAATGCAGATGAATTGTGAATACGAAGGCCTGAATTTGACCTCAGCGAGCATGTAGTCGCCATCTGCATCAATGACACTTGATTGTACATTACAACCTACATCAGTCCTCTGCGAGCCGAAGCCAAATATTAATGGTAATTTTCCTGAAGCGATTTCCATTCAGAGGCCTTCTTAAATAATATGTTTAATCGGATTTGTTAAATACATCGAAAGATTTTTTTTCGTTACTGCCAAGAATGGAACCTAATATGATAAAACAACTTACCGATGAGGTGGAAAAATACAGCAGTGTAAAATATATGTGACTGGAATGTAGCAATACGAAACCAGAGTCCCAAGATGACGAGTATTGAACGAGAGCATTCAATACTTCGAATGTAGCTGTGTGTATAATGTAGATGCGATATAAAACATTGCTGACTATAATATACACAAGTTATACCAAGAGGAAGAAGAAATGGATTCCAAGGGTTCGGGGTGGACCCTGGCTTCAATAAATCTTCTAGTGGGCTCAATCTACTTGGCAAATATGCACTTACTGATTTCATTCTACATGATTACAGAGAATTACAAAATAAAATACCAGCAAACTACTACATGAATGCGAAGCTTGGATTGTGTGAGGGGTCAGCTGCAGAGGATGAAGGGTCAGTTGCAGGGCAAAAGGGGACATTTGCGCAGCAGTATGGGCATATGCGGAGCAGGAGTGGTCATTTGTGGAGCATGAGGATTCTTTTTGGGGAGCAGGAGGGTTAATTTTCAGAGCAGATGTAGTTATTTGAGGAGCAGAAGGGGTCATTTAGAATTATTTGATGGTCAATTAGGGTTCATTTGCGGAGCAGGAAGGTTCATTTGTATAGAGGGAGGGATCATTTGCAGAGCAGGAGAGGTAATTTAGGGGTCATTTGTGGAGCATGTGAGTTTATTTTCGGAGCATGAGGTGTCATTTGCGAAGTATGGGGGGTTATTTGCGTAGCAAGAGAAGTAATTTGCAGAGGGGTCATTTAGGATCATTTGGGTTCATTTATGGGTCTTTAAGTTGTAATTTTCAGAGCAGGAGGGGCAACTTGGGAAGCAGGATTTGTAATTTGCGAAGGAGGGCTCATTTGTTGAGCATGAAGGTCATTTGCGGAGCATCAGGGTTCATTTTCAGAACAGGAGGAGTCATTTGTCTAGCAGAAGGGGTCACTTACGGAGCAGAAGGGGTAATTTACAGAGCTGAGCAAAGAACTTGTCTGGAAGAAACTTTTGAAGGTATAACTGCATGGTAATAAGATCAAGGAAATAGATAACATGTATGGTTGAATGGATGCCTAAAAATGCTTAAACCTCACTAATGAAACATGTTAGTAAGTTTATATATAGAGTAATAGCTAGGCAAAGTAGATACACAAATTGCTACTATAGAAATTAACATCAGTTTTATAATGAATATTATGCAAGAAAACGATTCAACGATGTCTGCTATAGAGAACACCTCTTTGTATGTACCTTCTCCCACTGCTGGAAAATTACATGGAAAAGAGTGTTCCTTATGTGGAAAGATATTTAGTAAAAGTTGCCATGCTCGACGACATGAGAGAACCACCTGAAATAAGATTCCTTTTTGTGCGATGAAGCATTGCGACATTGGTACCATGAAGTTTATGCAAGGCAATACATTGAAAAAACACATCGACATCTGCAAGGTTTCGTCTACACTGATCCAGCAAGTAATGTCGCCAACATCCAATGCTGCATCGGTGGGTACTGATATGTCAGGCGATATTGACTAGACAGTTAATGCTAAAGATGAAACGAGTACAGTAGAGTCGGTTTGTGTGGAATATACACTTGCAAGACTTTCGTTTGAAGTCGACGAATTTGAACATAAATAGTCGTCGGCTCTAAATACTGATGATGGCCATGCGACTCCTGCAAAGAAAAGTAAACATTATATTGAGGACGAAGCAGGAGGTGAAGACGACCATGAAGATAAAATTGGTGATAATGACTATGCAGACAGCGTTGATGAAGTATCTGATTGGAAGAATGATTATTCTCACGATGTTCCCACACATTTCACCAACGAGTTTCCTTCGACAAGTAGTGTGAAGAAGGCAGAATGTGTCAAGAACGCTCGTTTATTTCCTGCAATGAGCATAATGGAGAAGGCAGAATATGCTAAGAATACTAACTACATGTTTACCGAAGATCAGAATGAACTTGTTGATTGACTCAGGCATTTGATCGCTTTGCAACAAGGTGGAGCTATGACTCGCCCATGAACGTTGATATCTTCTATCATTAGAGAACTGAAAGATAGGTGTTGTATCAGATAAGACTGTTGGCTATTATTCATGATCTGCATTCATCTGAGAAATGTAAAGAACAAATGTATGAAACAATTAGAAATATAGAATATATTTAATAGGTAAATAAATAAAATTTATATATACATAATAAAAATGTAGGTTTAATTTTTTCTGCAGATTGTTCTGCTTCTCTGAAATACCTATTTTTTCAGTGGTGTGTACGATCGATTGCGAGAGTCTGTATTAGAAAACATTTTTGGGAAAGTGTGCAGGAGGGGCCAATTTACGATCTGAAGTGTTATGGCATACTCGGTTAGATACAAAATTGGCTGAGTTCTATGAGGGTAACAAATGTACAAAGGTATATTTTTGAGGAATGTTACACAACTGGTTAGTCTACCTGGTTATTCGTATTAGTCGACTTTTTCAAGATACGCTGTCTTGGGCTGCTGGTATAGCAAGGTGGTATTTTGGATTGGTCTTGACCAATAACCTAGCCATTTTTTCAGTAATTGGTCTCGGCAAGAGCCAGTCTTGGAAAAAGGAACCAGTTGGGATGGAAAATCTTGTGGTTGGTTAAAGGCGAGGGCGGTAGGCGAGGGGGCGAGTTATTATGGGAAGATTGGGGAGGGGGGAGTCGTTTGAATGTATTGTGACATGTTAACTTTCGATGGTGGTTGGACTATGGTAAGTAAATGGCGAGAGAAAAGGAATGAAGAGGGGTGTGTTTAGGTTGAAGGGGAGCGGGCACATGTGCTACATAAAGTCAATAATTCGGTTTGGGGTTCGTAAGATTCATCAGTTATATAGTGAATGGAATATAGAAAAAGGGCTTCAGACATTTACTGATCGTCATACCAGGGAGTAGCTGTGCTCTGTCATCTTAACATGAATCGAACTTAAAGGGTCACACACATTCAACACCGTTTATCGTCTTATGCATGTAATTTTTTACTCTATGGTTTTTACATTTTTGTAATTTTCCGCGATTTTTCTTTATTTTCCGAGTTCAAGTTCATAAGTGTTTGATCATCAACATTCAACATGGTGGTCGGAGTCAGTAACGTATTTTGCTCGTCAATTTTTACTAATTTTCCTTAGATTTTTTTGATTTTTTCGCAATTTACCGTTTTGGTCAAGGCCACCAGCATAAAACACGGGTGCTGTAGTCAGTGATTTTCCTTGAACTGTTATTAGTTTCTTTCAACATAATTACATTTTTTCTCGCTTTTTTCAAGTTCAAGGTTGTTGAGGTCAAGGTCAAGGTCACTTACATCCAACATGGGTGCCGGAGCCAGTGATTTGATATGTTCCAAAACATGTATTAGTTTCGTTTGGTTTTTTACATTGTTTTCTTATTTATTCGAATTCATGGTCATTTGGGTCAAGGTCAAAGCCACTGGCATCCCACCAGCATGTGTGTCGGAGTCAGTGATTATATATTTTCCTAAACTTTTATTAGTTTATTTCGAGATTTCGCAATTTTTGTAAATTGTTTATGATTGTGAAGGGGCGATGGTGGACAAGGATGAGGCGAGGGCGGTGGGATGAGTGTGAGGGTAATATTATGTGGTCTTCGATTTTTAGAATAAATGTTTCGATATTTGCGATTTTTCTCGATTTTTATTATTGGGAAGGCGGTAAGGTGAGGGCGGTGGTATGGGTGTGAGGGTAACAATATATGATAGCCGATTTTTAAACATTTGTAAGTATTTTTAGCGATATTTATATTTTTTGTTTCAAAGTCATTCAAGGTAATGTTTATGGGTCAAGGTTACCAAGATCCAATATGGTGGTCGGGTGCCATCACAAAATCGCCACCCGAACACTCGAGATGACAAACGGAATGTTCCGAAGTGTAAATATTTTCACGCGTTCACTCCCCATACTTTAGGCCACTTTTGGCAAAGGGGTGGCAAGTGATGTCTAGGCGCGATACCGCCAGTAGTGCTTAGAATGCTGTGGCACCACAACTGGCCACCCCTTGTCGGCAGTGGGCGGGTTTCCACTTAATGGCACATATACAGGCTATAAAGAGAGGAAATTTTATCTTCACCGCGTCTTGCCACCCCTTGCTGCTGAAGGGAGCTCAGTTTAACGCATGCTTAAACTACTCTCTCGCAATTCACAACCACTTATTATTTACTCACTGTCTACAGCAGTGGTTTTTTATCTTCTTTGGCGAATACACAAAGTCATCTTGGCGATCTGTTAAATAAACGAAATTGTGGGACCCCAGAGGTCGATACAGATTCAGATATATACTTCATTATAAAGAGCGCCACGAACCCTCATTAAGAATTTCCACAAACAAAACATATGGAGATTTGTTGTATGGTCTAATGTCGTAAGTACCTATTTTAGAAATAATAACACATAGGGCTTAATGTTCATATTGATTACTGCCCGGCTAATTATTTGAAGTTTTACAATGCAGCCAAGCAAAAATGTCTACAAAGTAAACATTGAAATACTGTCACTGAAATCGTTACATAAACATTGTGATTAATTCTCAACTTTGAAACAAAGTTAAAGTTCACTCTCACATGTTTGGGTGTAGCAAAACTTTCTGAAAGTTACAGCGACGTTAAAGGTATACAAATTACTAACTCGGCGAGTACCGCGGTCAAAGATTAATGAACATGCTCTCATAAGCAGAGGGCGAAATGCGATCGATATATCCGCGTTTATCCGTTGGACGCACAGAGGAACTCAGCCTGGCTGTTTCCTTTGCTGCCAGATAAACTTCCAAGTTCGAACAACTCCCGCCAAAGTTTTGTAACCGAAATGATCTATATTTTACATAGCTGTACCAGATGTACAGCAACGAGCAACTTTTAATGACAAAATAAAGGGAGAGCTGTAATGTGTTCTGACTGGCCACAGTTTAACAACTTTAAAAATTAATTGAAATATTTCTCCGTACTTTAAGTAGGCCCACGAAAGGCGCTAGGAATGTTATCGTTCCAAGCTGTCTAAAACGTACTAATAATTTTACTCAAAGAACAATTTAATTACAAAGATGTTGTTAAAATTTAATAATAAAACAAAAAATTATCTTCATAAAATTACACAAATTTTCTGGCGATAAACCAGAAATCATTTATACTTTTAAAATGTTTAAACTGTTTCTTTTGTGACATATATTCGTACATATTAGAAGAAAAGCATTTCGTTATTTCACTATAATAACATTTTTATATAGGTTTTGTATATTTCGCTGTTGTGCCTTTATGAATATGTGTGTAATTATCGAGTATCTCATATCTCATCTACGAAATTTTGCACTGTTAAAACCGAAATGCGCTAAGATTTTGTACAATTCCAATGCTTGTCGAAAACACCCAACTTTCGAATGTATCTGCTTCATTGTTTACTTTGTTCAAATTTATGACGGCCTTCAGATATTTGCAGTAATAGATCACATTTTAGGAAGTACAAACTCGTTTTTCAGGAAGCTGAATACGTTTAAAGCACATAATAGAAACATAAAGATGACAATAAAAGAACAATTTTCATGCAATATTTTGTGAGCTATTCCAACTAGATATATTAAGGGAAACCTCCCCTGCCATACAAAATTATTAGTTTTTCTAGCTGTGTAGATTCAATAAAAAAAAGTTGCGATCGTACCTCTATAATCAAGTAGCTATTGACCTTACAATGTAGTATAGACAAGGTAATGGAACTACGAATTCACATTTGGGCAGCTCTTAACATCGAGGCTCCAAGAGACGATGAGAGTGGGGAGATGGAAATGAAGAAGCAACGGAACGCAAGGACGGGGTGAAATGGGACGTCTCCAAGAAAACCCGCCAACCAGCGGCATCCTCTGGCACGAGTCCCAAGTTCGACATTCTGGGAGCAACCCCGCCAGGAATCGAACCTCATTCGCCTGAATAGAAGGCGAGCGCTCTAACCGATACACCACATCCCCCTATTTATGAGCGTTACGAGTCGAGGAATGGTGGATAGGCAGGCAAGCGATGAATGAAACATATCACTGTCTCCCCATTAAATATACTTGTCTTGATTGCCATCGTTAGCAACTAGCTCTCAGAAAATGGCAGTCTGTCAGACTGGAAGTAAATAGTATTTGTATAGCAATTACATAAACACATCAGGAAAACCATATGTTTCACATTAATCGAAATACAAAAATAATTTCTTACTGTTTCTAGATTTTTTTGGAAAACAATTATTTATATGTATAACATCGGGCCACAAAATATTTTCTTCAGACACTTTACGAAGCTGTATTGTATTTCCATATTTTTGTATTGTCAATACACATTTTAGACTAACTCGTTGGCCTAGGCCTACCATATAGTAGCAGTCATTTTGTAGTCTGAAAATAAAATCGCTAGAGAGGAGGAGCTTTCATGAGAAATAACTGCACGGGTTTTAACACCAATTGATCTCTTACCTGTATACAAAGGGAAACAGTGGTATTTTAGAGACATAACTCAATTTGTCAGCCTTCCGCAGACGTCAACAACTGCGTATACAGGATTTGTTGCATCTTGATCAGTCCACCTGACATTGGATGAAATATGTCATGGTCGTTGTCTTTCTCATTTCAAAATCTCAGTTTTTCCTGGAACAAATAAACGTATAAATGTCAATTTTGTTCAGAGCAGAGCATACGCAACACTGCAGACCTCGATAAACTGTGACCCACAAGTGCATCGGCGAAGTACATAATCTCTTGTTTAGCAGTGGAATAACCCGAGGGCACTAGGCGAAATAGTCTTGTGTTACTAAGATGCAAAACATTTCCCTGCCTATAAATGTGTAAACCTGAGATTTTGTAACGGCAATTTCTCTAATGCAGTAAAATATTGTTCTTCTGGAAATTACTGAACTACTAGTTCTCGTACGTTCCTTGCAACATATGCCTCATATATCTTACATATTTTCTCGGAATTTTCTCTGCATTTAAACCAGGACAATAGCAGATGGAATGAATTTTGTGTCTTATTGATAATTAAATGGTCAATTACCTCAATATTATAAGGGTTTACAATTCAATATGTTACCCTTATTTCTGATAAGTGGAGTTGTGCCATATATCACACAACATTATTCTTCCAAAATAGGTGAAATCTATTCTCCAGGTAACTTAGGACAAATAGTACATAATGAACTTTAAACAGTAACAGAAAGAGTACATATTCCTTACAGTCCAAACCACTACGAAGAATACTTTGGCAACCAACAACATATTGAATTAATGAAATACTGCTCAATAAAATGTGTCTTGTAGGTGTCAATAATTACGCAAAATAACCTTCACTATTGCCAAATGTTTACTGTGAATGTTTTAGTGTTTGTACACAAATTTGTGTAACAATGAAACCTACACTCCAGTAGCTCTCCTTTCCCAGTGTGAATTTGTGACATGACAGATTTATTGCCACGTAAGTTATACCTGTAGAAAGAAATACCTTGCCGTATCTGCTTGAGAAGCTTAAAGGTACATTAGAGTTCCTTCCAGCACTCCAGATGTTATTTCACTGTCAATGATTTAGCTAAGTTTTCTGTAAGTTATCATGAATTAATGCAATTACGTTGGCAACGCCATGTAGAAATCGGTAGTAATGAACGTGCAGAACTTCACACCTGCATCTTTTCAGTAGGTTGAAGCCAATCCTTGTTTGCTTTTGTATTCTCAATGTTGGTCGCNTTGGCAACGCCATGTAGAAATCGGTAGTAATGAACGCGCAGAACTTCACACCTGCATCTTTTCAGTAGGTTGAAGCCAATCCTTGTTTGCTTTTGTATTCTCAATGTTGGTCGCTGTTTTATTTGCTATGCCAGTTTCCCGACGAAGCTAACTTTCTTATGGAATATATGTAACATCTTGAGGATCATCATAAGCAACGAATAACTTTCGAGACATGAAATCCAGGCAGATGAGTAATTTTCGAATATCTTCCTTGTAGTAGCATTGTCAAAGAAGTAAACCTGGCAGAGATCCGTGAAGGGGTAATTTACTATAAACTCTTTAGACATGGTATGTATTGAATACCCAAAAAATGAGAACTTTTGATAGGTATGTTTCTCTTATATGGGTAGAAAGAAAATGTCGTTTGTATAAATTAGATACACCCCATAATGCAGGTATCCCCTTTTCATATCCAAGGCTGAAAATCATTGCGACCTTGCTAACCTATACGAAATAAGTATTTTGGGAGTTTTTTCGTTGCATATTAATGCTTATTATAATGTTAAAATTTAAATACAGTCATTTTCCTTATTAACGATCATAATTGATTTGACCATGGACTGAGTTCAATCACAATCAATTTTACGTATTATATCTACAGGTAAGCAATATATTTTTATTTGTGAAGAGAATATATAATCTGCAGTTTGCTTTAGGGGTCAAATTTAATCTGTGTTGAAGCAATAGCATGTGCCTTAAATGCATAATTTTTCCGGTCAACCACAATTTTCCTTCTTCATGAACAGAAGATTTTGCAGTAGCTTTACTAGGGTGATTTTCTTAATACCAGCACTTTTTATTCCCATGCACATGATACACTCTTTACACCACCCATCTTAACATTGCAATTGCCATCCATACTCAAGTATCCTTACTGAAGCAGGTATATTTATTCTGACGTACCACCACAGAATGCATGTATACAAATAACACATATATATTTCTGTAACATCACCCAGAATGTTAGTTGTTCTTAAATACAGTGTAATTGTATACTGGACACAACCAATGTGTCTAGGTGGAGAAAAATTACAAACATATGTATTCTGGCTGTTACAGTACATAACTATTGACTTCTGTCTGAGCGTAGTACAAAATCACCAGTCTTGAGAAGTTTGTGCCTAACCAACTGTTCTGTTCACTGGAGGTGCTTTCGCTGATTGTATCACAATCAATTGTTGTCGAGCTTCTCATGAATATTATGCCCATAAGGTAAGAGCTACTACTGTGAGGGAATCCCTGATTTATATGGTCAGTACTGCTGACTCATAATATGGTTTGTTTACAGTAAACATTTATGTTTGGACGTAACAATGTCATGGCCAATCAGTGCCACATGGCAATGCACAGAATTAAATCCTGCTATCATCATCACATAAGTTTTGCAATTCAAATGAATATACCTGGAAGTTTAGGTCAGCCTGACAGTGAATAAATGTACGTTAAAGAACCTACCATGAATACTAGCTATCCTTTTTTTTTCCTTTACTACCAAAATCGGAATACAGTAAATTCATCTACTGTTTCTAAAATTTTGTTTTTACATTTCCAACGAAGGATTTTTAAATGTAAAAACTTTCACTTAAATAAGCTTTGAGCCGTACTCCTACAAAAGGCCAGTTGTTTAAAAAAGGGTAGAATGTGATGTGCTACATTTTCAGTGAGTCATTTAAAACCTACGAAAACGGAATCTATAACTAAAAATAATAGACAAACAACTAAAGTTCGGGGTTTGTGGGGCACAGGGGCGACTATTGAGCTCATGTAAATCGGGTATCATTACACTTGTTCTACTCGCAGCCAAAACTTCAACACCACATTAAGAAATAATTTTTGACAACGACAAGGTCAACAAGCGAGAGAACGTATAATCATACAATTTCATTTTATATAAAATTGCTGTTTTAGAATTGAGTGTAGCTGACTTTGATAGTGTACAGCCATAGAACAACTAACTGACCACAGGGGAATTACTAATACCGTATTTTAAGTTATAAAATTCTTTTATCTGATGTTTTTACCTACATTCCTAGGTTGGAATAAATTAGAACTATTCATACAGCTTGGAAATGTGATTTCTCCTTCAGGTCACATGATGATCACTTTGTGGAAATGACACTCTCTGACAGTCAGTTATGGGGATTTACCTACACCGATGATAGTCTTCGCTGTCGCACCTGATTAAGTCTCGCTTCAATGGCCATCCTCCATTTCCTTGTTGTCACTGTGATTATTGTGTTCTCTATTCCTTGCCCATTCATTTGCACTTCTGATAAGCCTCTTTGATAGAATTAATTAAATTTATCCTTACTACATGTACACAGCTTGAACTTCTAATAACTGAAATTATGATTACCGTTTATTATTCTTGAAACAAACATGGCATATGTGGATCGATGTTACTGAAATACATGTTATAGTTGACAGTATAAAAATAAAAAGACAGTGATAATTGATCGCGTTTGAAGACAGCGTATGTAAATCTATTGCTGCCTATACGGTATGTCATTTAATGCAAATGCCATCTGAAATATTTGCAGTAACTTTAAAATGAATTATAAAAAATAATTGTATGTCTTAGTGTACTACAGCCAAATACATTTTTAATAGGTAACAATAATAATATTGTCATTATGCTTTTGACACGTTTTTTAAATGTTCATTTTTTGAATGATAAACAATAGGAGGGGAAAATATTCTCAATAGGGCTTTGAAGGTGCCTAATTAAAAACGAATAACTTGTCGTAAGCAGTAGTTACAGGACGTAATATGATATTACTGAGAGCGAACACATGTTGATGTGGATGGTGGCACACTGTTAATGGGCACGCAAATGTATGCTAGCATACGTCACAAGCAATACTCGTTGACGTCATGGGAACGAGATTATGCAATTTCACAACGATTAGTATCATGAATGGCTGCACTAGCATTAATATCTGTGTCCATGTGTTATACTGAGTCAACTATGATAGCAAGGACTAAATAGGGCGTAGTTATTAGAAATGCAGAAAATAATCACTAAATTAGCCGAATGTGAGGAAACTAGGTATGGAAGCAGTTGTGAGAAGGGAAGTAGAAACCCTGTTGAATGCATGTTTCAGAAGAAATAGGTGACATTACATGTGCAGATGCAGATGTCAGTGAGATGCATGACACCTGTCCGTCGCTGCTTGCAAGGTGGCAAGGTGATGAAGATTGTGTAGATGCAGACGTGAGAGATATGCATGGCACTGGTCCACTCTTTGTTGCAGGGAATCGAGATGTTGAAGAGAGTTTATATGCAGATGTCAGTGAGATGCATTTCACCTGTACGCCGCTGGTTGCAAGGTGGCGAGATGTAGAAGAGTGTGTAGATGCAGACGTGAGATATATGCATTGCACTTGTCCACTCTTTGTTGCAGGGCATCAAGATGTTGAAGAGAGAGTAGATGCAGATGTCAGTGAGATGCATGACACCTGTCCGCCGCTGATTGCAAGGTGGCGAGGTGTAGAAGAGTGTGTAGATGCATACGTGAGAGATATGCATGGCACTTGTCCACTCTTTGTTGAAGGGAATCGAGATGTTGAAGAGAGTGTAGATGCAGATTTCAGTGAGATGCATGACACCGGTCCGCCGCTGGTTGCAAGGTGGCGAGGTGTAGAAGAGTGTGTAGATGCAGACGTGAGATATATGCATTGCACTTGTCCACTCTTTGTTGCAGGGCATCAAGATGTTGAAGAGAGAGTAGATGCAGATGTCAGTGAGATGCATGACACCTGTCCGCCGCTGATTGTAAGGTGGCGAGGTGATGAAGTGTGTGTAGATTCAGAAGTGAGAGATATGCAAGGCACTTGTCCACTCTTTGTTGCAGGGTAGCGATATGATGACGCTGGGGGCGGACACGTGGGTGTCGCCACTGATATGGTCGGGCGAGGCACTAGTGGACGAAGACGATCCCCACGAGTCTTCGCAGTACAACGGCATGGCACGCTGCTGCAGCGACCTCGATTTATCTTCGACTCCTCCCATGTGGCCGGGTCACTGAGAGACTTTCGTGAGCCAACCTCTACACCAACTAACCATAAACGTCCACTGTATAAACACTCACCTGAACAACAGTCAATTAAACGTGTGTTGCTCCGCGACAGCTATAAATTATTTTTATATAAACTCTTGAAGGAGAACTTAATTAGGAAACCAGTTTGGGACTGGTATAAAGAACTGGATAACAACTGCTGACCGACAGCACTTAAACCAGAGACTTTAAAACTTGTGTTTGACACCTCCGTTCTAGACTTTAAATGAAGCCATCACTGAAATCAAGGTGAGCATACCAACTAAATATTTAATGTAAGTTCCTAACTTTTAAACTATAATTTATAAAATCTAAACAGCAACTAAAATCCAAACTTAAAATTACCTTATGATCATGCAAGAAAATTTTTTGCAGGATTGCCGCCTGTAATTATTTTTGCATAGTAATTTATATGTGCTATGTCAAATTGCTTCTGCATATATATAAATATTTATGTGTATATATATGTATCTATCAAAAGATTAAGTGGGTTATAGATATGTCTATACACTATAATGTATGTCTCAACTGGGATACATGTATTCCTCGTTAGCAAAAACTACAAGCATTTTTAAAGTACACAGGAAACGTTTTAATCACACAATATAATTTGAAATATATTATTTGGCAAAATTCATAAAATATATCCCAAAATTCTACAGGAAGCAATATAATTAAATGTCATATTTTTACAACGGCTTTCGCCTCATGGACTTCACAATAAGAATATAAAATCTTAACTCACGCTTCTAGAAACCAGTTATTTATTAGAATGACCACTGCAATATATATTCACAAATTTAAGAAATGGTCTAAGGGACTACACTTTGTATGTGATATATACATTCACTGTTGTTCAAATATTTCATCATATACCTGGTTTAATGATATTGTATGGACGCATCATTATAGTGAAAGGCACATTAAACAGTATTGTGTAAATGGCACAGCTGTAAATACCCACTCTTCAACATCCACGATGTGCCAAACAAAAAAAAATTTAACCATGCGTTATTGTAAAATACAAAAATTTAAAGGAAATGAAAGAGCTAATCAATAGGTACACTGGCTGGAATCTACGAGACCAAAAATTGTTTCTTATTATTCTGTAGTAAATGATAAATACTTTGTTATGTATATGGCTCAGAAATGCTTTTCTATTTACATACATATTCCATTATCGACGATTAGGTATTTCAAAAATAAAGTTCTTAATATTGAGATAAAATTACCAACACGTTTAGTTATTGCGGATAAATTTTTTATTGAGTAACAGAAGTAAATTAAAGAACGGCTGAAAGAAATTTGCTAAATAATTTTAGCGTACTTAATGGCTACTACAAAAAAAAATGTTTTTTTATCGAGTACCTAGAATTTTCGTACTTTCGTATATCCAGATTAAAAGCGAACTATATTTACTTTCAAGTAAAAAACTTATGTATTGGTAGCTTCTATATAACTAACATTTCGAAGAGTTTATATTTTGAAGTTAGCATCCTGATGTCTTCAGATAGCTACTAGACAATATTTACAATATTTTATTCAATTCATATATATCATAAACATGATTTCTTTAAAATGATTGACATGACATCAACGCTTCTTCAATGTGCACGTCCGAATGGCACATCACACTTGCATGGTGTTAGGTTTATAATATTTTGTACTTATGTCTGGGTACTACGGAAGGTTTATACTATTATGAGGGAAGAACTGAAGTTAATTACGAAGACAGAACATATATTGAATACACATTTTAGGAGTTACAGTAATTATAAGATATTGGCGAGGGAGGTCCTAATAAATTATAAGATATGTCTAACCTGAATGATACAGTCGCTGGAGGCTGAGTGGTGAGTCGAAAAGTGACGAGCGACACGCCAAGCTGCATCTTGATGGCTCCATCTCGGCGCGGGTCCACATACATACAGGCTGACAGACCGCGGGTGCAAAGTGTTGCCGTATTATATATGTAGTTTCTGGTGGCGTAATTGTCCCAAATACCGTGCCGTCAGGAGGGGAGCTCCGCTGCCGCTTCGCTGATGTGATTTATAAACTATTATTGCTGTAATGTGTTTGGGATTCTTCGCCTGGCCTGGATACCGACGCGTTGCTGCTGTTCGCTAGGCTTGTCCACCTTTACAGAATTATAGCATCTCCCCCGATGACAATGGANGCGTTGCTGCTGTTCGCTAGGCTTGTCCACCTTTACAGAATTATAGCATCTCCCCCGATGACAATGGAAAAGAAATGTCCTCATCTGTTAGTGGGTACAGCGGAAGAAAACGTGTGGGGGATATATTGATGCGGACTAAGTCATATTCTGGCAGCAGGGCTGGACAAGGGTGGAAACTCTTCGCTACGATAGGATTATGTCAGATAGGATAGAAAGAGAGAAGGAAATACAAAGCCAATGTCGTGAAGTCCTCCGTGACTACGCCTGAACTGCCAGGGTATTGTTCTGCTGAGTGTCAAACGTAAGGTGTGGTGACCCTGAACTTGGCATTAGCTAAGGCGTGCAAATACTCTTCCACGTGACCGCGGCAGACCTCTCTGGGTGGGACTGATTCGCGTTAGCCTGTTCTTAAAGTCTTTCTGTATTTTTATTTCGTGGTAACTAAAACTACATACCCCAAATGGGTGGCTTAAATTAATCTTATAATAAGTATTGTGAATTAAAAATTGTTAAATGATAATGACAAAAGTTATTGAAATGGTAAAGTACAACATTAAACTACTCCCATCGCCAATAATTACAAAAGAATTACGCAAATGCTAAAAGTTATAATAAGGTTATTACAACTCAATGCTGATAAATATAGGCCTGATGAAATTATAAATTACGTGATCATTCTTAAAAGTCTGTGCATAATTTGTCAATGTCTGTGAGGATGGAATAGGATTGGTATTTGGCACGTAGGAGGGCATAAATTAGTTTTTTTATAATATTAAAAATAAGTAAAACAGAAGACCAAAAATGTGCCACGGCGTGAGACCTCCTATATACCAAGTGTGGGAAGGGTGTATGGAGTCTTACGCTAACTTAAAGCTTACACAATAAACATAATAAAAATTCACAGTTTCTGTATAGCATTATCACTGCACATGTGACGGTGGAAGATATTTAAACACTTGCTGTAAACAACCTGTATCACATTTATAGGCCTATGTCGTAACACATTACCTGTTTCGAAAATTGAACGTCCATTTCGTGAGAACCATGGGGTGTAGCATAGTGACATAGGCCAACATTTTTTGATACAATAACCCTACTACTTACGTACTGTAAGCCTATAAATGTGTGGTACAGGTTGTTTACAGTAAGTGTTTAAATGTCTTCCACCATCACTTGTGCANATAAATGTGTGGTACAGGTTGTTTACAGTAAGTGTTTAAATGTCTTCCACCATCACTTGTGCAGTGGACCCAGCAACCAACAATTTTCTGAAGTATGTAGTGTGGCCTACGTGTTAGGGACTGTAACGCTGGACCGAAATTTCATGTGTGTTTTGAACGAAAACAGCGTGTCCTACGCACTTGCAACAAGAGGACCAAATTTGTTACGTAAGTAATACTGCTCAATACGCCAGCATCAAACTTTACAAAATCATGACGGTACAAATGTTTTATACAATAAGAGGGTGGCCACCCCTGTTATTTTCATTACTCTGCAAGGTATCAACACATGTTGGCTGTAGGTTAATGNTACAATAAGAGGGTGGCCACCCCTGTTATTTTCATTACTCTGCAAGGTATCAACACATGTTGGCTGTAGGTTAATTATCCCAATAAAAGAAAACAATGTTCGGAGTATTAATTTCACTTAGTTTCCTATATTTCAGGAGATTACTGTTATCAAATTTGATTTTCAAGGGGTCATTCCTACCTTAATATTGCATGTAGTTACAAAGTGTTTTATATATTTTTTGTACATAATTTTTCACAAGGAATCACCTTCCGAAGTTTGTCGGTGATTTTTAGAGACACATTGNTTATATATTTTTTGTACATAATTTTTCACAAGGAATCACCTTCCGAAGTTTGTCGGTGATTTTTAGAGACACATTGTATATTACAGGTTTTGATATTTCGACGCACCTGGTATGAATATCCATTGATGTTAGACAGTGGCAAAAATTTGGAAAATTCCATCTAGCTAAAGAATTGCAGCAGTGGTAAAAACTGGTTCATAGTAATAAAATGCCGTTATACAGAAAACTGGAACTAATATTCACTTTGTACGAGATGTACTACCGTTACCTGCGTTGCGTAGTTGAGGTTAATATTTTATATTAAAGTTCGACTAGAATGCAAGCTATATATTTAATTCAAATAATATTTTGAACGCCGGAAATTATAGCTGTGTAGAAAAGTCGTTTGTAAACATGAACGGGCAAAATAAGTAAACGATATTTTTTTCCCTGTGCTGTAAACCATAGCTATGCAACTCTTCCTTCACTAAATATTAAGTTACAAAATGTTTGCAATTTCCCAGCATTAATTAAGTTTCAATCAGGTTTATTCAAATGTAAAACAGGTATATATTGTAAAATTCTACAAAATTACAGGAAATCGTAAATTTTGCTTTAAATAAGATATAGCGATGTTTTTATTTAATTTTTATACATCTGCAAGCAGTATTATTAAAATTGTATTAGGTTGTTCTTCCTCAAAATGTTTTAGCGTAAGTTTCCACTGTGTTTGTGCACATGTTATTATTGCTCGCGCATGAACATCCCAGTCACTTCAGCACACCGGCTAGAGCTGAGATGAGCAAACTACGATGCTTGCAAGTCGCGAGCGCTCTGCGTGTTGTTTTGTCCCCGAGGCCAATAATGCTCTTGTTATGTAGAAAACTTTTGCAGTCAACGTTTTGAGGACCACAGCAAGTTTAAGTTTCAAAACCACAAACATGTTCACTTTATACACAGAAAGAAACAATTGTACGGTTTGAACATTTTCCTGAAAACTGGTTCCCTGAAAGTTATTTTTGTAATAATGTAAGTAAATTATTGTGTCTTTACAACAACTTTATCATACTACGAACCTATACTGACATATGCGCCAGGTACATGGTCAATGAATAGAAGGGAACTGAATAAAGTAGTGGCAAGTGAAATGGAATTTCTAAGAATTATATCAAGCGTTTCTAAAATAGAGAGGATGCGAAATGATAAGATAAGACAGATATTGAAAGAATATACATATCGTAATAAAATAGAAAAAAAGACACTGATATGGTATAGACATGTGAAGAGAATGGTATGGACATGTGAAGAGACNATCGTAATAAAATAGAAAAAAAGACACTGATATGGTATAGACATGTGAAGAGAATGGTATGGACATGTGAAGAGACTGGCATGGATATGTGAAGATAATGGTATGGCCATTTGAAGAGAATGGTATGGACATGTGAAGAGACTGGCATGGATATGTGAAGATAATGGTATGGCCATTTGAAGAGAATGGCATGTACATGTGAATAGAATGGTATGGCCATGTGAGGAGAATTGTATGGACATGTGAAGAGAATGGTATGAACATGTGAAGAGAATGGTATGAACAAGTGAAGAGAATGGCATGTACATGTGAATAGAATGGTATGGCCATGTGAGGAGAATTGTATGGACATGTGAAGAGAATGGTATGAACATGTGAAGAGAATGGTATGAACAAGTGAAGAGAATGGCATGTACATGTGAATAGAATGGTATGGCCATGTGAGGAGAATTGTATGGACATGTGAAGAGAATGGTATGAACATGTGAAGAGAATGGTATGAACAAGTGAAGAGAATGGCATGTACATGTGAATAGAATGGTATGTACATGTGAAGAGAATGGCATGTACATGTGGATATAATGGAAGAAGACAGGATACCGTGTAGGATACGTGAATTGTGTATGCGGATCAAATGTTCATGGAAAATTCCTAGACTGAAGGGACTGGAGTAATGTGTAAGGAAGAAAGATAAAGACGGAGAAGAGTGAGACTGAAGAGGTTGTGGGAAGATAGGAGAAGACGGAGAAGACTGTACTGCAAATTGACACGGTTAGTGGCTTGAACATGTTCAAGATGATCATGTATATTTAAAACACTAAATTAATAAAATATCTCAATTTTTTAATGAACATGAAGTCAACAGTACCAACTTGTAAAATAAACAGTAATTGTATATTTTCACACTACAAACTCTTGTGAACTTTGTTCTAACACCCTTGTGTTATTACAACATTACCTTGGAAACTAGTTTCCAAACGATGGTTTTATATAAGCAGAAAAATTTTTGACTGTGTAGGTCCTGGAATTCCCAGCGCTGAATACGGTACAATAGAGACGCTATCAAGTAAATACTCCCCAGAGATAAATCTTTTTGAAGATAAATACTGTAAAGATTTTATCGTATGTGCTAAGAATTAATATGCTTGCCAACTTCTATGGGCGTTTTAATGCTTTTATTACAGAAATATGACCTTTACAGCACTTGTAAGATTTATTGTATTTCAAATTTCCGCAGATGATTCAGATTTGTAGATTTTCAAGAGTGAGGAAAAAAATCTTAATAGAATTTGATGACGTAACATGCTGGCAACTTTTCGGTGATTAGTTAGCTTGCATTAAATCTTTTTTTCCGTGCCAACATAATGGAGAAGAATCAGTGCTACTATAAGTTATCTCTACCCTTATCACATTCCCAGCAAATAATGTTTTCTTAAATATGGAACTGATAATTTAAGAGCGAGTCGAAGAGATATGACAGAACACAACCTTATTTGTTCGTTTTTAGTAGCCTCTCTTCGTAACAATTTGTCTTAAGTCAAAAATCCTGATTTTTTACTGCAGTTTTGTGACAAAGGTATTGACCACAATTCTAACTAGATTAATCACCACTATTCTATATTAAGCTCTGATAAGTTTTAAAGGCCTCACTGAGTCTGTGGCTACTCACCCTCTGCTCTTCTTGACACTGATGGTGACCATGGCTCAAAAGCTTGTACATAAAGATCGTGTTGGTTTGTAACTCTCAGTACTTTTCGTTAGAAATAAAAACGGCACCTTTTTTTACGTTTGAGAGAACTCGCTAAATAATACTGGTGTAACTATTGTATAAATATGACTTAGAGTCCACCTCCATTAATGTTGTCATTTTGCGAGAGTATTTTAGGTACTCGTATAGTAATTTAGGTACTCGTATAGTAATTTAGGTACTCGTATAGTATAATTTCAAAAGTCTAAGTTTGAGGTTTATGTTTTCTCCTAATGAAATTAATTGGTATCCTTATCGCGCATACATTTTAAGACTTGGCATTGGAACTAAATCTTGGTCTGGTATGTGGTATTCTTAAGTACAATTTATGTAACTTTTGATGATTGACTTCCACTTGCATTTGGTTAGTTGAGATAAAGAGGAATTAATATTATGGTACTTTTGATTATTGCTGCAGGCGTAAAAACAGAAACACCAGTTAAGGAAAAGTGTATTTAAAAATAACTATTACGTTATAGCCTCTTCAAAATCTATATCCGTTTTTTGGTCTAAAACGATGGGCATTTTGTGTTCGAATGGTTGTCTGCTTGTATGTGTGTCTTTGCCTTAGAAAATTTTAAATAAAAAACAGATCATAAAACATAGATATATAATGCTAACAAATGTCGTTCGTGCGTTGTTATTCATAAAGAATATTTTTGAACACCGTAAAAACAGTTTTCCTTTAATAACATAAAAAAAAATTCAGTTAATACCTACGAAAGCGCAGGATGCAACGTAAAAAAAAATACAGTTCAAATTTACGCACTTATAAAATATGAAAAATCCCCACATTTGCACAACTTTCAGCGCGTCGTAGTTAAACANCGGTCTAAAACGATGGGCATTTTGTGTTTGAATGGTTGTCTGCTTGTATGTGTGTCTTTGCCTTAGAAAATTCTAAATAAAAAACAGATCATAAAACATAGATATATAATGCTAACAAATGTCGTCCGTGCGTTGTTATTCATAAAGAATATTTTTGAACACCGTAAAAACAGTTTTCCTTTAATAACATAAAAAAAAATTCAGTTAATACCTACGAAAGCGCAGGATGCAACGTAAAAAAAAAACAGTTCAAATTTACGCACTTATAAAATATGAAAAATCCCCACATTTGCACAACTTTCAGCGCGTCGTAGTTAAACAATGTCAAGATCACAGATTACGCCAAAAATGATCGCTGCAGCAGCATTAAGCGTATTTACGGCACTTTTAGGTTTACCACAAAATACTCAAAAATAGCACAGGCCACTTGCAACAGACGGCCAAACTCCAAACATTTTGAAAGTACGGAGAACTGAAAATAATTATNTGCATCAATCACTTAAATGGAAATAATTATTTGTCTGAAAATTTCATGTATAAATAAGATACGTGAGTGGGGATAATTTTGGTCCACTTTAAAATTCTAATCCAGAACAAAATATTAATATTTTTAAAAAGATTTTTGTCACAATTCAACGCTCCCTCCACAAAAGAAATTATATTTTCGTAGTGCTACTGCAAAAACACCGCTGTGAGGATAGTTGCGTAAATTTGCATGTACTGTGAAATGTTACGGACAATTAGGTTCTGTGAAAAAAATATATGTATGTAACTCAATCATATTTTTTCATAATTTGATGGAAATGTTTGTAACAGTGCAGTTATAAAAGTGCGAATGTGATGACTTGTGAGTGCGCCAGGGCTGATACATTGGCAAGACCACGTATGAGCCCATCTGCACGTGCGTATATAACATTGACAACTAACCTATGGCAAGATCTGCGTTGCTCTCTATACAAAACACTTGCGAGTCAGTATTATTTCAAGTAATGTATCTTTTTCCCTTATTTAAACTTGTTAGATTAGTATATAATAAAGTCGAGTGGAGAGGTTTGAGTGGCTCTTAAAATTGAGGTCTCGAGATCTGATAGTATACAGTATAATTTACATATATATGCTTCTCCTTATACTATTTATTGCAACAGGAATACAAATGGGAGTTTTACGCCAAAACCATTGAATAAATTCCCAAACTACACCAGCTAGAGCACCGGTGGCAATTTATTTTGCATAACCAGAAAAACTTGTTATCTGCACCACTGTATTTTGTGATTTATCACAAGGGTCTTTGCTAAAGCCCAATAAAGGAATCAAAATTACATTTAAGTTTTTATATTCAAAATAAGAACAGAAACCTTATTAAACCTTAAGAATAAATCTTTTAATTCACATAATAATAATAAATTACTTAAAATTTATTGACTCACATCGATTAGTCACGATTGCATATAACAAAAGAATAATAAGCCAGCAATACTTATTCCAGAAATTAACATACCGAAAGCATTCAAAATCTTGCAAGTAGTTTTACTCCTGACTAAATATGGAGATAAGGTATTACATTTCGGCTTCTATAGAAACTGTGAGTTCATCTACACATGTAAGTATATTGTTGAGTGCTTTATAAAGTACCTTTAAGGTGGTATACGTGAGGAATAATGATGGCAACTCATAAATAAATCCGAAATTACTAGGACCTATACACGTTAACTCTAGTCTCCTTCCGCGTTTACTATTTGATTCAATATCAGCCATCCAATTATGGATTGAAACATATTGAAAACTTACATATGAACATAATTTGACTGCAAAGACTTCAAGCTTGTTGATAAATCAAGGCAACTGATTATACTTAAAAAAATTACAACATTTACTGTGTAAGGCTGTCGGCATTCCAAAACCAACTCTATTATAAAGGTTAATATAGCAACGTCTGATAGAACTATAAGAACTCCAACTTCAGATTTACTATGCTCAATTAACAACAGAATACAGTTAAAATCTAAGCATGAGTGTCCTATGCATTGAGCCTGCATTAACATTATTTAAACTTCTTAACTTCTCTAATAATCGAGCTTATTAATCCATACTTTTATTTAAAAAGTAACAAATTGTAAGTTACGTATTCTCATCCCCGACCACATTAGCCACTCTCTACTCTCAGATGATCCAGGGTTCCCCAGAGTAGAGAGTAACGACATCACTTGTTGCGACAACACTACATTACACTAGTCAGCCCTTAACCAGTCACATCGGCGAACACACATCTTTATTCCAAACTTCACTATCTAATAATCTAATGAAACCATGCCCTATGTGCGCCTAGACGTTACACCTGCTCTCTGTAGAAAATGATCTGAACCCTCCCGTGGCAGGCCAACGTTTTCCCGGCACTGTGAACGGATCACTTCGCACACACGGTAGCTACGACTGCTGATCTGACGAGACTTCGGTTGATCTCGGGAAGAGCCAGTTTCCTTCGTAGCAGGACGGCCGCCTGCCGCCGGCGAAATCTGCCGGTTTCAGGGAAGTGAACCACTGAAGGTCCTAGTAGAATATGTAGCTGGTGTTGGTGGTTGGTGTTGGTAGCAGTTGAAGTACAGGGCAGTACATGTGAGATGGCTCAATAGGCGGTTGGTGATTGGTGTAGATGGTTGGTGGTTGCTCCTACAATCTGCACGTTTCACAAAAGTGAATCACTGAAAGTCCTAGTAGAATATGTAGCTGGTGTTGGTGGTTGGTGTTGGTAGCAGTTGAAGTACAGGGTATATGTGAGATGGCACAATAGGCGGTTGGTGGTTGTTGTTGATGGTTGGTGGTTGGTCCTAAAATCTGCACGTTTCACGGAAGTGAACTACTGAAGGTTCTAGTAGAATATGTAGCTGGTGTTGGAGGTTGCTGTTGGTGGCAGTTTAAGTACAGGGCAGTTTTTGTGAGATGACACAATTGGCGGTTGGTGTTTGGTGTTTATGGGTGGTGGTTGGTCCTAAAATCTGCACGTTTCACGGAAGTGAACCACTGAAGGTCCTGGTACAATATGTAGCTGGTGTTGGTGGTTGCTGTTGGTAGCAGTTTAAGTACAATGCAGTATATGTGAGATGGAACAATAGGCGGTTGGTGGTTGGTATTTGTTGGTTGGTGGTTGGTCCTAAAATCATAAAAATTGGCGGTTTGTGGTTGGTGTTGTAGCGTGTTGTAATACCATGAACTTTTACCAACAACTAACCAATCTGAGAGTTTTTTGTGGGTTCTGAACGAGTGACAGTAAACAATCTTTGAAATGACAGCAAATAGTCGTGAAATTTTAGATATTTATATCAGGTTGATAATACATTCTGTAACATAGAGTTAGAAACCTGCAATATTTATATTAAAATTCCCACTTGTAAAAATATAACCGCTAAAGCAAATCGTTCCCTTATATTGCAGGTTTACTACAAAACGACTGTATGATTACGTACTAAAATTTACAATGTGAAAATAATTTTTGTACAAAAATATTAACATATTATTCTTAGCATAAGAAAATTACTAAACATTTTAAATAAAGTATAATTTAGTGGGCTTTATTAAAAAAAATGTTGTAATATCTGCAGTAAGTGTCCTGTCTTCTTTACATAAAAATCCACATTACAGCAATTGCCAATCGCAATTAATATTATAGCTTTCTCAAAACTTGACTGCTATCTGTTGGCACGGCTACGACCACTAACAACTCCAGCCGTTAGTATTGTGCCATGGAATACATCACATACCAACACCAACAACACCAACAACCACCACGACTACCAACCGCCTATTGGCCAAGCCCTGAAGTCAGCAGCGGTGCGTGAATGGCAGCACAGGTCCTCGCAGAGACGCCATCGTGCTGTCATCTTCCCGAGTCTCGCGACCTCCCAGTCACTCCAGAGGAACATTTAGAACACGGAACAGCGGAAAAACCTGATGTGGAAATGTTGTACGCACCACTAGAAACAAAAATGTCTTCCTTAAAAATATTATTACAAATATAGACTAATTTTTCCATTATGCTGCGATTGATTTTATGTGATTGTCAATGAGAAACGTTACCAAATGGCAATAACATTGCAGAATATTTGTAAAGTAGTTTATTAATTAACGTTATCACCGATCAATGAGCAAATTTTTATATATTGTTTGTTTCGTGCGTTAATTAGTAAATGGCATTTTATTAATGACTGTCTTAATATTTTCACTTACTGAATCAAGATTCTTGACCTCATAATTATATATATGCCTTTACAATTCTGGTGTATTTTTGCATTACTTGTTGTTTTAACTTAGTTAAAGTAAGATAACAACAGAACATATAAAAATTAAAATTAAAATTATAGCAAACAATGCAAAGCGTGTATTGTTTATTAAAAAAAAAGAAAGGTCATAGATTTACAAGACTATTACATCTTTACAGTGACATAATGCATGTTACAATCACTGTTTCCAAGAGCCTTCGAACACTGCATAAAAGTGACTTTTCATACTCCTGTACGTCAAACTGCATTACTCCGATACGTATGAAACTAGTATGCGACCATGAAATTGTTCTTTCCACAGGTTACCGCAAATAAACAGATAGGGGCACCGCTCAAAGTGCGACAGACGCAGTGGGATGAAAAAACAGCACGCCAGGTAAGTTTGTGGCTCTTAAGGGGCCTTTCCACTGCGTGCTGTGCGCCTAGCATGACGTCACTCCTGACGTCACGTGTGGGATGTGTGCCTCACAGAGCCTTGTTTACTGCGCGTCGTGCGTGTGCGTGAGGATCTCGCTTGAAGCGATCCTCCAGCTAGCTGTGCGGGTAGATGAAAGACGCCGATGCAGAAACTTTGTTCGCACAGGTAAGGGATGGGCAGTGGAAACAGCACACGCACAGTGGAAATGCCATGTGTGAGTCTCTGAGGTAGGGACATCGCGAGCAAGTGGGTCGTGCCTAGTCTGACCTGCAGTGGAGAAGGCCTGGTCCTAAGAATGTGGACGTCGTCTCGGGAGTTCCAAGAACACGTGACGTCACCTTTAGAGGCGATGTGGTGCTACGAGAGTGTGGCAGCGTCGTCCTTATCGCTCCTTGTTTCCGTGCCTCCAACGCGGATGCGAGCCAGCAGTCTGGAGGCAGGCGCCTAGAACGACGGCCGGTACAGCCGGAGTCGCACTGCTAGCAACAAAAGGATGTCTTATTCATCGCTACTAGACATGGAAATTGGCAGACGTACGAACACTTTGCATAATATACTGTCTCAATACCGGCTTATTAAGCATTGACTGCTGTAGTTTAGCAGTACTCTGTGTTGTGTTACCAGAACACTTGCCGCTACAAGTGTGAAGGAACATGACTCTCTCAGCTTCTCATTCGTGATCAACTCTCGGTAAGAAATTAAATATTATTACTTTTTAAAGTGTATTTTGTTTACCTAGTGAAGCACTCAAATACACAGAACTGGAGATGTCCTCGTTACCTCTTTTATAAAACGGGACATACAGGAAACAAACAAGCAAATTTACGGAGACGTTCCATTAATTCACGGAAAAATCTGTGAAATATACGAAATGTCAAATACTGGAAAGCAAAATGTCCGTCAATTTACGGAAAGTTGTAGCCAAAACACTTTTCTGTTAAATTACGGAAAAATTATTTCTAACAAAATGACCTCTGTTTAGATATGATACCAACGCCATTTATCAGTCCGTCAGTCAAAGTGAAGAATTAGGTATTGTAGCGAAGCAAATTACTCTTGCGGAACCAGACGGCGGGTACAAAGATGAGGTTACGTGAATGGTCCTGTCTTGCCGTAACACGAAAATGATTATTCCAGCAGCTGCTATTAAATTCACGCAACTAGCGCCTGCACATTGAATTATTATGAGCTAGTTAAAAAACCGCTTGTTACAAACACCATAGTAAAACAATTTCAACACTACTGTGTGGGCCAAGATCATGTAAAGCTAGTGTTCCATCTCAAACCTCCTGTAAATAGAATGAATATGGTTTCCTATGAATTTTGAATTTTGTTTTCGTTCAAATTCCGCTCTCAATCAGAACTTTTTAACTATGTTATTTATGTTTTTTTTAATCAAGCAAAAAATCTAACAAAATGCACACTATTTTTTTAGTAACACTTTACAACCCACAAATAAAGTTTAAAAAGTGAAACAAGATCTAAACAGAATGATCCGTAATTTTAGCAACATTTGTGAGAAATTCACGTAAACTTTGTTTCATAGAAACAAGTAATCACGGTTTTTATGGAAACTTATAGATAATTAGTAGATCGACATTCTAGTAGTTTTAAAATTTCAATTAAAATTTCAACTCAAAATTAAATTTTAAAAATTTAAATTTTTCTTCCTACAACGATATCTTAAAGAAATAAAATATGTTTGACTCTTGTGGAAAATGTGTCCTCGACTGATGTAGTTGCCACAAATGTAGGAAAAGTCTGTTTTTACATGTCATAAATCAAGTAAATGCATCGCAACGCCATTGCAGCGTAATGCTCGCAGTAACTGCTTGTGTCAAGTAGGTGCCTGCCTTACTTCTCAGCTAATTGCAGTCCTCAAATAATAACCTCTTTTTCCTGTGAATGGTTTCTGGAAGGTTCCAGCAAACCACGCGCAGTTTGATATTGATCCGTTAGCTTATTTTGATAATCTGCATTTCAGTTTCCGTCTGTAGATTTTTCAAATTTTTTTCAAAACAAGTATGCATGCAGTACCGTCGTTGTAAGGTATAAAAGGAGAGGAAAATTGTAGTTCCAATACTTTTCCTACTACCTTCACACCCAACTAGAGTAGGTACACACACTTGATACTCGTGCTCATTATATGAGAGAGATTTATATAAGGACTACATATATGTAAATATTTGAATTTAAAGTATTATAGTTTTCAAAATATGAGCACCGAAAAGTTGAAAATTTTGGAATATGGGAGCCCAAATTTCTATGCTCATTAAATTTGCCAACCAAATCACATGTCATGTGATTTATATTATAAACACAGCAAATTATATAAGTATCGTGGATATTACAGTTGGTACTCAGTTACTGGCGTCCTGAATCTAATTTTAAAGGTCTTTTGATGTTTTTGCCAATACATTTTTATTCGTCCGAAAGATGAAGCCGAAGATTAAGATAAATGGACGCTTATTTGAACCACTGTGGAGACTGGAGTGGCATACAGAAATAACGCAAAATTCCCAGATCCCTACACTGGAAATAACATTTCAATAAAGTGAAAAAAGGAGAGTTCTGTAATCGGATTTCAGTGTAGCTTAGCACAAGAAACCGAATGCTTTGTTAGTTTATTACAGTTCTGTTTTTTAGCAAGAACATTCAAAATATTGCTGTAGTGGTTCTAGTTAAAGAACAATATGTTGTTTGACAAGAACATGTTGCGTTGTTCTAGGAACATGTATAATTGCAGTTACAACCATAGAAAGTATAGCAACACATCTCTATTAACAAGGTTTAGACTGTTCCAGTAGCCACTTAATTACTGTCCCTATACTAACAGTCTCGATGTATGCGGCTACAGAAATTTCCTTCCAACAAACATAAATTTTTTCTCAGTGCAATAATGGGCGAAAATTGTGTCACAGTTTGCGTTACTTATTTAAAGTACTCTTGCATACAATGACAAACCGATACTATAAATTAAACATAAATTGTGATTTACACGTCTTTACTAAAAATGTTCAGTCATAAGAATTGCTTTGTCACAACCTGAAATGGAATGTCCTTGGAGATTAACGTTGTTAAATATTTTGCCAGCGCTATCATTCTCAAATAAATAATTAAAGTTTTAAATTAAGCGCCCAAATACCCATTTTTACGGAAGTTTTTTACCTGTGTTTGTTACTATAATCAGTCAAAAAAGAGATGCGCATTTCTTTTGTTTTCGCAATTCATGGACTTTATACTTTGTCAACCAAGTGTACCAGGAAGATTTTAAGATGCAGTACAAGTTGCCTATTTGTCAACATTAATAACCATTTTTACAATTACCATATTGTAATATATATTTCAAATCTGAAGTCACTTTTTAAAAAGTTAAATCAATCAGTGTTTTCTTTAGTAAAATGTATTAATATTTTAACTGTTGAATGTGTTCGTATTTACATAAAATTTATGTGAGTATTGCTTATTAACTGCCAACTGTGTTAATAAATGTGGTGTTCTTTGTAGACTTTATCTGCTATTTTTCAAGTACAATGTTCATGGCCTATAAGTGTAAACTCGTTGCCTATTTAACACGAGAAATCCGGAAACTTAAATAAAGACTCAAGAATAAAGCAATAATATTTGAAGGTTCAAAATACACTATTCGTGTTACCGAGCAATAATTAGTCTAGTAAGTAAATTTTCATGGTAAATTTCTTTGGAACTAAAGCTTACTTTATCTTTGTGCACTTATTTCATTCAGTATGTAGACTGCGTCATTTGCACAAGGAGTGTGAACACAAATAACTAGGAGTACACAAATATAGTAAATATAACATAAGTATATGTCATGTGCACTCAGAAATAGTTGAAATTTAATTCTGAATATATGCTGTAAATTCCATAATGTTTTACATTTAACGTTGATATAGAGCTGCGAATTTAAAATGGTCAGTTCAAAATGTGACACCATCTGACAGTTATTTTACCGTAACTGAAAGTATGTAAAATTTAACAACCTACGCACCTACACATTTTCAATATAAATCGGAATATGATTTAAAATATTACAAATTGTATAAAGAGTTTTTCTTTTTCGATAAATGTGAGGGTTGGGTATAAATGATTGCCTTGCATTTAATGTCTGACGTATCTTCGGCCACATAACTGGTTAATGAGTACGAGAGAAAAGTGATGGCAATATCTTCAATGTAACACTTACCGAAGTGCTTATGCGACTTTGGGAATGAACATTGTTTTTAACCTTTCTGCCCGAATGATTCCAATTGGAATCACTAACTCTCTTAGCTTTCATAGCCCATTCAGAGATGGCCATTTACGTTGGGTAAATGCATTTATATGTACACTGGAACAATAAATAACCAAGCAAAGAAAGTGCAGCTTCAAACTGTCCCAATGATGTCAATTGGGATCATTTCAGAATTCCTACCCTGAAATGTGTTTTTCAGAAAATATATAACAATTCTTGTTCTACTATATCTAAATAGACGAAATAAATTGAAAGAAAGAATTCTCACTTGAAAAACATAACTCAGGTCGCAAAGGGTTAATTGGCTGTAGCGTATTGTGAGATACTGCCTATTGGCGGGCTGGAAAGTTCGTCTGCAGATGTCGCTTGGCTACTGATCTACTGTCACGGTCTGTTCCAACTGGTGACATATGCGGTATATACTTCTCTGTGTTACTAATTATTCTATGCTATGTTTTATCCACGGCCTTATCGTTCATGTAAAGATGTCTGAGGTTGAGTACAAAATACTTAAAATATTTAACGCCAGCGTTTTATCTAAAACAGTTTGGTGTCTGTTTACTACATAATAGACTGACGCAGTTCTGAAGCGATAACAATCATGAATGTTCAGTATTAAAGAGTAAGAATTCTCACTGAAATATCGTCACGACCAACATACCACGGCATAAAAAATGTAAAATGTCAGGCATGTGCAGAGCAAATTAGAAGCTAGTACGAAAACAATTTTACCTCTGTTTAATCACTGTCTATCGTGAACGTATTTTTGTCAATTGTAATGTGGTCGGTAATGATCATGTAAATTCTTCGTTGCGCACTATATTTCCCAAATGACGGGGTAGACAGCCTCTGCCTCAAACTCAAATAGCCAGCTTGGTACACAGCGAATAGTTCTAACATCTTACGTCTAACTTCATACTTGCACAGAGTGGTAGTGTGGGCCATCTGTTCTCCCACTGCTAAGGGCAATGTTTGCTACGTCAAGTTTTAATATAAACTCGTGCCTCAGAGTGAAATGCTGGCAAAACATTTTTATCTGACCCTCATTTCGCGCACCTTATTACACTTGAGCTTCATTTGTCATAATTACGCAATTTACATTTGTGCACATTCCCAAGATATTGTATTTATCGTTATTGAAGAAGATATAAAAATATTCCACAAAATTAAGTAATTGTCTTGGGAAGACATTTTAAAATATTAATATGTTAAAAATAATTACAGGGTTAATGTAGCTTTTGTTATTACTAGGTTTATGAAATAAAATATTTATTGTATTGGTAACTGAGAGGGTAAATGTTTTTATTTAACATTAAATTGCAATATATTCTTACACACAATGTTTAGCATATTAGTGAATGCATGCTTTCTGTAAAATACGTTGTTTTCAGTCTGTAGTAATTGCAATTTTTTTAATCAATAGGTTTTTTTTTATCATTATATTTATTTAGATTATCAAAATCCTGCCTTTACACCTTATGATAATTAGAAATACATACAAGTATTTTATGTGTCTTAAACTCTTACCATTGTTTCCATCTCCTTTTCGTAAGTGTCAATAATACCTCATTTAGTGTGTGTAGTCAAATTCTTGTTGAAATTTTGCAATATATTTGTAAACACTATATGTAATTTTGCACAGAGATGTATTATAAAAATAATATATTAAACTTACATAACTGCACACTAAAACATTTCCACTATTACATATTCTTCATTCTCCTTGATAATTATAAGCATGACATGACGCAGTATACACAGTCGAAACAAATTATTTTGACCACCTGCTAGTATCCAGAGTAACAGCCCTTCGCAGCACGGACAGCACCTAGACGAACTGGCAGTGACTCAGTCAGGTGCTTCTAGGTCTTCACGGGTATCTGAAGCCATGCTGTCTGCACAGCGTCCCTCTACTATCAAAGAGTGCGTGATGGAGGAGACAGACGGCAAACACGACGACCGAGGTGGTCCCACATATGTTCAATTGGATTGAGATCGAGGCTGTTTGGGAGCCAAGGAAGAACTTTGAAGTCTTGATCGTGCTCTTCCAGCCACGTGCGGGCACTTCTAGCTGTGTGGCAAGGCACATTATCGTGCTGGAGGCCCCATCCTCCCGAGAAAAGCCAATTATTATGTACGGGTGGACGAGATCGCCGAGGATGGATTATATAACTAAATCGATCAAGAGTGCCTTCCACACGGATGATGGGGCCTAGAGAATACCACCAGAACATTCCCCAGATCAAAACATTGCCGCCACCACCTTGTGTTCGTCCAGCAATGGATGCAGGGTGTCAGTTCTCCGACGTTTCTCGCCGGACACGCTGACGTCCATCCGGTCTATGGAGCTGAAATCGTGACTCGTCGGAGAAGGCTACCCGTCGCCAATGAGCAGCGGTGGTCCCGTCGCCATAATTTCGAGCAAATTCCAGTTATTTTCGTTGATGCACCTGTGTTAGCATGGGTGCAGTCATCCACCGTCTACTCCGGATAACCATTCGCAGAAGGGTTCGCTGAACTGTTGCCGTCAGACACGTGCATGGACGCCCCCTGGTTCATTTGGACGGTGAGCTGTTCCACTGTAGGCTGTCGGTTGGACTTCACGCACCGTCGTAGTCGACGTTCACGTCGGACATCAATGGCTCGTAGAGATCTGCAGTTTCCACCACGGTTATTCCCCTGGTGCCCTTCGTCCACTCACAATACACCTTAACCACAGAGACACGTGAACAGTGCACAAACGTCGCTGTTTCCGAAATGCTACATGTTTACTATTGGTGCAGAGTCCTGCAGGGCATGTCGGATGAGTTGAGAGTCAATGACATACATCAAGAAAACGTAAACTTTTATGACACCTAGTCTGTTTCAAGGAGAAATGATAGGATCACTGTTTATTAGTTTAATGTTTAATTGTCTGCATCACCAAACCCTGGCAACCAAGCTTACCACGTGCTCAGCTATTTAACGCACAGTGGTTCATTCCGTTATTTTAGAGTTTTTTACGCCTTGTACATCGCCGGTGGAATGGACAGGCTGGATGTTTCCACCATAGAAGCCACCTCAGAAGAGTGCTTTATTCCAGTCGTCACGATCTTAGGTCCTTCGTACTATTTACGGCAGGTGAAAATTGTCATGAGTCTCATTCAAAGTGGGACATTTCATCTGAGATAACTTTGTGCTTGAAGACTTGCTGTAGGTCGCCGACTTTGTCCTATGGCCCACAAGTTTTCCTTGTGTTGGTGTACACGGTACGAAGCAGGTATTTGGCTTTCACATCTTCAAGTTTCATGTTTGTATTGCAGCGAATCTCCCGAAAGAGATAAGGCAAAATGCCCAACAACTTAAAAGTTACACTGGGTCTTCAGTAAAAACCACATATAATTCCATACTGCATTGGTGACCCTTTCTAGTTTTTCTACTGGAATTCTGCTTTGTATATTTCTTTGCAAAATTGTGCATGTTGGTAGAGACACATCTCACACGAAATAATCAGCCATAGAAACAAGATTCGTGTTATTCAATTTTGACTCGATTCTCACACGCACATTTACTGTATGCATCAACGATATACATTACATTTCAAAAGCTATAATTCAATCGAGCATAAACTATCATCCTTATACAGAGTGCCTGAAAGTTTTGTTGATCCCACATAATATATGTTCTTACGAATAGGTCGTAGATGCTCTCACCAGTAATTCCTCGTCGCTGAGTGTATAGCGTCTTTCTCCCATATTTCGACAATTGAAGGTATCGCGTTTATGTGAAGATAATTTCAAGCGCCAACAAGAGTGCCTACCTACTTCTCCAGGTAAGTGTTGAAAATACTGACGGATGTGAATAAACTGTTAGGTGTGTAACTATGCTAGCTCAACAGTGTAACATCTCAAAAGGTTGTATTCTTGGGAATCTGGAATTTTAGTTGTTGGCTAATACTTACAAATCAGGAAAAAAGCAATGTAACGTGTTAATGTAAATAACTTGCCTTACAATAGTTAAACATTATATTTTATTCCTTAGAAACTGGCACTGAAATGAAAGTACGTAAAGCTTTATATACATTTGTAAATATTAAAAACTCATCCAAGGATAGACTAGAACATGACAGTTTTCAGGAATATTGAATGCAATTTCACCATGCTGCAGTTTTGTTCTCGAAAGCCTACAAAAAACAGAATAGTTCCATATGTATAACTCAAAAAGAAAAAATTATATATGTTTCACTGTTCAAATTGTACAGTGACATTGTGTTACTTTGGTAGATTTGTTCGTGTAGACGTCTGTGAGTTCAACTATCACCAAATGGCTTCATATTAATATGTGAGCTCTAAAACTCCCGATAACAGCAATTTCTGTTATCCTGCCGTGAATGCACCCGCGAACGTATAACGGATTCCGCTAGCAAACACGCACCTAGAAAATTAGTTAAAAAAAATATGTTAGTTCAGTTTCTCGGACGTCCACGCCACGCGAAATGTCAGTTGGCTTGATTCTGGTTCCGATCGCCTGTGTGCCTCGTGAGCCAACGATCAACTATCGTTATGTCGGCATACTGTCTTACTGCCGCGATCTTCAAAAATAAACACTCTGTCCAATAAGAGCGTGGGTCTTCCAACACTACTCTAACTTACCGCCTCACCCTTCAGACACTCGCAGAATCAAAAGCATACATTTATTTATCAAATTACATAAATCTTAAACAACACTAGGCGTATATATTTAAAGTCATATAATTTTATATAAAAAAATTTACACAATAATATAATATTTTTNTAAACAACACTAGGCGTATATATTTAAAGTCATATAATTTTATATAAAAAAATTTACACAATAATATAATATTTTTACAATTTTTTATATTGAGCTATTGTCCAACTCGTGGCAGAAGAGGGATAAGCTTATATATTTCTTGCTCCTCATTGGCTGGTCAGAACGCCTTTAATATGGTTGGTCATTTCAAAGTGTATTCCTTTTTAATACAGAAAGCACTCCGCGAGCTTCCGGCTTGTCGCAGTGCTCAGTTTTAATGCAAAATGTCTTGCATACAGAGTGGTCACAAAATGCATCGACAAATTCCGTCAAGTGATTCCTCACATAAATATTGTTGCAATTTTCTCAAAAGTCAGTGGGCTAAACCAGGATTTTTGTTAAGGTATGGAGGTCTTAATTTAATAAAAGTGTTAATTATATGTTTCCTAATTTTATTTATAATAACTACAAACAAAATTCTCTCGACCCAACATCTCACATAAAATTCATATCACTTGCTGTTTACAGTAGATGATTTAAATCAGAACAATTTAAAATTACCTAAAATCTAATTAATCAACTAAAATCAGTCAATGAAAACATAATAAATTAATTTTAAATTATTGGTCCAAATATGACAGTTTCAATATTTACAATAATGTCCGTAAGACATGTTCTTACTGTCCCACCCCAGTTTAGTGCAGTTCCCACCAGACCTTCATGTTCTAGAGTTCTCCGAGCGCTTTCATGCACAGCAGCGTTCACTCGTCGGGTTTAATGTCCTCTCGTACCTTGACGCGCTCGACTTTGTCCGGGGTACAGCACTCAGCAAAAGGCTTCTACTAACAGACTCCCTACCCTTGGACCTCTGTAATATTTATAGAATCGTAGACTATAGCCAGAAATTTCTCTAAATGCCACGTCGCACCTGTAAAAATATGTGTAGTGTATCTGTTAATAAAAATACATATATATATATATATATATATAGAAAGTACTTCTTTGTACATAAGTAAGAGATTAAGGAAAAAAATTGTAGTGTCCACCNATATATATATATATATATAGAAAGTACTTCTTTGTACATAAGTAAGAGATTAAGGAAAAAAATTGTAGTGTCCACCCAGGTGTATCCAGTCACATTTGAGTCAAGTGCCACGCCTCCCTACTGTGTGTTTGATACCACATTTACTGGTACACTTCATGCATTTTCCGAGGTCTAAGTAAATTAGGTCCCATTCCACTAGCAATAAACCTGTAGCTCATCTCCATATTTACGGACATGTACCATGCTTAGGAAGCGTGTTAGTCTAAATGTCATATATACTGTTGGTCGGACTCCCACACTAGACGCGGGCACCCTGTTGTCTGGTTATGCGTGGTTCAGCACTCTGAGGGGGTGGGGGTATGACCCACCTCCACCCAAGTAGAACTGNCCCTGTTGTCTGGTTATGCGTGGTTCAGCACTCTGAGGGGGTGGGGGTATGACCCACCTCCACCCAAGTAGAACTGCTTACTGCTACGTCATCCAATCGTCTGGAGGCCGGGGGAATGATTGACAGCTGAACTGGCTGGCGTCACAGCCCCTTCTTCCCGTACCGGTGGAGTCGACGACTTGAGAGAATGAACAAGAATTTTCTGGTAATCTTTTTTCTCGGCGCAGTGCAGCATTTTGAGAAGATTCTGGACCAGAGCCGATGACACTATGAACAGATCCCGCAGCCAGAGAGGAATCAGTCTTTGAGGTAGCCATCTGGCTAAAGTTCGGTATATAGGCGAAGTCTGGTGCNCCCTGTTGTCTGGTTATGCGTGGTTCAGCACTCTGAGGGGGTGGGGGTATGACCCACCTCCACCCAAGTAGAACTACTTACTGCTACGTCATCCAATCGTCTGGAGGCCGGGGGAATGATTGACAGCTGAACTGGCTGGCGTCACAGCCCCTTCTTCCCGTACCGGTGGAGTCGACGACTTGAGAGGATGAACAAGAATTTTCTGGTAATCTTTTTTCTCGGCGCAGTGCAGCATTTTGAGAAGATTCTGGACCAGAGCCGATGACACTATAAACACANAGTGCAGCATTTTGAGAAGATTCTGGACCAGAGCCGATGACACTATAAACACATCCCGCAGCCAGAGAGGAATCAGTCTTTGAGGTAGCCATCTGGCTAAAGTTCGGTATATAGGCGAAGTCTGGTGCAGCGAGGGACATCGTCGAAGAGGACGGACGTCTGCGGATGGCGTGATACGACGGCAGACGAGTATTTTTGCGGTGTGGACTGACGATAGGGTGCGGTATCCGACAAGTAGAGGACAACTGTGCATGGGGGCGCTCGGATAACTTTAGAACATTCCGGACAAGTGGAATGTGGTCCGAATTAAGGGGGGACTGAATGAAAGTGTGATACGGACTTTATTGGAGGTATTGAAACTCTCAAACATGGACATGCAATTTTCTAAATCATAAAAAATATTTTGATACATTGTCTATTTGGACTGGTATTAGTTGTTATATTTTATTGATTTCTCTCAGGTGCTTGAAAGTTGTATTGTCTAAAGTGATTAATTTCAAATTACCAGTGATAACTATATATTGNTGATTTCTCTCAGGTGCTTGAAAGTTGTATTGTCTAAAGTGATTAATTTCAAATTACCAGTGATAACTATATATTGTGAGATATTAAGTCGGGCGTGTTCTCATTATAGTGTTTGTAAATAAATTAGAAATTTTTTATTAACTCTTTAATATAATTAATACCTCCACCTCTTAAAGAACATGGGTAAGCGCGCTGACTTTGAGGAATTGTAACATAACTTTTCGTCTATATTCACGCAAGAAATCACTTTATGCAGTTTGTCTGTGATGTTTGTCGGTGTTTGTCGTGGGCGTATCGAATCAAGGAAACATACAGTCCTTGAAATTGTCATTTGGGAACAATATATTGTCTGTTGAGATGGTATCCCCCTTAATACTGCAGCTCTCTGCTATTTACAATTTAACATTTTTAATTTTACATTTATTTCTAACTACAGGAATGGCTATTTAAAATTTCCTTTGCATTTGCACTGTACGCCTGTTGAAGAGAGTAACAATATCTTGCATGTGCTTAAATTTACAGTTAAAAATTGCATCTTTATATTAAATACATATCACGTATGTTCCGCTTGGACGTGCGATAGTTTCCAAAAATCTTGGTTTGACCATGATTTGGTTCGTATTATCCCATATGTTCATGTCATCTTTGTTTCCCCTGGCTTCAAATGTGATACATCGACTGTCAGTCCGNGGTTCGTATTATCCCATATGTTCATGTCATCTTTGTTTCCCCTGGCTTCAAATGTGATACATCGACTGTCAGTCCTCTGTTTGCTAATTATTGCGATACACGTTATATTTATAACAACCGTCCACTGTTCGCCACTAGACACTATCACTTGGTTCTGTCTCCATCACCCATTTTGTCGATAACCACATTATAGTATTAGCAGCTTAAAGAATTCCCATCTGGGCAAATACTAATAATGTGTTGATTATGAATCAAGTCAGCCAGAATTTCCTTATATTTAATTCCATTTATGTTTTATGTTCTTAACAAATTCATACATTGACCCTCAACCTGGTGAACTTAAAACCTAGAAATAGAATATAATAATGACAAATATTAAATATTTCCTTAGTCGAAAAAAAATTAGTCAATATTTTACAGAAATNGAAAAAAAATTAGTCAATATTTTACAGAAATAACTTAAAAATATAAAGTTCTGTTCTAGCGAACGCATTTTTTTATTTTATGGGGCGTAGAGTAAAGAAAATATTTGATTTCCATAATACCTGTACCTAGATCGGCCATGTTGCATAACGTGGCGATAACATTGGATGTCCAGACATTGGCCTCCACGTCCCGACGACCATAAGCTCGAAATTACGAAAATGTAAGAAAAGTTAGAGAAAATTGTCTAAAATTCGTAAATGGCTGACCGTGCTCAGCAAGGGAGCGGTCATGTTGTATGTTTCCTTCACCCACGCCTCTTAAATGAATGTGAAAAATTCGAGAAAATTTCAAAAAAATTCAAATTCATAAAAAAAATTTTATTTTAATTATTTTATAAAAATTTATTTGAAATTTATAAAATTTGGTAGACTTATCGGCTAAACATATTTATATACACAGGGTATTAGAGATCTAAAATATGTAATTAATCTATTAATTTTTTTCATTCGGCAGTTTCCTACATGTGCTATGAAACCGATCAAAAACAAAACATTATTCAATATTATACCACTAACCCTTTAGCAGTGAGGATAAAGCCACAAATTAGGACGGCATTTAATACCGCTGACTCCGACTAAAAAAATGTTTTATTTGACAGTAACACATTTTATAAGCAGAGTTGGCAACCGTTCTGCAGCGACTAAATGGAGAGCCAATTAATTCCAACTTTGAACTAGAGAATGTTATGCAATATGCTGTAAGACAATGTATAGCAGAGATGGCTACCATTTCACAACTGTNGGTTCGTATTATCCCATATGTTCATGTCATCTTTGTTTCCCCTGGCTTCAAATGTGATACATCGACTGTCAGTCCGCTGTTTGCTAATTATTGCGATACACGTTATATTTATAACAACCGTCCACTGTTCGCCACTAGACACTATCACTTGGTTCTGTCTCCATCACCCATTTTGTCGATAACCACATTATAGTATTAGCAGCTTAAAGAATTCCCTTCTGGGCAAATACTAATAATGTGTTGATTATGAATCAAGTCAGCCAGAATTTCCTTATATTTAATTCCATTTATGTTTTATGTTCTTAACAAATTCATACATTGACCCTCAACCTGGTGAACTTAAAACCTAGAATTATATTATAATAATGACAAATATTAAATATTTCCATAGTCGAAAAAAAATTAGTAAATATTTTACAGAACTAACTTAAAAATATAAAGTTCTGTTCTAGCGAACGCATTTTTTTATTTTATGGGGCGTAGAGTAAAGAAAATATTTGATTTCCATAATACCTGTACCTAGATCGGCCATGTTGCATAACGTGGCGATAACATTGGATGTCCAGACATTGGCCTCCACGTCCCGACGACCATAAGCTCGAAATTACGAAAATGTAAGAAAAGTTAGAGAAAATTGTCTAAAATTCGTAAATGGCTGACCGTGCTCAGCAAGGGAGCGGTCATGTTGTATGTTTCCTTCACCCACGCCTCTTAAATGAATGTGAAAAATTCGAGAAAATTTCAAAAAAATTCAAATTCATAAAAAAAATTTTATTTTAATTATTTTATAAAAATTTATTTCAAATTTATAAAATTTGGTAGACTTATCGGCTAAACATATTTATATACACAGGGTATTAGAGATCTAAAATATGTAATTAATCTATTAATTTTTTTCATTCGGCAGTTTCTTACATGTGCTATAAAACCGATCAAAAACAAAACATTATTCAATATTATACCACTAACCCTTTAGCAGTGAGGATAAAGCCACAAATTAGGACGGTATTTAATACCGCTGACTCCGACTAAAAAAATGTTTTATTTGACAGTAACACATTTTATAAGCAGAGTTGGCAACCGTTCTGCAGCGACTAAATGGAGAGCCAATTAATTCTAACTTTGAACTAGAGAATGTTATGCAATATGCTGTAAGACAATGTATAGCAGAGATGGCTACCATTTCACAACTGTNAACTTTGAACTAGAGAATGTTATGCAATATGCTGTAAGACAATGTATAGCAGAGATGGCTACCATTTCACAACTGTTAGAGGTAAAACCATCAAACATTTTACCACAGGTATTTGTCCCTCCCTCGCACAATATAGTACTACACATTAGACCCTAAGCATTTTTTGTGTATAATTGATCGCCATTTCACAACTGTTGATGGGGCCGCGGTGGTTAAGCGGTTAGCCTGCTTGCCTCCCATCAAGGTGAACCGTGTTAAATTCCCGGCCAGGTAACTCCCGGATTTTCGCAAGTGGGAATCGTGCTGGACGATGCTGCTGTCGGTGGGTTTTCTTGGGGATCTCCCATTTCCCCCATCCTGGCATTCCAGCGCTGCTCCATTCTCACCTCATTTCACCATCATCGGCTCTCAACCCTCGTTGTTAAGAGCCACCCAAAACTCTGAAATCGACTCATTAAATGTTGTTGAGGGCATTGAATGTATATCGTTGGTGGTACTCGAAACCCCGTACAATATACTATGATGTGGTAGGCCCTAAGCTATGTTGTAAGCGCAGTTGTTCGCCGTTGCACCATTGCTGTAGACAGATGTGCCAAATTCAGACAGCAGGTAATACTCGGCACTTCGATCAAGACGATATGTCACATTAGGCCCTATGCATATTTATAAGAATATNCAGACAGCAGGTAATACTCGGCACTTCGATCAAGACGATATGTCACATTAGGCCCTATGCATATTTATAAGAATATTTACCTTCCATTTACGAACTACTGAAGATAGAACTATAAAACTGAAATCGTAGATACACGTATAATCCCGAACAGTTCGATGAAGTGCTCTATGCTCTAAGAAATGTTAAAAAAAGAATTATCAAAAATCGAATTGTTGGAATTGATTTAGACAATGAAGAGGCCAATGTGTTCAAAGTAGATAACAGTCTTTAAGGTTGTTCACAATATTCAGGAAGGTCCATAGTATTCGGGGCAGTTCACAATTTTCTGGTGAGTTCACAATCATCGGGCACTGTGCAGCCTTTCTTTGCCATTCACAGTCTTCAGGATTTCTCCAGTCTTCGGGGGTTCTACAAAATATATTTGCAGTTTACATCTTTTTGTTAGTTTGAAGTCTTCATTCATATTTTAGAACATCTATTTAGATTACCATATGGTGGTGTACAACTCAAATTGGTGATGAACCAAAGGGTAAATAAGGAGACAATTTAGATTTCATAAAGGTACCTTTACGATCACAAAAGTCTACCATTAATAAAATTTGTGATGAACACGAGAGGTTAGTAGTCGGGGTTATATATTGTAAAGAAACTGAAGGTGTAATATGAAATGCAGACACAGGGCTCACTCTCTCCTAGTGGGAAGACACTTACACCCATACGTCATTCTCGGACCGCCATCCTGATAAGACCATCGCCTATTGTGTCCACTAACTTTCACCTTGATGTCCATCACACCTCGTTATCTCACCCACCTTATCTGATATGCCATACTCCGATTAGTTCTCCCTTGTAGCCTGGGTGGAACTACTGATGCCAGATGTTGTTAGATTGCTATAATCCCACTGAGTGAATCAGACAATATTATTATGAGAGCTTCTGTAGATTCCTGAATTTGAGGTTGTAGTGATCTCTTTCCAGTTGTATAAAGAACTTTGTTTTAATAACATCATCAACACTCATGGTGAAATACACAAAAGTTGGAATGCTAGTCCATGTTGGAGCTACTCCTCAAAATGTCAGGTGAAGTAACTATACATTGTCATAGTACGGTTCTAATATGGGCTTTTGTGGATAGTGTGTATGTTCACACGCACTGAAGAAAACCAGACCATTTAAAGGGACTACACCCGATACGAATGGAGAGGAACAGTTTCAAACACTTTGTCTGCAATACACGAGATACGAACCTGGAAGTGGCATAGCCTACTTATTAAGTAAGCCACTTGGAGAAGTTATTATAAAAATAATATAAATATTTTAACGTAATAATGAAGAATTTATTAATTTCTTTGCCACGTTTTTTTCAAAAACTCACTGGCAGAACAGTGAAGAAGCCGGCCGAAGCAGGGTATGCTGTATCCCACTGAGCACCAGCTGCGCTCCGTGTTATGTTTGTGCTCCGCCATTTCCTTCCCATTGAGCTTGTCGGTGTTGTGCGGATTGATGGCGCCGCTCTTGGCGCTGAAGACCAACTGCTTGTGGTGGTCGACGCGCAGGCGGCGGTACCTGTGGACGGGCAGTCGCAGTACCCGCACCAGCAGTCCGAGGTCACGGTGGTGTCAGGCTCCATCCACCTCAGGACGATGTACACCAGCGTGGTCGCCTTCCTCCTCTCCACCAGAACGACGAAGAACTGGTCCAAGTCGTCTCTCTGTACTCCGCCAAACACCCACTGTCCGTTCACCTTGCATGCCTTCCTGTTCTCGCGCTTGCCCAGCTTCGATTCGTCAATCTCGACCACCTTGCCCGGGCCGCATGTGCACTTCCTGTGCGTCGCTACTCTATCGATGCAGATTTCGCGGCCAAACTTGGATTAGTTGACGACCGTCTTACCCGAACACCGCAGCTCGTTGAAGATGGTCTGTTGCCGCGAGTACGTGATCAGGCACCACAGCAGGTACGGCTCCACGATCTTTCCCGGAGACTTGGAGTCACCCACAAAGCTGCCCCCACGCGCCGAAATTTCAAAGTTACACTTAGTGCCGTCGTCGAGTCGACGGTAAAACAGTCCCCGGTTGTTGACGAGCCTCCTGGTCTCGCCCTGGCGGCACATGTTCCCTTTATGCCACGACCCCGTGCTCGATCAAGAATGTGCTTTCCTCGGGCGACTAGTGAATGACTTCGCGCGTGTTCGTCATGGTCACTCTGCATCCGCGACACACCATTTTTGGCAGCTCGACCTGTCATGGATATGCGATACGGAACAATCGATCGACGTATATTGGAAACGCAAAACGGAACTAAACCACGAAGTAAACTTTTCGCCTCGATACTCAGTACTGCACTGGAACCTTCCCTATGCTCTAACCCATAAGACACTTCAAGTGGAACAATTGCGGCTCTCAATTTTATTTTAAGTACCATGACGTACAGATAGCCAACTTCTAGGATCAACGCCAAAACAGCAAGCACATATGTACAACTAAAAACTCACGCAATAAATATAAATGCATATCATATTGATATGAATATAAATAAACTCTTGAAATGCCTTATTAGATAATATTGGAAATATATTCAGAATTCCGTATAGGTGGATTAAAAAATAACGTATTTAAATCTATTGTAAGTCATTCAGTTGCGATGAAAACAAACTGAAAGCAATGAAAATTAGATAGGTAATCGTCTTGACATTTTACAGATTGCCGTGTCTGCTNCGCCGAAATTTCAAAGTTACACTTAGTGCCGTCGTCGAGTCGACGGTAAAACAGTCCCCGGTTGTTGACGAGCCTGGTCTCGCCCTGGCGGCACATGTTCACTTTATGCCACGACCCCGTGCTCGATCAAGAATGTGCTTTCCTCGGGCGACTAGTGAATGACTTCGCGAGTGTTCGTCATGGTCACTCTGCATCCGCGACACACCATTTTTGGCAGCTCGACCTGTCATGGATATGCGATACGGAACAATCGATCGACGTATATTGGAAACGCAAAACGGAACTAAACCACGAAGTAAACTTTTCGCCTGGATACTCAGTACTGCCCTGGAACCTTCCCTATGCTCTAACCCATAAGACACTTCAAGTGGAACAATTGCGGCTCTCAATTTTATTTTAGTACNCTGGAACCTTCCCTATGCTCTAACCCATAAGACACTTCAAGTGGAACAATTGCGGCTCTCAATTTTATTTTAGTACCATGACGTACAGATAGCCAACTTCTAGGATCAACGCCAAAACAGCAAGCACATATGTACAACTAAAAACTCACGCAATAAATATAAATGCATATCATATTGATATGAATATAAATAAACTCTTGAAATGCCTTATTAGATAATATTGNACGCAATAAATATAAATGCATATCATATTGATATGAATATAAATAAACTCTTGAAATGCCTTATTAGATAATATTCGAAATATATTCAGAATTCCGTATAGGTGGATTCAAAAATAACGTATTTAAATCTATTGTAAGTCATTCAGTGGCGATGAAAACAAACTGAAAGCAATGAAAATTAGATAGGTAATCGTCTTGACATTTTACAGATTGCCGTGTCTGCTNGCGATGAAAACAAACTGAAAGCAATGAAAATTAGATAGGTAATCGTCTTGACATTTTACAGATTGCCGTGTCTGCTTGGTAAAAATAATGGCTACGTTTGACAAGTTTTTTGAGCGAGTATCACTTTAATGTTAATAAAAAAACTGAAAATATTCATACACATAAACAATAAACCACAATTGTGCTGATAAATAAAACAACATATAACTTATAATGAAAATATCGTTGGCCAAGTTCGCTGAAAGAAAAACGTTAATAAATAAATAAACATAACACACAAAGTACAAATACACATCAACAAATCAAACTGAACATGTAATATTATAAAATTATTTATTTCATCAAATGTCTCTTATTAGCAAATATTTCATTGATGATGGTAGGCATCTCTGCTGATCAAAGTGGGCAATACTGCGTTTAAAGATTCCCGTTTTAATGTACGAAGTGAAGGTTGCAGGAAGAGACATTTCGCTGACATCCGTCAATCTCCACTGCTTCTCTTCAGCTCAGAATGGTACAAAATGTGGTTAGAAATTTAAATAATAAAGCGCTTTCATTAGTAAAGTATGTGTGTGTGAAACGATTATAACCACACACTCGGCAGTTAAAAGCTAAAAGTTCCTGTAATTATAGCACTCAGTGTTAGTGTTCATTGCAAATATGCGCATTCTTCTGGATGTTTGATAATGTTTGTGTACGGTGGATTTACATTTCAGGCAACGTCACACTAATCACTGCAACACATATTAATCGCATATTAATAACATGATAATTTCACACCACTTTGACAATAGTTTTCGGTTCGGTTTTATTAGCACAACATTAAAGGAGCAAATCAAATGTTTGTGGACTGACTTACATTATTATCATACTCTTCATTTACCTATAGTCTGTCTCAGATCTTACTAGTATGACCTCAATAATGAAAATATTACGTGGAAAATTGGTTGATGTTCTAAACTTATTTCTTGGCAGAACACAGCCTATTTTATATCCAAAACCATATATGTTCTCAAGATTTTAAAATAATTTTTTGCTACAGATGTGAGAGAACTCATGTAATAAAACAGTGCTATAGGACACTTGTGAAGATAGGTGTTTTCTCTCTGTTTACCTACGAGTATAATAGAAAACTCATTACAAAACCCTACATTAGCATATTCAACAATTAAATGACAAGTATAATCACATAAATGGTCACTTCAAGACATTAATGTACAATGCAATAAGAGCATACTGAATATGAATACATCACACAACAAACACCAATAGCAATATAACAAAGTAACAAGTTTTAACCTAAAATACAACAACAGGTAACTCAAATGCAGTGTATGAAGACGACTTAAGGAAGAATATTTACGGAGTTTCACAACTTTCATAGTCTCTAAAAATATTAAAACCATACATTATAAGTTGCCAAGAAATTCCTTTATTCAAGATCAAACTATTTTCTTGTTATTAATTAATGTCGCATGTGAGTCGACACTGTATTTATAGTTTATAATTTATATTCACTAATGAAGGCGTAGAGTGACAGTGTATTTAATACTTGCTTGACTGACTTAGAAAGCGCAGTAAGGAATCAAAACAACCACAGTTTGGGTACGCGCAGGCAAACATTTAGGGCTATCAACTTTAACTTTGTAGTGCAATAAGCTTTTTTGAAAATAGCCTTCAGCCTAGTTGTCAACCACGGCCTATTGCGATTATGATACGCTTTTTTCATCTAGCGAGCGAGCAGATGTATTGGGTTTCTAAGTAGGCAGCATGTAGTTTCTGCATTGCAATGTCAATGTCTTTATAGAGGAGAGCAACGTATTCAAACTGCCATGCAGCGGCAACACACGAGAAAACACAATATACGACAACGAGAAACACGCAACAAATTAATCATGGTACATTATATGCTCGACAACGTGACATAGTTCAGTACACAATAATACAAAGCCACAACNGCAACAAATTAATCATGGTACATTATATGCTCGACAACGTGACATAGTTCAGTACACAATAATACAAAGCCACAAAAACACACATGAGTTACACATAACAAATCACTGACAAAATAACAACTGTAGAAAATAGCATCTTCGTAGTTATTCAGGCTCGAATTTAACTCTGTAGGTAGCGTACATAATTTTCGCCAATGGATAACATGATTATAACCCACAATANGCAACAAATTAATCATGGTACATTATATGCTCGACAACGTGACATAGTTCAGTACACAATAATACAAAGCCACAACAACACACATCAGTTACACATAACAAATCACTGACAAAATAACAACTGTAGAAAATAGCATCTTCGTAGTCANATTAATCATGGTACATTATATGCTCGACAACGTGACATAGTTCAGTACACAATAATACAAAGCCACAACAACACACATCAGTTACACATAACAAATCACTGACAAAATAACAACTGTAGAAAATAGCATCTTCGTAGTCATTCAGGCTCGAATTTAACTCTGTAGGTAGCGTACATAATTTTCGCCAATGGATAACATGATTATAACCCACAATAGAGCTTCAACTGCTCCTTAAATAATGCTGATAATACCAGCAAAACATTACGCCTTATCAAAAACACATGGTTTCATACTGTCGGGGTTGAGTTAAGTAGTAATGCCCTATTCGATTTGCTTCTTTAGGAATGAGTTGATTGTTATTTTCTTTAACCATAGCTTGCAAAACTAAAGGACTGTCAAACAAAAGAGTTTCTTAGTAACACCTTCCCATGATGATCTGACAGGATTCCTGCGACAGAAAACTAAATCTCCAACTTCCAGTTTATTCATTTTAGATATTTTCTGCGCTATGTTCCTTGTTTCTGCGGCCAAAATCAAAAGCACGTTTACCAATTAAAAAATGTCTTCCCTTAACTTCTTAGTCATATCTCCGGGTACTATGTTTTCAGGTTGCATTGGCGACACAGGCATCTTGATGTTCTTCGTGCACTGACTCGTCATACTTCATGTGGGGTTAATGCACTAGACACATAAAATGTGTAATTTTGTACCTGTAACATTTTTGTGAGTGGTGGCAATGAACGTGCATCACAGTACTTGAAGTTTTCATATGACTTTCGACTGAGTTACTCTGCGGGTGTCGAATACAAATAGCACTGGCTTCTTAAAGTACAATACTGTTTTACCAACATCTTGAATAAACAATTTAAGGTTTTCAACAAGGTTTTCGCCTTTGCCTGTACAATGGGATAAATCCCTAATGTAGTGAACTTCTATATGAAATTTCTGTAACAACAAAAACCGACGTGTTAATCAACTTCCAAACGTTTTACCTGTCTTTAGACAAACAAGAGATTGGTAATCTGTCAGAAGTTTAATTTTTTCCTCAAGAAAAAAATCACAAATATTTTGTACAGAACAGAGTACAGTAGTACTGCACACTATAGAAATGACTTTGAGACTTACAGATTAGTTCTGAAATTGTTAGCTTGTTATCTCAACCACAGATGCAAATAAGAAATACAAAGTAGTCTAAAAATTAACAACCAATACACGAAATCACATATTTGGTTTCACCAAAAGCTTTATATTATCAATAAAAAAATCAAGGAAAATGATACAGTCAACACAACATTAACCAAACATGTAATTTAATATAAAAATAACAACTTATTAACATGTTAAACAGCTGATACCAGATTTTAAATAAAATTATTGTTGAGGTTTAATGAATAAAGGCCTTTTAATAAACGAAATGTTTTATTATACTTTAACAGCAAAACTGATACAACAATGTTGACCGTTATATATTTATCAACTAGAAAAAAACAAAACACTACACAGTGTTGCCAACAACTTAAAACTGAAGTTACCAAATAATAATTATTACATTGCCATATTTTAACACCCCCTCTCAATGTAATACAGTTCTATCTTATATCTTATCTGATACAATTATATCTTATTTCTAAGTTTGAATACAACACTTATTTAAACATCTTACAAATAATTCTTGACTTAAAGCCTTAGTGAGTATGTCAGCTGGTTGTTCACTAGTTTTCACATAATGAAGGCAGATCTTATTATCTTTAATCAAATCCTTTATGAAGTGATATCGTATATCAATATGTTTGAGGCGCTTAACAGTGTCTGTGCCTGCAATAAAAATGGCTGACTGGTTGTCACAATACATACTTACTGGACATACATTTGAGTAACCAAAATCACTTAACAAGTTTATCAGCCAACAGGCTTCGCTTCCTGCCATACTCACTGCAACATACTCAGCCTCAGTTGACGACAGACTGACTGATACTTGTTTCTTCGAGCACCAAGAAATCAAACAATTGGAAAACTTAAATAAATAGCCTGTGGTAGACTTTCTGTCTTTGAGATCACCTCCCCAATCAGCATCACAATATCCCTCTAGGACATTATCTTCACACTTGAAAACTAACATATAATTTAGTGTATTCTTGACATACCGCAGGACTCTTTTTAATGCAGTTACTAACATATCATTTGAATATGTTTGAAATCTGCTCAACATTGAGACAGTAAAACATAAATCAGGCCTAGTACTTGACACTGCATACATAAGGCATCCTATAACTTCTCTACAATATTTTTCAATATTCTCATCATTACTTTTATTACAATTTTCAAGTATTTTAACATTAAAGTTTGGGTCAATAGGAGTTGACATAGGTTTACAGTTTTCCATATTAAACCTTTTAAGTACATTTTCTAGGTAATTTCTTTGGCTTAATTCAGTAATCCCCGTTTCTAGATTTTGGTTAACATTTATACCCAAAAAATTGGTTACTAAACCTAGATCCTTCATCTTAAATTCTTTGTTTAGGACACTTTTAAACTGAACAATTTTCTCCTCATTTGTACCAAATATTAACAAGTCATCAACATATAGCAAAACAAACATTTTATCTTTACCATTGCACCTTTTGTACAAGCATGAATCACTTTTTGAACTAACAAAGCCTTCTCCTGTTATAATAGAATTAAATTTATTATTCCAGGATTTTGGTGAACTTTTCAGACCATATAGAGACTTGTTTAATTTTGCAATATTATTATTACCCGAATAAGCCCCTTCCGGCAAACGAATAAATACATTTTCATTTATTTCTCCATACAAAAATGCTCCCGTTACGTCCATTTGATAGATTGGCAATTTTAATTTGGTTGCTATAGCAACAAAAAGTCTAAATGTAGGTAATTTTGCAACTGGAGCATAGATGTCATTCAGATCTAATACATCATCCTGTTCAAACCCTCGGGCAACTAATCTAGCTTTATACTGTTGAACATTATTTATTGTCTTTACTTTAAAAACCCATTTACTACTCACTATTTTCTCTTTTGCTGGTGCTTCACATAAATCCCAAGTGTTGTTCTCTTTCAGTGTCTCCAGTTCTCTATTGATAGCTTCACTCCATTTACAAGCATCCTTTCTTTTCATTGCTTCCTTGTAAGTCACTGGATTATCATCTTCGCTGTAGATGTTGTTGCATTGATAAAATTCGGTCTGTTTCCTTACACGCTTGCTTCGTTCATTTCCATTTTGTAATGGTGTGATTACGCTTTCTTCTTCACTTGTACATGGTTCATATTCACTTCCAGATTCATTTTGAGTTATTAAGCTTTCATTCATGTTAACCAGAGTTTCTTGTAAGTCTTGGTTTCCATCAACTTTATCTACTATTTGTTTCAACTCGTTCTCCAAATCAAGTGTAACTTGGGGTTCTTCCCTTCCTTCTTGTTTCTGTTCTAAGAAAACAATATCACGCTTTGTCTCTACAGTATTTTTCTGTGGGAAGTATATCCGGTAACCCTTGGTATCTTCGCCATATCCGACCATCAATCCCTTGTCTCCTTTGCTATCCCATTTTCTTCGTCTTTCTTTTGGAATGTGTACATACACCGGTGTGCCGAAGACTTTTAATTGTTGAATATCGAAACTTTTATTGGTCCATACCTCATATGGTGTTTTTCCTTCAACTTTACTCTTACCCGTTCTGTTCAGAGTAAATGCAGCAGTATGTACCGCTTCTGCCCATAGTTTCTTAGGTAAACTCTTTGCATGTAAAATTGTTCTTGCCGCTTCAACCAAAGTTCGGTTCTCTCTTTCGGCCTTTCCGTTTTGTTCCGGAGTATATGGTACTGTAGTTTGATGTGTTATGCCACGTTTTGAGAACATTTCACTCACTTCTTTATTCACAAATTCCAGCCCATTATCACTTCTGAACAATTTTACTTTGTTCCCAGTTAAAATCTCCGCCTTATTAATGAAATCTTCTATGCAGTTCTTCACCTGATGCTTATTTTTAATGAAATAGACACTTCTATAATTTGAGAAGTCGTCCTTTAACACTACGAAATACCTCGACCCGCCGACAGATACCTCCTCCATGGGACCGCACGTGTCCGCATGGATTAATTCACATGCTTTAGAAGTACCATTTTCGCTGTTATGAAAAGGTAATCGATGAATTTTTCCCTTCAAGCAGCTTTCACAGGTTGGAGCAGACGTTTGTTTCACATTTATTTTCCTTGTGGCAAGTATTTTCTTCACATAATCGAAGTTTTGATGAGCCAATTTTTCGTGCCACACATTTAAATCATCGTTTGTAGTACTAGCTACGCTCGCAATATCATTTTCATATCGGAAATCCATATAATACGAGCTCCCAATTCGGTTTGCAACCGCCAAAACTTCTTTGTTTTTATAAAATTTACATGAGCTGTCACTTGTCATTATGACATAACCTTTGTCAGTCGCACAATTCATAGAGAAAAGGTTCGTTTTCAGTTCGGGAACGTAAAGAACGTTGTCTATGTTTGTGTTGATCCATTCGTTCCCATTGTGCACTTTTACCGCCATCTGCCCACAGCCTAACACACTAATCGCTTGCCCATTGCCGAGAATCACAGATTTCTGTGAAACAATTTGAAATGATGAAAATAACGCGCGATTGTTACACATATGTTCACTGGCCCCAGAGTCAACCAGCCATTTTGACTCTTGATAATGTTCATATTCTGCGTTTGACACGACAAATGCATTACTTTCCTTACTGCCCCTGTACTTCCTAAAGCGACACTGTGCCTTATAATGTCCGAACTTTCCGCAATAAAAACACTTATTACTGTTACTGTTATTGTCTTGTAATTCACTGTTATTCACTTTGCTTCTGCATTCGCTTTGGAAATGCCCCAGTCTGTTGCATTTGTGACACTTTATGTTTCTTCTATTTTTAACAAAGAATGCAGATGAAGCTTGTTGAGACGCTTCACCCTTCTCCTGCACCCTTTCTTCTTCCACCAGAAGCCTGGCTATCAGATTATCCAGGGTTTGTTTATCGTCTGGCGCCGACTCCCACGCCGACACAAAGTGTTTGTACTCATCTGGCAACGACATTAGTACCTTTGTAATAACTAACTTGTTTGATATTTCCTCTCCCATTTGCTTAAGCTGATTTTGCAGCTCCTGTATTTTTGACAAAAATACTGACATCTCAGTTCCTTTTTCAAACTTAAACTGGAAAAATCGCTGCTGTGTAATATGGATGCTTGTTTCCGACTTTTGCTCGAAAACACTTTGGAGTTTACGCCACATTTCAGCAGATGTTGTGCAAGAAATTATATGCAACATGACTTTCTCCGTCATTCTGGTAACTAGTAGTGTCTGAGCCTTAGCATCTTTTGACTCCCAAGCAGCATGTTCAGCCGCTGCCTCAGGTTTTATTTTCTGCCCCTCAACTATGTCGAGCCATCCTTGACCTCGTAGCAATACCGTTGTTTGGAACTTCCACAGGTTCCAGTTGCTAGGTCCTTCCAGTTTGATCACACACTGATTTCCTTCCATTTCGTTGTCCTGCCTCGCTCAATTTAGAGAATGAACGAGTATTACTCCTTCTTGGCGCGGTCACGTATAACCTCACTTTTATCGCGGGCCGGCACCAATATTTTCGCCGATATTTCTACCCCTTCACAGATTCTATGCAGAACTATGTGTCTGGGCCCATAACCTGTTGAGGTTTAATGAATAAAGGCCTTTTAATAAACGAAATGTTTTATTATACTTTAACAGCAAAACTGATACAACAATGTTGACCGTTATATATTTATCAACTAGAAAAAACAAAACACTACACAGTGTTGCCAACAACTTAAAACTGAAGTTACCAAATAATAATTATTACATTGCCATATTTTAACAATTATGACCACCACCTAACCTAAAGAAGTATGTTACCATAATATTTCGCACAGCCACGCTATTTAAACTTGCGACCACTAGTAGTTGCCGAAAGCAAGTCTGAAGGCCAATCTTCAAAATAGCTATACTCGTCATATGGTGAAGGAGGAATATCGCAATCTGAAGGCACTACTGGCCGAGGACATTCTACACCAGACGGGCCCGTAACCGCTAATACTTCTGAAGCTGGCCCTTAAAACATGTCTGATGTGTTAACTGATGAACTACTAATGTCACTAGAAAAAAATCATCTCCAGTTCAACCAAACGCGCTCGATTTATGGCAGGCCTCCGTTCACATTCCCAGTAAGGACGAGTGGCTTCAGCGACTGTTCTCGTTTATTTGCATTCAGGGCACAGCTAGNGCAGGCCTCCGTTCACATTCCCAGTAAGGACGAGTGGCTTCAGCGACTGTTCTCGTTTATTTGCATTCAGGGCACAGCTAGCCATAGCAACTGTCTTCTCCCTACCCACCTCCTCGAACTGCGCGAGTTCAGCTCCCGAGGAATATGCAGACGCTTGTGTACAACAGAGACTCCTTACTATGGGCTGTGTGATAAATCACATGTTCATCCAGAAAAGTTAACTTTAAATCTTCAAAAGCGTTTTATTTTGGTTTGTTCCGCTCCTAAACTTTGTTTTTCTGGAGTAGAACAAACAAAGGTACAGCGAATTTATCAATTTTGTTGGAATAATTTCTGTAGAAACCCACAACTCCAAGAAAAGCTCGTACCGGTTTCACGTTTTTAAGTGTTAGAAATTTTGCAATAGATACTTACTTATCTGGTGCATTGCGAATACCTGCAGGTGTTAAAACATGGCCTAACATTTTTTAAGTTAATTTCTTTAGAATAATTATTTGCGAATTTTCACTCTCATGTCTGGCAGCTGTAACTTTTGGATCACAGTGTCAAAATTGCGCAGGTATACTTCAAAATATGAAGTAATTAGAATATCATTAACATTAGCTCGGGCGATCACTCTGCATTCTTTCCCCAAAGTACGATCAAGACAGCGAGTAAATTCGGCCACGACATTGCATAATCCGAAAGGTTTTACTTGAACGCCGTATTGTTGAATACATAACACGAATGAAGTATACTGCATTGAAGTATCTTTTATGGGGATTTGCCAATTACAATAAGTCAAATAAAGGGTGGTGAGATATCTAACACCCTGGGTAAAGTCTCAAAATCTGAGTTGTTCAAAATGGATCCTCCCTGTCTTCAAATGTTACCTTATTGATCGAGCGAACATCAAGGCATAGCCATACATAACCATCCTTCTTTCGAACACACACCATAGGATTTGCATATGGACTGGCAGCTCGTTTAACCACATCCCAATTCAATATCAATTTTGGATAATCATCAGCTTCCATAAATTACTTTACTTAGATTGGGTAGGATTTTCTCTGTAAAGTTTCATTATCAATTACTTCGATTTTTGCTGTATATGTTCTAAAGCATATTGAGAAAAAATGTATATATCCCTGACATTAGCACGTCCCATTCCTTAGATATGACAGTAACTTCGTCGCTGTCTGACATTGCTATAGCAATGTGCTGTCTTTTCTCACCATGGTTAGGTATGCAGCATGAAACAGGACGTTAACTTTCCAGTCCGGTGAAATATATTCAATGTGTTTATTACTTGCATTTAAATATTTATTTAAATAAGCAATAGAAGGATAAAAATGGCCGATAAGAAAAAGTAACTAGGTCCTCAAAAGTGTTCACTTTACCGGTAACAGCCTATAGTAATTTCTAACCTGGTTACTTCATTACGCGTACTTTGAAACAAAGACTTCGTTAAGTTGAGGAATAATAAATATACTACGATTGTATGAAGTAAAATATTGGTGCCATGTTTTAAAAATATATTACATACTTAATTCTATGTAGATTCATTTCAGTTATAAAAATTACGATTTTCATTGCTTAAATGAGTGTGTATAAACTCAATTATTAAAAGTAATTGCAAACATCTATAGTCATTTTATTTCACACAACTGGACTAATTATTACGGTGGTTTGCTTAATTGTGTATTTCTATAAAACTGTGCTTCATGTATAATTAAGTAAAAATACGTTTAAACCTTAATTTAAGATAAACTATAATTATTCGCTTATTTACAAAAAAGCATTAGAATAAGTAAATTCTGGCCAAATATTTTAGAGTTTGTCAAAATATTCGCTTTTTTCTTTCGAATGCAGCATAAATCCTAATTTTCCGACAATTTTGGTAGTTCATCTACTAGATTCTAATGAGTTGAGTTGAGAGATTTGGGCGGCTATTAAGAACGAGTTCTTCAGAGCCGATAAGGGTTTAATGAGTTGAGGATGGAGCATCGCTGGAATGCAAAGGCGGGGGAAACACGAAATCCCCGAGAAAGCCCGCCGACGGACGTCATCATCCGGCACGATTCCCACATGCGAAAATCATGAAGTGACCCGGCCGGGGATCGAGCCCGGTTCGCCTTGGTGTTAGGCGAGCAGTCCACCTGCTCAGCGACCGTGGCCCCAGATGTTAACGAGTTCTGCTAGTGTACAGTAAGTGCAGTACTCCATTGTAGGCACTGTACTTCCGCCTCAAGTGCAGCTCCCTAGCATGAGTCTAGCAAAACCGGCGATTAAATTACCGGAAGTACAAAGCCTCAGTACTGCAAACAGACTACAAAATGGCACAAAGTTCGATTTCTCATACAAGGCCGTGACTAAGGGAGAGTACTTGTTCCAACATTGTGCCTATACAAGCTCCCTTCAGGATGAGTTCTCTGCACCAGGCCAAGCGGTGACGTGTCCACAGTGCTAGCACAGTGGCTCCTACACAACGCGTGACGTCACTTCATTGCTTTAACAACTACAACGAAAATATAACCCTATTAATACCTACATGAAATTATTTAAAACATCTGATAGCCATTTCCTATTTAGTCACACGCAATTATAATTTCCGCTTAGACAGCACCACAAATGTCAACTGCTGATGTAACAGCACATTCACACAGCCGACATGTTAAGGCTGTTCAAAAGATCCAAAATATTTTGTATATTTTGAGGATATTTTCTCGTTTCGTCACAAGATATCTGTGAAACTTGCTTAAAATACCAAATAATTTGCAAAGCAACATTCGTAATATTTTTGGCATAAATGTGATAATTTCAACTTAAAATGGTTGTAGGTAACGTATTCATTGAAGGAACAGTAGTAATATTTTATTTGAAATCATACACTCGGTTTATCTGCGGTAAATATTTAACTCCTAAATTTGTTTACTTTAAAAGGTGCCTCAAAAATTAAAATAGAAATTTAGGTGATCTGAATAGCAAATGTTCAAGAAATATTTTTTCTCACCAGAATAACTTTTTTAAGTTCTATCCTTACATATTAATTCTGTTAGATATAGAAATTTGCACGAAAAAATATATAATATAAAAATGTCTGTAGTTCTTTAATTCATTTGTGAAAATTCATTTTTATCCGTTGTAATACTTTTTTCAAGATATTATTTCATATCACAAAGATAAAGGATGTAATATGCTACAATTGTGTAAAATTCTTTTATGCTGTACAATGCCTTTAAAGTAGGAGTAGAAGGGTATGCATGATTCAATAAAAAGAAGTACATACACTATTAAAACTGTTAGAAATATTAAGATTAAAGTTAAATATTAAATGACAAAGCGTTTATTTTTTAACACTGAAAAAATATATTTTCCTATAATTAAATGATTTAAAAGTTCTTAAAAACAAATGAATATATATATTTTATATATATTTAAGTGAATTCCCATTTAAGATGCTTCAGAAAGCGCATTTTAAGAACGAAATTTATCAAATAAAAGTATAATAATAACTACTCTAAATCGTACGTCAGTTGTAATGTTTACATATATCTTTAATAAATAACCGATTTCAGCATAGAAAATCATAAATTTTTAAGTTTAACCGAATGTGCATAAATTCAATTCCTAAAAAAAATTTGTCAACATCATTAGTAATTGTTATTATGTTCGATTACAGTAATTTTTATAATGGTCTCACTTGATGAAGGGGGTTTATTTTTTCAAATTTTCTTTCCGAAATAATACAAATAGAAATACGCGTAAATTTTGATTAAAGATAGAATTTTTATATCTGATTTTTCAAAATTTTAAATAAGTAAATTCTAGCAACATGATGTTCAGTGTTCAAAGCATATGCCTTCTTCTTTCATATGATAACATTAATATGAATAATAATATTACGATTTATAAATCGTAATATTGTGGTGCACATGTACAACTTGGTAATGAGCTGTGAAGCGCAGTGGAAGCTTCTCTACTTTTACCTAAAGTGCAATCTCCCTCGCGTTTTACTGAAGCAGGCAGAGAACCAAGGACACTTGCTTGGGTTGCGACGCACTCCGCCTGCGTTTACCAACACACACGCGGGCGCTCTGCTCCTCACAGCTCGAGACAACACTAGACCTCGAGCGCAGAGTGCACTAACTGCAGCGACCACCAACAAAACACCAACAACAAGCTTACACTGACCTACCCCCTGCACACGGCGACCAGCGACAAGCTATACAAACAAACAACACTACAATCATACGCAAGGCCCCTGCAAGACATCTCCAACGCATATAACAGCATATAAAGTTCCATCACATTTGTTTTGCATTATTTTTGTTACTCTCATCACAAAACCAGATTGTAGAGACGAAAATATAGAACTTGGAGTGGATGTTGTGTTTATTCATATTATTATTGAAGGTTTAAATGTGTTTTTTGTGTTTTAATTGCACCAAAACAAGTTTAAGCAAACAAATATTCCTATAGATTATTTAATATTACAACCTTCAATGAATCAGTTTTTAATTAAAGCTTTTTAATTAAATTAGAAATTTTTTATGGATTTTCCGCTAATAACGTACTTATAGATTTTTTAATTTTTGCGTTTTACCTTGTTTTTATAAATTATATTTATCAAAAGAGAAAAAAATATTTTATTCTTCAAAACTGTACCTAATATTTAAAAGAATTCATAAAACTATTTGTATTTATTGCTCTGATTTTCGATCATTTTTGTAATCTTCTCTGCAAATTTTTTGTTTTTAAATGCTTTTTTTATTCTAATCCNTGAAAATTTTTATGGATTTTCCGCTAATAACGTACTTATAGATTTTTTAATTTTTGCGTTTTACCTTGTTTTTATAAATTATATTTATCAAAAGAGAAAAAAATATTTTATTCTTCAAAACTGTACCTAATATTCAAAAGAATTCATAAAACTATTTGTATTCATTGCTCTGATTTTCGATCATTTTTGTAATCTTCTCTGCAAATTTTTTGTTTTTAAATGCTTTTTTTATTCTAATCCTAAGCAAATAATGATATTTATTTTAACAGAAAAATTTTTCATACAAATTCCAAAATGCAATATTTAAAGCATTTCTAGAAATGAATTGTAGAAATACAAATTATTTGACAATTAGGTTAGATGGCATGTCAAGTATGTCACGTCATCCTATCGTTTAGATATAAAGTAATTACGCTCTTTTTTAACATCTTTGTGTTTAAAAAGTTATTTTCTACTAAGCAAAAATTGCAGCAAAATTTTTAACTTAGAAAAAAATCTTTTTTCTAATTTATTTAAGTCTCCTCAAAACTTTTAGTGGTTTTTAAGTGTCAAACTCGTTTATTTTATTAGCAATCCTTATAGGCCTGGTTCATTAAAATATTTTCTTATTAAAATATGTTTTGAAATGTTTTGATGTATGAGTTTTCAATTATTTATAATAATTTATTATGAAGGATAATTATTGTGAAAACATTAAAATATATTTGTACTGTAATTAAATATTTTATTTGTATTTTTTTACGCGTTGTGTGGGTAGTGTGAAGATGTTCATTATCACTTATCTACATTTACAATAAATAAAATTTTTTTCATGAAACAAATTTGGAATATTTTTATTCTTAAAACTGATAGCTGAAATAAGCAGCAACATTCAGTAAAATTTGCCCTACAATAAAAAAAATTTCTGAATTTTTACAAACAATTATTTGGAAACTATTAGCCAAGATTATGCTTATAAGATTTCAAGAAAATCAACGCCAATTTTTCAAAACGTTGCTGTAGAATATATAAAGCATACGTTGTAATTTAACAAGTAAATAATATTGACTTCATTAAATTGAACCTTGGAGACGCACGAATATGTTCCTCACAAAACTTTATTCCAAAATTCAATATTTCGCTTACAGAAATTAAATAATTTTGCAAAAATTTTTAGAGAATTATTTGTAAAGTGGGCAAGAATATAAGAATATAGTTTAGATGCGACATTCTGAGTTTTCCAGCTGAATTAATTTTTATGTGAAAGAAGTTCGTACACGGTTTTATATAATATAATAGTCATGCAGGTTTTTCAGTGGCACTGATATGGTTTAGAGCTGCTGTGATGCTGCGTTGTTCTAAAATCCACACATAACCTCTCCATCACGTGTCCTTATGTTCGTTAAGGCCGCTCACGGCAGTGTGAAAACTTTTAAAATCTACCTTTGGAAAAATCACTCCCCATATCTACATACATGTTACATTGCACATAGGCCTGCAGCATCCCAGTTAAGGTGACAGCCAATTAATAAAAATAAGTTCTTGGCGTTTTAATGCGAGTGTAGTGTTTGAATTAATGTCTAGTGACGTTAGTGTTACTTGAGTTATATTTTTAAGTTAAATAATTTGCGTAATATGAACCCATTAACACGCCTATCAATTTCACCGTTTCACTTCAATGACGTATCAGTAGGGACAGGAACATTTCGCTTTTTAAACCACCTGTGGGATAGACTCCACGGTCCTATATATTTCCGAGGCTCAGCTTTCTGTCCATTGGCTGATGCCCTAGTGTGCAGTCAGTTTTACCTCAGACCAGGTGGCACANTTTCCGAGGCTCAGCTTTCTGTCCATTGGCTGATGCCCTAGTGTGCAGTCAGTTTTACCTCAGACCAGGTGGCACAGTATTTGGGGCTTTTTAACTTGCAGATTCTTTATTTGCTCAGATTTCACCTGGGCGTGTATATGAAACTGCAATACAGCTGGAAACGTAACAGAAATACACTTGTGTTTGAAATCTAGCTTGTCCTGAAATGAATTCCCAAAATTATCCATATCCTACGTATGAGTAATGTTACATTTACGTATGGCGAAAGAATACAAAATGATGAGTAAAGTACATGCAAAGAAGAGCTTTCAAATGTGCTTAGTAAACGGCGAACAGCCTATAACGACAAGCATTCCACCTCTGCCGCCACAAACGAATGGTGGGTGAGGATTTCACGAGTGTTGAACTCAGCATCCTGGGCTAGCACAGACCGATATTGATGACACGAGGACAGTCCACACTTGGAGATATATATGCGGTTGCGAGTTACACAGAACTCCGCACTGCGACATGTGCGCTTGTGTTAGTGGCTGACGTCTGATATATTGCCGCCAACGTCCTGCTCGTAGATTCCGCAAATACGTCCGGCATTACACTGGGCTTCACAGTCATCTGCAGCGATGGCCGGAATAAATAGTAGTNGTAGATTCCGCAAATACGTCCGGCATTACACTGGGCTTCACAGTCATCTGCAGCGATGGCCGGAATAAATAGTAGGATCTTAACAAAGTGTCATAGTGGAACGCATTTAATACTACGCATATCAGTACATAGGGTGAGGCATAACAATTACATTTCGCAAGTTATCTGTCGAATCTCATGCAAAGCCGGCGTTGTGAAAAACCAGGAATCAAGTACCAGAGTGAAATATAGCCTACGTGTAACTTTTGTTCTGCGAAAATCACTTGTCCCTTCCCATATTCTCATAGTACATCGACGTTGTGAGTGATTAAAGGCTAAGCTGCCACTTAAATTAACATGTAATTGCAATGAAATTTTTTGTAAGCTCCTTCAGAGGACATAATTGTATTAAATCCATACATGCGATGCTGTCGGTGTGTCTGCAAAGAGGTTAGTTGATGCGATGTATTCTTGTAAGTACATTGAAGTAAAATTGTATGTTCTGAGAGATATCAAAAGGAAATAACGCCTTATTTTAATGTTACACTTAGATAAGGCAGCGTATGAGATGATCAGTAAGCAGCGCTGTGAAAGAATAAACATTATATTTTTCCTAGCTGATACGTTCATCGTATCAGGAGATGCACACTGCAAATTAAGATTGTAATTCTGTGCATGGTACTGTGTTCTGAATTTTGTATTGTTGGTACCATGCCAAGATAGTAAAAGCACGCGATATTTGCTCTGGCACTGCAGTTTGAGCGAGGCCATAAGGTTAATTTCCGCGAGGCCGTGTGATCACAGGGGAGAAATGTGCATCACGCTGTAAATATTTGTCAGTATTGTATCGACATTATCGTCGTTGCTCAGACACTCAAACGTCTAGTTTCATAAGAGATCGAGACACACTTGACCTAGCGACTTTCTCATCGGACGAGCGGCCACAGTGTACCACACACCACTGTAGAACAGAATAGAGGACGTGTCGGCTAGGAGAACCCACACCTTGTCTAAGGAATGGCGAAGCGTAGATCTCAGTTACAAGCTCATATTCCACCTCGATGGCAATTGTGGTCATTTGCGTTTGCGGCGACAAGTTGAACGACATCTTCTGTAGTATAACTAGCAGTTACACTCGGTCGAATCGCCTGAACACATGGCTTGGGGAGTCTCAGCCTGCAATGCCCGTCCGTCTCTGGTATTTGTGCAGGAGACATTGACTGTGCATGGTACATCTAGAATATCGCCCAAACAGTTCTGCTGTCATTCGAGAAGCAACAAGTTGAGTTGAGGTTATTTGGTCGGCATTCAAAAGAATTTAGTACATTAACAAACACTGAACACGCCGATAAAAATCTACAGTTTTTTGGAGCCGAATGTAGGAAAAACTAAGAAACTGCAATGCTGGATAATATATTTCGCAAACTTCGTGAGCAAATATTTTGCCTGTGTGATGCATTGCAGTCTAGCTATTTCTTACACCGTCAATTTCCACGTTTTAGTTCCAAGTAAGATATCGCGCTTAATGTTATTATAATTCCATCAAATTATTTATTTTCAAGAAATCCAACATTTTTTATTTAGGATTGCCCTTGCTAGGTTTCTCCGTATTGACTTCCAGAAACCTACAAACTTTAGTAAACACATTCAACGATCACTTATGTATCACGCACTGTTAACAGCGAAGTCTTGACCGCCAGTCAGGGTGAAGTGGAGTGAAAAATTGAACAGTAGTAGAATGTGAGTGCCCCGAGAAAACCTGCCAGTCAATGGCATCGTTCACCATGGGGAAATTCGGGTGACTCCGCTGGAAATCGAGCCCGGTTCGTCTGGGTGGGAGGCGAATAGTCTGACCACTACACCATCTTGGTCTCATGTAGAGAAACTGGGATGAATACTATTCCAAAAGGCCAGTGACAGCCGACATACCACTTATTGAATCCACAGCACACTCCAAGATTTTCGTCACCTGCTCTGGCCAGCACGATCACCATACCTTTATCCACTGTGCATATGAGGGAATGAACTCTGGCCTGTTTTATACACTGGTGACAATTCTTGCCCAGCTGCACCATTAGGTGCGATGTATGTGAGAATCAATTCCGTAAAATAATATTCGTCAAGATTATGATACATTCCATGCAATTATCGCGGCCTTGTGAACTACTAGAGGAGAATACGTGGAGTATTGAAACGGAATTTGACACCCTCTGCAGACAATAAAACGATANCCTTGTGAACTACTAGAGGAGAATACGTGGAGTATTGAAACGGAATTTGACACCCTCTGCAGACAATAAAACGATTATGGCATCGTGTGAATGGCTATGTTGTAAGTAGTGTGATTAGGCCGATACAGGTACAGGCTGTTAAGAGGAGGCTTCAGGATTCAGTCACAGCATAATTCTGGTTCCACGGTTGCTGTATTGTTTCCAACCGTTATTTTGTCTGCGCTGTCATCTGCTATTTACTGCTAGTGACAGTGGCCATATTATTTAGCTTTCTTGTACCATAATTTTTCTTGATTTTGCCTAAAACAATTTCCTTTTTCCTTGCAATCTTTTGAAATTTCGTATTCCATTAAAAACTTCTCTTTTTAACCTCACAATTTTCCCATTGACAGCTAGATACTGCTATATTGTTTCCGATTTTGTGTGTTAGATCATTATGTAGTCGGTGGTGGATTCTTTACTATGCTAGTGTTGTTCGCTAGATTGAGACTGTGTTGGTATTTTTTCTAACCATGCTTAATAGTGAAGAGGCATTTTGCATCTATAATTACATAAAACATGCAGAAATTTTTTCAGAAAATTCAACACTTTTTTTAGTGTAAGGATACATGTTTCTAAAATATCCTTTAAACGCTAGTTTAAATATTGTATAGATAAAGAAACATTCTAACACACACATATTTTGGACATAGTGTCAAAACTCTTAAATACTTGACTATAAAATAGGATTTTACAGGCATAGAGATGAATAAAGTTTTTTAGGTAAAATAAGTGCTATAGTTTTGAATATATTTCCTTAAATTTAAAAGATCATTAGGTTAGAAACTGCTAATTCCTCATTAGTTTTCAACAACTATATATTTGGTCATATATGCAGAAATGCAGTAACGATTATTTCAAAAAAAAAAATATTATATTTGCATGGACCCAGCACTAGCCATCTTAAACTAACTGTTAACATTGCTGCGAATGTTTGGGATATGACATTTAAATTTGACATGTGTCATGCCAGTTCAAGCCTGAAAAAATCTATAAAACTGGTAAAGTGTTTTCCTATCATTAACGGTAGACACAAAAGTCTGATTATTTGTAATTTGGCACCTAGGTCAAACTGGAGTGTAGAGTTGAGTGGAGAGGTTTGCGTGGCTCCTAACATCGAGGTCTTGAGAGCCGATGAGGGTGAACTACGTGAGTATGGGGCAGTGCTGAAATGCGAGGGATGGGGGAATGGGAGATCCCCGAGGAAACCCGCTCACCAGCATCATCGTCTGGCACAATTCCTATGAGTGAAAAACTGGAAGCAATCCCACTGGGAATCTAAACCAGTTCGCCTATGTGGGAGGCGATTAGTCTGATTACTTCACCATCACACCCCTATTCGGAAAAACTAAAAGTTTCAATAATATGTAAGCCTTTTTATAAGCACAGTTGGCCGCAATTCTCATAAGAATGTAGGTAAANAAACTAAAAGTTTCAATAATATGTAAGCCTTTTTATAAGCACAGTTGGCCGCAATTCTCATAAGAATGTAGGTAAACACAAAGTTCATATCCCACGCAGTACTCCCGACCCCGAACATATTGGGAACAAATCCCTTAATACGCATTCTTGGCAATCATTTCCGAAACAATGGAAAAGGAAAATCCAGTTTATATGTAATACCCCTTGTCCCAAAAAAGAAGATATGAAGTGTTAAGCCCTAGGCAATTTTGGCAACCTTACCTAACACCCATTTTACAACCATTATATATGTATGTAGTCATCAAATGCTGTATGCAGGCAACACTCCCTAACTAGAACAAGTCGATATGACATGTTTATTCTAAAGTAATTTGAAAAACATAATAAAAAATTAACAAAACGATTTAGACAGGCCATGAAATACAGGTTGTAAAAACTTTTTACAACCATGATAAGATCATTTATAATATTACCACATGTAAATTATGTTACTGCATTCAAGTAAACACATTGACGAATTAGAAGAGAGTGATAAGGAAAACACTGTACAACATTAAAAGATATACAAGCATCACAATTACACTTTCTGTTTCGGTAGAATGTTCCAATACATGACCACATAGTACATAATAACATAAAGTTGAAACATCCGCTTAAACTGCGAACTCCAGCCACACATGCCGGCCAAATTGGAACACTGACCAGTAACATGTTGGAATGATATTCGCCAATAAGAACCTACTAACTTACTTGCCAGCTCCCAGATGAGAAAATAATGTATCTTTCGCAGCATGTGGTAGCCAATCAGACAACAGCTCTATTGGCAGAGCCTCGCACTGCCAATCAACTAATAGACACTACCAAATCAAAGGAACTGCCATGCCATTTTGCATATGCATATTTGCGTAATCTCTGTTATGGTTGTATCCACAGGATAGAGTGACCTATTGTGTGAGGAGGCCACAACCCAGCATGCCAGTTTGCCATCCCTGTTCTGACTTCCTGGTTAATATGAGTCATCTGCATTTAAACAGTTTTTCGACTGGTGTGAATTTATACGAGAATGATGACGTCAAATGTCTGTGGGTCTCCGCCTTTGTTGTGCACCATCATCATAAGACAGTTGTGGGAATGCCCAGCCTTTCATGGAAACAACCTCCCGCGTAGGCTATATCATTACTACTGTCCATTCCGAGCACCAGTTTCTGGGGTGAGCGGGAATGCCTCAAGACATATCTCTTCGGACATGGCTGACAGACGTTGAACAAGGTTTTGCCACAGCCCATTGTTTGACACTCACCCCAAATATGTCAGGTATGGTCACCGAACACAAGGCAGTGGAAGAGCCATCTAATAGAGCACAGAGGTTTTTGCGGATGAAACAAAATATTACTAGGAATTCTAGAAGCAACTGAGGCACTCTGTAAGCAACAATATAATTTCCGGAAAGAGATGTGCTTGATGTAGTTCGGAAAGTAAAATCCTGTCGACAATCTCATGTATCGGGTGTTTTTTTTACATAAGTGGAGCCTTCGATAATGCACGGTAGCCAGGAGTGCTTTGGCAGCTGAAAGACGAATTCCCAGCTAGTATTTATGCGATATTAATGAATTACTTTGACAACAGAATAAGTCAGTAAAAAGTAAACAACATATGGGTATGGACGAAAATGTCTAAGGAATTTCCCCAGGGATAGGTCGTAAGACCTGTTTTGTGGAAGGTTCTTTTTGATTCATTGCTGCATTTGCAGCTGACAGAAGAAAGTGATATATTTGNGTAAGACCTGTTTTGTGGAAGGTTCTTTTTGATTCATTGCTGCATTTGCAGCTGACAGAAGAAAGTGATATATTTGACAATGCTGATGATGCTCGTGTGATAATTGGAACACAAAACCGAAGAAATATTACAGCAGATCGAGAGATGGGTGGAGATTGTCAAGTTGGAATTCTCTGTTGATAAGTCACCCTTGTACAATGTTATCGTGGTTCTAAATCCAAGTCCCTATGATGATGTGGACACTGCTCTCGTCTTCGTGAAAAAAACTTACAGCTTTATCCATAAGGTACCTGAAATGATTCTAGAAGCATAGCTTTCTATCCAATACCACTGCAAGATAAGTAACTGTGCNATAAGGTACCTGAAATGATTCTAGAAGCATAGCTTTCTATCCAATACCACTGCAAGATAAGTAACTGTGCTCTTTATATTCACTGGTCTACCCTTAAATCTTATCACTGAAGATCTTTGGAGTCTTCCCTCATGAATTAGTTTGTAACCTAATGCAAAGAACTGAACCCAGACCAATACAGCATCGTGGTCAGACAGAAGGTGGCCACTTCGAAAATGCCAAAGCGCATGCACAGNTAAGACCTGTTTTGTGGAAGGTTCTTTTTGATTCATTGCTGCATTTGCAGCTGACAGAAGAAAGTGATATATTTGCCAATGCTGATGACGCTCGTGTGATAATTGGAACACAAAACAGAAGAAATATTACAGCAGATCGAGAGATGGGTGGAGATTGTCAAGTTGGAATTCTCTGTTGATAAGTCACCCTTGTACAATGTTATCGTGGTTCTAAATCCAAGTCCCTATGATGATGTGGACACTGCTCTCGTCTTCGTGAAAAAAACTTACAGCTTTATCCGTAAGGTACCTGAAATGATTCTAGAAGCATAGCTTTCTATCCAATACCACTGCAAGATAAGTAACTGTGCTCTTTATNGTAAGGTACCTGAAATGATTCTAGAAGCATAGCTTTCTATCCAATACCACTGCAAGATAAGTAACTGTGCTCTTTATATTCACTGGTCTACCCTTAAATCTTATCACTGAAGATCTTTGGAGTCTTCCCTCATGAATTAGTTTGTAACCTAATGCAAATAACTGAACCCAGACCAATACAGCATCGTGGTCAGACAGAAGGTGGCCACTTCGAAAATGCCAAAGCGCATGCACAGNAACTGAACCCAGACCAATACAGCATCGTGGTCAGACAGAAGGTGGCCACTTCGAAAATGCCAAAGCGCATGCACAGAATATAACTGTAGTTTTGCAGTAGAAACACGTTTCTAACTTTTTTCAGAGTGGCGGCAAAACCCTCCAAACTCACCAGTTGCTTTCCGATGAACCCTTTGAAAGTTCTACCTATTTACATGGGAATTATCCAGAGTGTGCAGTGGGTCCACTCCCACTACAAAATTTATTTAGAGGTTTTTAATTTGTCTGCTTCAGTTGAACATGTCTGCTCCAAGCACCGACGTTGTTATATTGTAACAACAATTTGTAAGTATTTACATGTGGTATCATTTTCAGCTGTATTTATCTTTAATTTATTGTGGATTATTTTGTATCCACACATCAAACTCTTCTATACTTATAGAGATTTCCCTTGCATATTCCTCCATAAATTTTGCTTCTCTGTTGTTGGACTTTCGCGCGACATATTGATGCACTCAGAGAGAGCAATGGACCATCAGTACCTACGATCATACACATTTCGTAATAATGATACGACATGCAGTACATACAAGTACGAAGATGAATGGTTCCTCAGTGATGGTGAATCAGAGATACTACAAGGTAAGATTATCAAAGGAGGCGATTACTAGACGTGTGAAACACCGGGCTTTATGAACATATATTTGGCAAGGATCCCAGGGAGTTTACAGAATCCGACCTGCTATAATACAAGGTGTTTCTCGAACTCATGCACGCACTTTACCAAGATAACAATCCCAAGACCGGTGCTTATTAGGACGAAGTTCAAGAAAAAAATCGACATTTTCGCAGACCTATTAATTTGCCTACCACTGAAATTTGGAGAATGTCTGAAGAAGATTGATGGTGACCAAAACATCGACTAGATGTTTTGGAACGACCCGAACGAACTCGTCGATGGGCTACAACAAAGGCTACAACGACTGTTCACATCACAAAGTNGATGTTTTGGAACGACCCGAACGAACTCGTCGATGGGCTACAACAAAGGCTACAACGACTGTTCACATCACAAAGTGTTGAGAATTATTCGCAAAATAACGACATTATATCCAACATCGAAGAACTNCAAAATAACGACATTATATCCAACATCGAAGAACTGAAGGAGGGAGGCTACATACGAGGAGTTGGTTGGGAATAACCCACAAACTGCATGTGGCCAACAGATGCAACTACCGTCGTCGAAAGGTCATCATTTGCAGAATGGAATATCTGTTTCAATCCAACCTCGTCAAGATGATACTGCATGCTCGGGTTAACAAGCATGCAAATACATTTTGACAGTATTCGATGACTATAGCAAATTCTGCTGGGCCAGGCCAGTCAAGTCGAAGAATGCCTGCTATGTCACATAGACCATATAGGACATATTGCACGAAGGACGCATCCCGACTAATCTGAAAACCGACCAGGGCACGGAATTTACAGTGCAAAGTTCAAGGCTCTTTTGAAGAAATATAACATCAATCATTATTCCATGCACACAAATCTCAAAGCATCTATCGCCGATAGGTTCATCAAAACTCTGAAGGGCAAGACGTGGAGGCATTTTGCTGAGAATGGCAACGACAAGTGGCTGAAGCTATTGTTGCAAATCGTTTGCGAGTACAATTCTACTGTTCATTCTACTACTCGCATGAAGGCCGAAGACGTTTGTGGACGACTCCCTTTTTCGGACAGTGTATGCTATTCNCTGTTCATTCTACTACTCGCATGAAGGCCGAAGACGTTTGTGGACGACTCCCTTTTTCGGACAGTGTATGCTATTCTGAAGAGGAGGGGCCCGCGCAAGTCTAAAGCCAAGATAGGCGACCTGATGTTCATCTCCAGACAGAAAGGCATCTTCAAGATAGGTTTCATGGTGCACTGGAGCCCCGAACTGTTTCATGTGCGACATATATTCAACTATGTGCCGAGGACCTACTATCTCGGAAATCTGAGCAATGTACCCATCCATAGTGGTTTTTACACCGAGGAGATACAACAGACGATGTTTCCAGATGTGTATTTTGTCGAGATGATGCTGAAACGAAATAACAGTAGGGTGTATGTCAAGTGGTGTGGTTTACCTGCCTGCAATAATTCCTGGGTCACTGAAGCTGACATCGAGAGGTGAACTCGCAGTGGAGGAGGAAGATTACAGTAAGACTATACATAAATAAATATTGATACTTTTGTTTAAGGGATTGTGTTTCGTCATGACATTTTAGATACATTTTATCGAATAAATGAAGGTATAAAAAAACNACTTTTGTTTAAGGGATTGTGTTTCGTCATGACATTTTAGATACATTTTATCGAATAAATGAAGGTATAAAAAAACTGCTAGTTTTAATAATGTTTTGATAATAATAATATAAAATCGACAATTTAAAATTTTTTAAAATTAAAATATTATCATGTTTGGAGGGCTGTCTCGTCGCCATTGGGTTTTAAAATAGACAGTATGGGGGCATGTGCTAAAAAAAACTACCTTACTCTATAGTTTCCACCACTGGAGAAAACAGTAATAAGTCGTAATTTAGTCGCTAAAGTGCAGATACGATTGATTGGTATGGGGGGAGTGATAATTTGTTATGCAAGTGCAATGATTAATTTGCGCTTAAGTTGGAAAGCAGGAGAGTGGGTCTAATGTTTTTTGTTTCCAATTTTTATAATATTTTTGCGATTTTTCTCGATTTTTTATGATAGGTTATTGGTAAAGACCTCAAACATTCGTGAGTTCAAAGACCTGCAGGCTAGACTATACTGTCTTATGTACAAATATACCAATATACACTACAAATCGGTTGCCTGCTGTCACAGTGGAAGGCAATGCTTGGGCCAGCAGTTTCCAGGAGGTGTCAAACACCATATGGACCAATGGCTTAAGTTAAACAAATATTCTTCAGGTCTCTATTAATTTACTATGCTGGGTAGGGTGTGGGGTATTCTTTAGGGTGGTGGGTTAAATGTGAGGTTTGCATTATAGGTTCCTTGAATTTTATAAATTTTTTATAATGATAACCTTGGTATGTTGAGGAGGGGGTGAGTCGATTTTGAAGAGGGGTGTGGTGAAGGGGTGGAGTGGTGGTAGGGGGTGACGATGTGGTAGATGAATAAAGGTGGTCGGGGAAGAGGGGCAATGGCCGCTGATCCTCCTCGATCTGCTGGAACTAAATCGGAGCCTCTAACCCTCCTTTGCTGCTTTGAGGATTATGTAGCTCATTCTGTTAAGAGCCTGGAATCCTCCTGCTCCTTGAGGACTTTTCGGCTGTCTCTATGCAGAGCTTTGAAAACGCTTTCCTCATTTTTCCATTTTGCTTTATTGTGTGGTGAAAAAAACAGTTTTTGGTAAAATAATAATTTTCTGAGGCATTATTGGGCAGAAACAGGCCATTTTGTCGATAACATGACTGTCCCACGCCTTCGGCTGCCGGTCACGATCGCCTAGTCAACCGTGTTGGCGGGCGAATCCCGAGTCATACTCCATGAATCCTGTGCCAGAATGGACGTAAGCACACTACTAACACGGATAAAGGAAACCTAGCACTATTTGGAACCGGCATACATAAATTAAGCTTTTGTTTACCAAACTAGATCAAACTTGCGGACGAAAATCTGGTCGAGTAAATTTGGTATCCTATGCATAGGCCATCTGTTTTAGTGAAAAGAATTCCACGGAAGATGGAATTGGATATCCTACTTGCACACCTGCGGTTTTCCTTCCGTTATTAGCTGCGTGCCTTCGAAAACAGTGTTGCATATTGACTGTGCCAATGAGAATTATGTTACTCCGTTACTGAATGTATGTGATTTGTGGGCAGGCAAAGAAGACGTTCAGCTGTTGAAAGCAACAAATCGCGCAAGTGGATCGGAATCAAAGTGTATTGAAATACAGCTTGATAAGAAATCTTTTCGCGAAAATCGGGTGCCCCTACCTAAGTATAATCGATTTTACACCATGATTCCTAACATTTTGTAATGAATGAAATATCTGGATCAGTTTCATCGAGATAATGATTTCGTGTCCGTATTTATTGAAAATTTTTATTTAAATCCTACAATATTTATGTAATTGTCCCCGCTATATACAAGAAAAACGTTTAAGCTTCTTTTCAACATGTATTAGTTAAGTTTCACCTTTACGGACATACGACGTATGTTGTCATGCAGATTTCTCGAGACAACAATTCAAATATTCATAAATAATTGGGTAATATCAATGCCTTCTCATCACAACAGTGGATGGTGGGACAGTTCATATTATTCCCAAATTTATGTGTAAAAATATTACACCAACATGTGAAAAATAATCAGCGTAATAATTTCAGGAACTAGACAGAAAAAATAAATAGTAGTTACAAAAAAATTAACGCTTAGCAAAAATATGATATACTAGCTTTTACCCGCGGGTAAAAGGCTTAGGGCCTCTATCGCTATCTTGTGTGACATTGTGCTTTCGTCCCACACTAACAACTTACATTGACGCAGCTTTCTACCTTGTACCCCGAGCACTATTTTTACTAAAAAAACATCCACTGAGAATGAGATATTTTTTCGTGATAAAAAGTAGCCTACGTCACTCCCCGGCCCTCCAACTATCTCTTTAGAAAAACAATTAGGTCGATCCGTTGCTCCGTTGCGACGTGAAAGAAGGACATACAAACAAACAAACAAACACACTTTTGCGTTTATTATATTAGTTAGGATAGGTTAAAAGTCACATGAATTTCATGCCAATTAAGATATTACACATATACATAGCGATCTTATACTCAATTTAAAAAATACATTGAGAGAGCATACAAATTTAAATTATTCAGGATTATGAATGCAATGTAGTAGATCAAAAGGACGAAGAAATTTTGCATTATTTGAAAAGGGGAAAATAAGCCATCTGTATTTTTTTGCTAATGGAAATTTAACACATTGTTCACACCTTATTAAAAGCTTCTAATTAGTCTGATTTGTCAGTTACGATAAAATGTAGAAGGCAGTTTTGACCTACTTTTACACGATCGTACATAGAAAGAATTCTAATGATTAAGCAACACAACAATTGCTGTCAAGACATTTCCTTTAACTTTAACGATATTGTAAAATTAATAATGTTGTGATTAAGTTAATAATGTAACCTATTTACAAAGTCTTATATTATTATAATGCAAATATACTGTTGAGGTGTAAATGTTTATAAGGCCTCTACGTAACGTTGCCGCAACCAAATGTTGTATTGCGATAAAATAACAGGAACAACACAATATTTTGTGTAATTGCGACATTAAATAAATGGTAAGTTATCACAAGTGTAAACCAACTTGGCATTGTAAAATGGCGGGTAGTATTGAACAGCGATAACCTCGTAAACTTAAATCACTGCAAATAAAATTTCAAAGTATAGCGTGAGAACTAAATGTAGCTTTGACAAGCTCTCAAAACATGCAAAGCAGTTTTAGTGTGTCAAATATATACACATTTCTATTGCATAATATATTTCTACATGACGAAAGACAACTTCAGTTTGTCACGGAGTACCCAGAGTATGAAACATAGTCAGACATGGTAACAGAGAGCAGTTGATAGGATGTCATGCATTCAAGGCACGGGTTCGTATCCCCTCCCAGCCATCATTTCTTTTTCCGTCGATAATATTTTCTTTTGTGACAAAATTATAGTCCTTAATTTAATTTACATCGGAATGTTTTTTTTAAGCAAAGAAAATTCAAGACAATTTCTAACAAAAATGTGTATATCGACTCAATACAAAACTTTTTTTGATGCAACCTAAACACAATCTTAATGTTAGATGTACTCTAGGGAAGTAATGATGTTACAAATGCACTTAATGTGACATTACCATTTTAATCTAAATAGTATATTACATTAACAGCAACAGTAATTACTGACCGTTCACAGATTACAAAACATTACTGTTGAAGTACCATTAATAGTGTTAGCACAACATAAGAATTTTTATCTGTAATTTCCGACGACAATACAATATTTTCACTCCTATCTCTCTCTCACTCTTTTAATCTCTATATTGCAGGGCACTTGATGTTTAGGATAGGGAGTAGCGATGCTTGAGCTGGATTCTGCTGGCAAGAACTCACTCTTGAGGCGCCGTTTGGTGCAAGAAATGGCGCTTGGCGCTGCGCGTGTCCCAGCTTGACCCTGGACCAACCGCGAGCCCACATGACGATGTGTCCTGGGGGAGGCAAGAGCTAAACACCTTCAAGGCCACTTACCTCACTTCCCTATAGTTAATACGCAACTACCGCTGTCGCGTCATTTCACTTTCATCTTTATACGGGAAGTGTAGGCGCCCCGAGCTAAGGCGAACACAGGCACAAACACGAGAGCTTAGAGTTACTGAGTACTTCCTGCCCTACATTTACTTTTAGCTTTGACAACTTACCATGTAGGACTGGTGTGTGATTATAAAATAAAATATTGCCGGTCCACTTTTAAGCGTTAAAGATTTAAAAAAAGCATAAAAAAATGTTATGTAATTTGTTATGCCAAGGATTTCTGAATGTATTGCAAAGTTAAAATTAGTTTTCATATTAGTCTTAAATGACTGCCCTAGAAGAATTCCCGTCACCCTACTAAAAATAAAAGCGTTAGGTGTTAACTTTGGTCTCGGTTGTTTATCTAGTTAGATCTCAGGAGAGACTTAGATTTGAGGAATTAGATTACATGCAGTCAATTGAAAAATATTATCCAAATATTTATTTATTCCAGAAAGTAGATTCAAAGCTAAACGATGCAGCCTATCAGAAATACAGGATATTTTAAAAAGATTCACCGGATTTCAAAAGGATATATCTTTCAAACTATAGAATAGAGAATTATGTAATAAAGAGTGAAATACATGTCTGACAATAGAGGTTTGCTTACAATTGCCAGAAATGCTCAATATTCTGTCTCCCCTCCCGCCGCCAAATGGGCTCTAATTTCCTCGGGGCCATGGTGGCTGAGCAATTAGCCTGCCCACTTCCCATTAAGGCTAAACTTGTTCAATCCCTGGCCAAGTCACTCCCGGATTTTTGCAAGTTGAATCCTGCAGGACGATGCCACTGGTCGAGGGGGTTTCTCGGGAGTCTCTCGTTTCCCCGCTCTGTAATTCCAGCGCTGCTCCATACTAACCTCAATCACCCTCATCGTCTCTCAAGACCTCGATGTTAAGAGCCGCACAAACCTCTTCTCTCATCACACTCTAACTCACTTGTGTGCCGGGCAACTTAGTGCACGGCTGAGCCATGCCGTGGTCCCATATGTCAGTCAGCATGTCCGTTCACTGCTAAGAGAAGAGCGCAATGCTTCACTGGGTTTCTCCATGTTGCGTAGACGGCGAGTAGCCAGCAGGTGAGCGCCCTTCAGTATGCGTCAGGGCTATGACGTCAAAATAGAAGGCATTTTGCATTGAGTGGGACCGTGCAGCGTTATTTCAGGCGAGAGTGTGGCACTGCACCCCCTAATGGGCAGAGCATTCCACGTTGCACGAGCAGTTTTGACAAACTGGCTGTTTGTAAGGGTGGCCCAGCAGGTCTCCCCGTGTTTCCGAACAAGATGTTGGGCACATCCGGAGGAAATAAGTCTGCTCATTTTCGTCGTGCCAGCCGAGAGCAAGCCGTTCCCCACACAGAAAAAAAATTAGTAAACCGAACAGAAAATGTTGTGTAAAAACACAAATGCTAGTAATTTCACAAAAGATTTTTTTACTAACCAGTTGAATTTGTACATGTGCAAAAACATGATTTTTTAGAAGAACTGGAGAATTCTTGCATTAACACTGACACCTGCAAAATTTACAAGTTATAACTTGTAATGCTATTAAAAACATTTTCGGCAACTAGTTTCGAAAAAAATATATTTTTTAAAATGCGATTACTTTGTAAAAAAAAAGCAAATTTTTTGTGTGCATACGACTGCCAGGCGTGTTTTGTGACAGCAAATATTACAGGATTGTACCCATAGACGCCCTATGCCAAGGTGATATACAATGCTGTGTGGGTTTTGGTGCATTCATTCTCGAAAAGGATATGGAAGGTGACACTTTTCTTTGACAGGTTAACGATCTCAGTGGTACGGAGAATCGCCACAACGTATGGATACGGTGATCACAGCAGCCATATGCCGTAGTAGAGCATGAGGATATGGTGATCACAGCAGCCATATGCCGTAGTAGAGCACGAGAGAAACTCCCTTAAGTGAATGTGTTCTGCGTCGTTTCCCGAGAACAGGTTTATGGTCAGTTCCTTTTTCCTAGCGGCACTGTCACTTGAACTTCATACCTGTAAATGTTGCAGAACTGGCTTTTCCCGTAGCTTAAGGCAGATTACACTGATTTCATTTTCTAANCCGAGAACAGGTTTATGGTCAGTTCCTTTTTCCTAGCGGCACTGTCACTTGAACTTCATACCTGTAAATGTTGCAGAACTGGCTTTTCCCATAGCTTAAGGCAGATTACACTGATTTCATTTTCTAACAGGGTGGAGCACCACCGCACTGGCACTTGCAAGTGCGAATATTCCTGAAAAACGAGCTCCCGCACCGATGGATCGACCGTCAGGGACATACTGATTTGGCATTACATCACTGGCCACCTAGGTCGCCAGATCTCACTGTCTGTGGTTTTATCTCGTGGGGGGTTGTGAAGGATTAAGTGTATGTGCCGCCCCTTCCTACAACAATGGACGAACTTAGAAACCGCACAACAACAGTGGCTGCAGGAACACCAGACATGCTTGCTAATATGTGGTACGTGTTTGAATGTCGCGTAGATGTATGCTATGTGTCTGCAAGGGGGGATAATGAGCAATTCTGATAATTGTAAGGAAAACATTGTCAGATATGCACTTGACTGTTTATGGCCTAGTTATCTGTTCCTTAGTTAAAAAATATAGCGTTTGGAATAGGGGGATTCTTTTTTAATCATTCTATTACACAAAACAGTTCCTATCACGAGAGAGGAAAATGAGAATATCATTGTTATTGCTATAATATAACCATTTATCAAACACTATAACAAATGCTCTTTATTCCTGTTTTCATGACAACACAATTTAATAAATACAAAAACAGTTATCTTCCGACACCGTAAATAGAAACCGGGTTTCCTTTGCTTGGCATTTCTAGTACTTAAAAGGTTCTTGACGTATTACGGTTGGAGACGGTAGCTATCCTTTGATAAACAGAAGTATATATTTTTCCTTTTAAACTATATGTACATCACGGGTGTCCAACCCTCTTTCACTTTCGTAGAAAATTCAAGTTAAAGTAATTTGTAATGATGAAATTTATTTTAACGGTCACCTTATATTTATAGTAATAACATGGAATTATTAAAAGTTAATAATTCAAGCATATATCGAATATATTTTAACCTTTTAATAAATTTTAATAAAGGCATTGTTTAAAAAATTACTAGGTATATTAATGTTATGTATGATTGTAAAGTGATTTATTCCTCGTGCGTTTCAAATAATACGCAATCTTGAACTTTTATAATGCAGTCTATCAGAAGAACATCACACGGTTTATTCAAGGGCCACAAATTAGTTACACAATTTCGGCAACCTCAACCAATAGGTCTAACACGACACATGTGGAGGCTATGATATCTGACCGCCCACAATAACTATAATATATAAAGCCGTAAAACAATGGTATATTAAGGAGAATATGGCGATTGCTTAAAATAATTTAAAAGTGTCTGTAAATATAATATACTATATTTTCAGAACAGATCATAATATCAATTGCTCGCAAACAACTACGAAAAAGGGAAGAAAATACCGCGGTGGTGTAGTTATAAATCATCTCGCTTTTCATCACGGCGAAAAGTACTCCATTCCGGGTGGAGTCAAACCCCGGGTTTTCACACGTGGGAAACGTGGCGGACATTGATATTGGATTCCTCGACGCTCTTTCTTTTCCCTCGCCATTGCGATCCCTCTGTGCTTAATCGCCACCTCACTTCCCCTCTGTTGCTGCTCAGAACCTCAAGTGTATATGGCGCCCAAATATCTGGCTTCACTTCATCTCTGAATGGAAAACCACTAAAACGTTTCGACATNCCTCAAGTGTATATGGCGCCCAAATATCTGGCTTCACTTCATCTCTGAATGGAAAACCACTAAAACGTTTCGACATATGGAGACTAATTTTGCAAAATAAAGCTGGAGATTCTATGAGGCTAAAATTGTTTTATAAACTTGGAGGTATACAAATGGTTTTGGGAGTTACAAAACAGTATGACGTAAACGTGCAATGTTTCCGTATTGTTTTGTTAAGAACACTGTGTGTGTTCTTCTGTGCTGCCTTCGTTGTGTTTTCAGAATTTTTCATTGCCTCAACATTATTCTGTGTTATCTTTGTTGGTTTGGCTAGAGTTTTGTGTTTGCGTTTTTACATATTTTCTTTTTTTTGTTGCACATTTGTTTCCTTGCGGGATCAATTTAATGTTTTAAATATTTGATGACAGAAGCTGCTCGTTTGCTTGACAACATAACTCTGTCTTTACGTATAACCGAGGTAATTATTCATTTAAACAATTAGCATTATTGTAAGTACCATTCAAAGATCATATATAAGGTGTCAGTTTAAAACAAGGAAAATCTTTGACTACTAGATCACACAGAATTATTTTNCCTCAAGTGTATATGGCGCCCAAATATCTGGCTTCACTTCATCTCTGAATGGAAAACCACTAAAACGTTTCGACACATGGAGACTAATTTTGCAAAATAAAGCTGAAGATTCTATGAGGCTAAAATTGTTTTATAAACTTGGAGGTATACAAATGGTTTTGTGAGTTACAAAACAGTATGACGTAAACGTGCAATGTTTCCGTATTGTTTTGTTAAGAAAACTGTGTGTGTTCTTCTGTGCTGCCTTCGTTGTGTTTTCAGAATTTTTCATTGCCTCAACATTATTCTGTGTTATCTTTGTTGGTTCGTCTAGAGTTTTGTGTTTGCGTTTTTACATATTTTCTTTTTTTTTTGTTGCACATTTGTTTCCTTGCGGGATCAATTTAATGTTTTAAATATTTGATGACAGAAGCTGCTCGTTTTCTTGACAACATAACTCTGCCTTTACGTATAACCGAGGTAATTATTCATTTAAACACTTAGCATTATTGTAAGTATCATTCAAAGATCATATATAAGGTGTCAGTTTAAAACAAGGAAAATCTTTGACTACTAGATCACACAGAATTATTTTTAACACAGAATTAAGAGTGCAGTGGGGAACGTGGCACGCGCGGAAACCTGCAAAGCAGAAGCAGAGTGAGTGGGCATGGCAGGAGTGAGACAAACCGCTGTGAAGAAGAAGAGCTAGAAGAGTGAGAAGAATGAGAGTTGGCCGAGACTCGGCTTGCGGTGGCGGACGGTCGGAGAGCGGACAGGCGAGCAAGTATCGATTGCCGGGNGCTGGAGAATACGTAATAAAGAGCCACTCGGTAGACGTCCCGAGGGACTGCGGCCGGAGGCACTGTCTCCTTCTACTTTGTGACGCATGGCCGGGTAAGACCTACGCCTGCGCTTCCCGGAGGTAGGCGAGCCCTCCACGCGCCTAGTGCCATTTGCAGCTTCTTTTCACATCACGGTGGGCTCTAAACGCGTCTTTATCTCATATACTTTTTCTATACACAGAGACAGCTCATTTCCGCTAAAAGTTTTCTTGTCTAACGTGGACACTCGATTTTCGCTAAAAGATTTCCCTGTCTAGCTGCATTTCAAAACGCTTTAGCTAAGCTTCATTTCCGAGATTGAATGACTTTAAATGCTACTGTTTTAAGTCCCTGTCACTAATCATAGACGTTCACTACTGCAGAAACATAGATCTGATTACCTCAGTCAAATGCCATACTGCCTATGTAAAGACACGCGACCAGTAGAAAAGGTAAATTGTAAGTGAACATGTGATATTTTGNTCAAATGCCATACTGCCTATGTAAAGACACGCGACCAGTAGAAAAGGTAAATTGTAAGTGAACATGTGATATTTTAAAGTTTTGCGTGCGCAGAACTCTTTTAAAGAAATTAAGGTGCCCTTGTAATAAAGAAATAACTATTGCATAGCTAAACAAGCAGGTAAAGGATCTCACCTTTAAACGGAGTGTTGTACTCCTCAGGCAGTGGAGACTTGCATGTGCATGTCTTATAATAGTCCNTCAAATGCCATACTGCCTATGTAAAGACACGCGACCAGTAGAAAAGGTAAATTGTAAGTGAACATGTGATATTTTGAAGTTTTGCGTGCGCAGAACTCTTTTAAAGAAATTAAGGTGCCCTTGTAATAAACAAATAACTATTGCATAGCTAAACAAGCAGGTTAAGGATCTCACCTTTAAACGGAGTGTTGTACTCCTCAGGCAGTGGAGACTTGCATGTGCATGTCTTATAATAGTCCCGATGCTAAGTCAAGTGGGGTAAATATATGATATGCGTACCCTTGTGATGGGTTCATCTTAAGGATCACGTTTCTATATCTGATCTTGACACACTTTCAAAATATGAGAAATCATGTTACGGATATTTATATTCAAAAAAGAACAGAAGGCCTTAAATCATTTCTGTTGTCCTCGTCGTTTATTTTATAACATATTGTATGACATCCAGTATCTTCGTTATTTCTGGCATAATTTCCGTATACTTTGGATGTACTAATCTATAATATTGTTTATTCCTCATTTAAGTTTTTCATGTTTCTATTCTGTGCTGAATTATGGTATTTTCCCTAATTTATTTTGGTGTTTTTGTTACGTGTATTCTAAGCTTGTTTTAAAGGCTGAACCACGAAATATTTTAATTGTTTCGTTGTATCATTTTCTTTCTCTTTGTCTTATGCATATTTGAATACATATTTCAAAGATGACTGAGCTACTCAAATAGAAGTGTAGTCTTTTCACCGTTTCTTCACATTTTTTGGGTCAAAACTTTAAAAAATCACCCCATGTAGGACGTGTTTAGTTGTTTCGTAAGAGTGTCAAGTATCACACGCGTTTTATACTTACGTTAACATAAAAGTATTGTATTTCTAGTTTAATTGAACTTTTACTTATAGTATATCTGTATACTGCAAGCGGGGGTCACTTTGTGACAGGGGGATGGCATTATCAAACTAATCTTTTTCACTATTATTAAAATTTTCTTTAATTTCATATAGGTTGTTTCAAATCTTCAGTGGTTATATTTGCACCACTGAAAATCTGAAACATTCAACTTAAATAGTGGTGTATTAAAACACTATTTTTTGTGACACAAAGTCACCCCAATTTGTCACAAATTCACTCCCACTTACGGTATTTCATTTATAATTAATTCCAAAAACAACAGGGAGTGTGTTGGTAATACCTATTAAGAAATAGTTCTTGTGCAAACTGTTATTGCACTGAATGCGCACGAAAACAGCGCGTTTTCCCTCTGGTCTAATTTCCTAGACTTGGTTCGGGTTTTTTTACATGGAGCAGACGGATATCCTGATAGTGTAACTTTAGCAAGGCTTGAGAATAGTTGGAAGTAACTGTGAATGGACTATATTGTTTATATTTTGTTACAGTTGCCACTGCAAAAACAACGACTATTTCAACAAAAATTCCATTATTCACTGCCATTATCTCAACAATAAGAAGGATTTATTCACTCTGACGAAAATTACACACCAATTACCTGATACTCTACAATTAACAAGAGTGAAATAAATCGTGTTTCAGCAAGCATGACTAACAGTCCAATGAGTACTCCCAATAGTCGCAAGACATCCCCGAGCTTCCTTTGTGGACACAACTGGCCATGGAAACTCAACTCGGAGTTGCGGTTCCTAATATCTGCAGGTCCGCTGCTCATCTCTACATAATTCTTCACCTCTCCTCGTATCCACTATAACAGGTGGTTAGTGGATTTCTCCCGTTCTCCACGAGAAGATTTAAAGTTGATCTGAGATTTTTCTCGCTTTATACAACTCTGTAGACATGAGTGGTGACGTCCGATCACTCACGACGTCAATAACTCGTCAAACTACTTATCGTGCAACTCTTCCATCTCCTCCTCATCTCGCAGCCTCCCTGTATCACTTTTCATATAAAGGTGGCGTGGTTGGCAGTAAATCATGTATACATCGAATGCACAGATGGATATTTTTGTTGGTCCGCCATTTTGGAAGATACCACAACATTAAAAAATTAAGTTTATACATTATATCTCAAAATTCTTGGCAGATTCTCGCAGCACGCAAATAATTGGATGGTACGCTACGTAAGCGTATGAAATTTTAATCCATAGATCACTTATTTTTCAAACTGTAGCTATAAAAATATTTTAATTTTATTTCATATATCTACCATATAGTTTAGCCAATTTCGACTAAATCTTGTACGCTAAAAGTATCTACTACAAACACCATAAATGCCAATAAATAGCAATTTTGTCAATTATTTTCTAAGCTAGCACCACATGAAGGAAGAAAGTTTTTATGTCATATTACGGGAAAGAATATAACGAGTCTAACAAAACTTTGCAAAAAAGGTATTACTATGGTAGCAATTTAACAGTAAATGTATTAAGTGTGTCAGACACTTACATTCAAATTCAAGACCATATCAACATTTTAGCTTGACATGCTAAATGTACAATACCATTGAACCAATTTCTATTTAACTTAGTATGCTATTAGTATGTATTACTAACATATAATACACGGAGTCTCTTTTTTCGGCCATTTTGTAAGATACCTCCAAATAAATAAATAAGATTTTATGTCATATCTCAGGAAAATATCTACCTATTTCTAACAAATTTGGCAAACAAGTAGTTCTATTCCAGGTGATGTAAACTAGTAAGTTTTAAGAGGCTAAGACACTTATTTTTAAAATAGCGACCACATATTCATTTTAACTTAGTATACTATACCGTCGAAACAATGTTATCAATTCTAACTTCACTTTGTATGATAGCAGTATATATAACAACTATCAACTGTACCTACACAAAGAAATTTTTTTATGTTACCTCCAAAAAAATCCAGCAGACTCCTACCAAAATCGACAAGCAGGTAGAACTACAGGAGGCCATGTAAATTAATATAATTTGTGTGGGTCAAAATGTTACATTCAAAATGGCGCCCACATAAACATTTAAGCCCAGATTGCTATATCAACAAATCATTTAAACAAATTTCAACTTAACTTTATATACTGGCAGTATCTATTACAAACACTATACATGTCTTCACAGAGACTGATTTTCCCGCCATTTTGTAGCATTGCCCACACGAAAATAATAATTTTAAATGTCATACCTCGGGGAAACAATCAACAAATTCCCACCATATTTGGCGAAGAAGTTATATTATAATAGACCATATCCATTTNTTTAAACAAATTTCAACTTAACTTTATATACTGGCAGTATCTATTACAAACACTATACATGTCTTCACAGAGACTCATTTTCCCGCCATTTTGTAGCATTGCCCACACGAAAATAATAATTTTAAAAGTAATACCTCGGGGAAACAATCAACAAATTCCCACCATATTTGGCGAAGAAGTTATATTATAATAGATCATATCCATTTNATACCTCGGGGAAACAATCAACAAATTCCCACCATATTTGGCGAAGAAGTTATATTATAATAGATCATATCCATTTATATATTTTAAGTGGACCAAATATTTTATCCAGAATGCCGCCCACATAAACATTTTAGCTATGTGTGGTATATCGATGAAGCAATTCAAGCAATTATTAATTAACTTTGTTTACTGGAAGTGTATATATATAATTTTAAACTGAGCTAATACATATTTTTTTCTCCACGATTTTTTTAAGGTAGCACAACCTAAAAATTAAGTTTTTATATCCTATCCCGGGAAAAATTATGTTTTTACTAAATTATGTGACAAGGTAATGATAGGTAGTCCATTAAAATTTATATGATTTAAGATGTTTGTAAAATATTTTCAATATAACACTGTAAATATTTTTGCTCACTATGCCACGTCCCAAACAATTTCTACCAAACTTTATATGCTGGCAGTTGCTATGACAATCGTCAAATATTTTTAATATACTAACATTTTTGTTAGCCATTTAGGAAGATCATCACATGAAAAAATTTAGGATTTATTCTATATATCGAGAACCCATCAATCATTTACTACCAAATTTTACATGAATGTCACATTAATTTTCTGCATACAAAATTTGGTCAAAATTCTTTGAACGGTATGGTAGATATTCGAAATAAACATAGAAGTTTTGTATAGCTGCCAATTTTCAAAAAGTTCCTAACTAATTCTAAGATTTACATGTTTGTAAGGCTTGCTACAAAGCACGTAATAAAATCACGATCTTTATAACTGTATTTTTCACATCCACTTGTGATTTATTTAAAAATTTCAAGAGATTTACTTTAAATTACGAAATTTTTGAAATACAAGTTGTATATCGTGTTCTTGGATAATATTACATATTTTTTGTTATTTTGTACATAATTAACTTATTTTCATTAGTAATTTTAAGTTTTCTTTTTAGATATCACTTAATGCTGTATCTTACAGTTTTTCAAAAAAAAAATTTTATTTTTATCCTATTAATATGTTTTTATTTTCCATCTCTGTTAAAAACAACAATATGTAATACATATTTTAATTTTTCAATATGTATATAATTTATTGAGGAATATGCTTTAAAGTATATTTTAATGACGTGTTTTTTGAATATTTGTGTCTGACTTACTTAAAACATTCAATTTTACATAATATGCCTTAGTGTTACTTGTTTGCCAAATTTGGTAGAAATTGGTTTATTGTTTACTGAGATAATACATAAAAACTCATTTATTCATGTGGCCCTCTCCTACAAAATGGGTGAAAAAATTGGGTATGTTTTGGTATACATGATGTTTGTAATAGATACTTTCAGCATACAACATTTGATCGAAATTGGTTAAACTGCCTGGTATAGATACCAAATAGACCTAGGATATTGGTATGGTCACCATTTTAAAAAATAAGTACCTATTCATGTTAATCAGTTATGTTTACCGGACCTGTCAAAGTACCTTATACTTATATGTCAAATAGTGTGAGAATAGCTTTAAAGGTTTTTGAGATATAATCTTAAAATGTGTATTTTTCATTTGGTGCTATATTACAAAATGGCGGACTAACAACAGTTAAAATTTTTAAATTTAATGCTTACACGATGCTCTGCTAGCATACAAAATTTGGTTTGAAGCTGTTGGATGGTTCCCGACATATTATATATTATCGTAAACATTAAAAAGGCCGCCATTCTCAAATTAGGTGCCCGGCGTTGTCCGAAACTATAATAGTCAGGTGTCCTTACTACGTACTATATATGTACTAAGTTTGGCAAAATTAGGTTGTCACGTTCAAGAATTGAAAACGATACAAAGGCATTTGGCACACACGGACAAACAGCCAGGAAAGTGATTTCATATGCCTTTTTTTCCTTCGGAAAGTTGGGTAAAAATGGACTTCTATTCTCCTGCATACTCTTACTTTTTTGGAAAAAAATCATTTTAAACGCTTCTGTTTTAATTATAATAATTATCACATATCGTCGCTTGCAAACGNTACTTTTTTGGAAAAAAATCATTTTAAACGCTTCTGTTTTAATTATAATAATTATCACATATCGTCGCTTGCAAACGGAACATCACAAATAAGTTCTCTTTATAATTAACGCACAAAAATCTAGCTTTGTGAAAGATAAATAATAATCCTTATATTAATGTGGGCACTTAAAACATCCGTGCATCACAAACACGTATTAAAAACGGTGTATGGATTTCGCTGTTAAAATACACTAAACTCTGATGTTTAACGTTACAGTTTTGGCCGAACAAGTTTTTTCTTTAATATAGAGGCTTGAATTTTGTGCGTTATGAATTGTTGTTAGATAAAAAAAGTTTTGTCCTGAATATGAGTTGAAACAAAACACTACCTCTTATCGTCTACCTGACAAAGTGAGACAATTTTCTCAGAAACAGTAGGATATAAGGCCATTAAAACGAACCATTTTTTGATAAAGTGGTAAGTTTGACACCTGCCAAAGCTGAGGTTTGGACGTAGGTGTTGTAATCTGTTCTGTGGCGTGAGGCGCCAACACTTAATACTAGTCCTCAGTGAGCGGGCGTAGGAATGCTTCGACACTGTTGTTTAATGGTCCAATTCGCTAATGAATGAATACAGGGTAATTCATATTTCACAAATCGAGGTTTTATTGTTGCATGAACATGTGAATTGATACATGAACCCTTGAGACAACTCCCTCCCTTTTCTACGTATGATCCGTACAATTCGCGTCGTAAAAGGGGGGGGGGGGGGGGATCTTCGTCGCACTTGTTGGATGATTCTAAAAGATCCTTCACACTGCGGGATAACTACTAAAGGTCCTTCACACTCGCTGGATGACTGTACTTATCTGGCTTGCTGTGCTGGTAGTTGTTCTTGCAGATGAGGTCCGGTGAGCTGGAACTGCTCTCGTCCTGTCACGGGCGCCTCGGTGACTCGTCTCGACGTCCCTCCTTCTCGGGTCGACGCAGGACTCTGCGTCTGATGGCGGCTGGCTGCCGTTCTCGTCTCCTGCGGAATCACTCCTCCCTCCCGGAATCTCGTCGGCCGACTGCCATGTTTCCTCGGACTCCTCCGGTTTTGTAGGCCCTCATTGCCATATTAAACTGCCCCGGTTTCTCCAGGTAGCCGCGGACCGCCCCCCTGGGTAATCAACCGCGGGCGTGTACTCCAGCTCCATACTTGGGTCCAGCGTCTGCTGTTTTGTTCTGGTTTACCAGTTTCAGCACTCCGTTCTGTCCGTGCGGAAATAATTGAAAGGGGCCTCTCGTTGCGTTCGTCCAAACGCTCTCTCGGTTTTTATTGTGGTCGAAAGCCTGGGACAAAGCACAGCCTGGCGAGGTCATAAATACGTCTCGCCGTTCCTGCCTGCTCGCGGAGTCTGGCGTCTGTCCTTCTATTCTAGCTGGAGGTTTGTTGTTTGTTCGGCGTTGTGGGAATACTTCGGGATCTCCCCCTGGCCGCTGCCTTCGTGTTCTTCCCGCTGTCACCTGATTCCACACCGTGACGCTATTCTCCCGCATGTCCGCCTTCCCATGCAAATGGTCGTCTTGTAGGGCCGATCTGGCGCCGTTCCCTTCGTCACGGCTGCCAGGCCCTAAATCCTGATTGATGTCGTTCGCCTGCGAGCTTCGTTAGAGCGTGGTACGGACGAATAAAATATAGGGACGCCGCAGGCGTCAAGTTCGTAAAGTGCAAGTAACTTAAATTTAAAAAACTGCTTTTCTTAATATCTGTGTGCATGTGCTNATTTAAAAAACTGCTTTTCTTAATATCTGTGTGCATGTGCTCTCGTTAGATGATTTAAAATGTGTGGTGTGAAGTGGGAACATTGTCAATTCCACTTAATCTTCGATGTGTAAACGAATTTTGAGTTTTGTGACAGAGATTGCTCTTATCAATGCTGACATGTTATGTAGTGTTCCAAATACAGTTTACAGGCACTCATAAACCAGTAAACGTTTTTAGAAACACCCCAAGCGTTATTTATATGAATACTCTCGTAGCATGTTTTGTTTTCTCTCAACGAAATAAAAGGTAAATTGTTACATGGTACAGGCGAAAATGTGTAGCGTTCTATGTTTTTTCAGATGAATGACTTGGAATAGTAATACATTTGCAAAATGAGACCATCTATGAGATTAGACACTCAATGTAAAAATATTTGTTTGTAAAAATGAAACCATCGCCATACCGTAACATTTATGAGTTCAATTTTCGGTTGATAAGTATAGTTGTACAAGAAGGCAGCTGCATATGCAAAAATTTTCACAAAATATGCGTCGATGGCCACATTGTAGTCCACTTCATATCTGGGAGGAGGGGTGAGTTGAGATATCTAATTACCTAGACGCTGGAAAAAATATGTTGGAAGGGTCGGGGGTTAAAGCTGGCTACATCCATAGCACGGGGCTCGTTTCAACCTCCAGCTGCCATTATAGCCAGGCACTACAGACAAGTTGTATAAATGTTAATGTTACCTTAACAGACACTCTGGCATGTTGTCTAAGATCCGCGTTCTCTAGGCAAAGGACGTATTTCTTAAATACACTGCCAGACAATGAAAATAACGCACCACGAAAACATTTCTTTCTCTTTGTTTTGTGTACATTTGAATAAATATTCTGTATATTACAAACAAAACCACATCCTATAATCTTTCTTTGTATTTCAAAACGAGTACAGTATGAGGCGGGGCACATTTGTAGTTGTCTGTTGAATGTAATCAGTCATATGGTTTTACAGGTGCAATCGTATCTCATAAACAATCCACATGACTCGGCACTATTATAGTCGCAAACACAAATATGTAAAAATAATTGATTAGTAGGTAGTTTAACATTAAATGTTTGCTATTACTCTTATTTTTCGTGGGGAATAATCATAGTGCACCTGTTTGATTAGCCTAGGCAAGAACCCGGGGAGATGATCGTTTCGAAATCAAAATCTTGCGCTACGACCCTGGTTGAACTAACATCGGGATGAAGGAGCATATATCGTTGCACCACAGTGGCGTTGCTAAGTGTTAGCGTTCAAACTTAAAATAATTACTATCTTTATTTTAGTTAAAACAGCTTCCCAGTTTTACGGCAACAACGGTTCTTTACAGCTGTGGCACAAGTCTCGGTGAATCTGTTGGTACAGTAGGACCTTGTTTATCCAGAATTACTCATTCCGAACGTTATTCGAATCAACGAAAATCCAGAAAATGAGACATTACGGTTATAAACTGAGTACCATGCTGTTTCACACATTACGTACTGCACACGTAAAACACGCCCATTGATATAAAATATAAAGCTAAAGTTCTTCAGACACATAAGACATTTTACTGTACAGTACTGCAGTAGTTAGTAATGAATAAGTGTTTTTGTGCCAAAATTGTATGAGGCTAACTTGGAACACGTTTTACAGAGGTGTTTCACTGCCGTGAATTTGTACAGTGCTGTTCTCAAGAGTACACACACGTATATAAATATAAATAAATATATAAAGAGAGAGAGAGAGAGCACATATCTAAAGGAAGGATTCCAAGGGAAAAAATCACTCTTGAGTACACTGTAAAAAAAATAACAATCAGAAAAACAACTGGTATGATGAAAAAATTTTTTTGTACAAAAATTGCACTTGCCCAATTGGTAGTTGAGGCGGGCATGAGCATAAGACAATCTTCAGAACATTACAAATTTAATACAAATGAGTACACTGTTACAGCAACACACATAATTCCATGTAATTCTCAACCTGGACAAATGATAAACTAGAAACCCGTAAAAACGAGGGCTGGGTAAGCGATAATTTACTGTAATATAATCTTTATCGTCGTGCATTACCGAAAAAAATTTAATTCCAATGTCGCAGTAGTCTTGTAAAAATGCAAAATGGTTAGAAATTATTGCGTAGTAATAAGAACAAAATACCCAGTTAACATGGGATCTAAAAACTCTTATTTTTGGTTGTAACCAGCTCACATTGCGAAATATTAGTAGGATATTGAAATCTAAACGCCTAATATCCACAGCATGCAGCACATAACTGGCTTGTGTGTAGCCTACGTTGCAGGGGTACCTTGTAAAACACTACGTTTTGCTATGCTACGCTACGCTATGCTATGCTACGCGCACATTGGGCGTTATCGCCCGGAATTTTAAACTAAAAAAAAAACTGAAGACATTTCATGCCAACTTTATTTAGGTTTTTCCTCTTGTTTCTATGTCAGTGCCTAGAAAAAAGTATTTGGTGAGAGAAGTTTTATTTGGAAAATAAACCAAATTTCCGTCTCCTTTCTCGTTCTTCGCCTCCTTCGGCAGGGTGGAGGGGTGGGATATAATTTATTGGCGATCGAGTCCGTATTACACGAGCAACCCTGATATTTGAGCATTTTATTTCATGTTGCGTTCATCACGTACACCTACCTACATTTTTAAAACAATTTTAAATGTTTCAACTAGAGCTAGCACATGTAACACGGTGTTTCCTATAATTTAAGTTGCAACATAATACTGAACATGAAAAATATAACTTTTATGTCTTGATTAGCTGTTTTTGTTATAAATCGGTAAAAAAAGTCTTCAAGAAGAGCATCAACATGTATAGGCATTGGCTAGGGTCTGTACCTAACAGGTGATGGTTCAAGCCCAGTCTATGGGGAAGCTAATAAATGTACACTTGCCTAGATGATACTTTAGAGATTATGATCCCACTAAAGTTGTAAAACCCTAAAGAAAAAAGAAACTCTGACCAAAATAAAACATTATTACCGCTCATAAAAATTTGACAAACTAAAAAATTAACCACTGTAAACATATGCCGTAAAACCTTGGAAAAATTGTACAATTTTTTGTAACCGCGTTAAACTTGTGTATACTTTTCCTCCGTACAGAACCACATGTAGAATCATAAACTTCAATTAATTGTTTGTGCTGTCTTCTTACATTTAAATGTCCACAAAGTCAAACTGTTGTTCTTTATATCTCTATCTCTGTCAAAATTAGTTTAACTGTCGATTCTAAATATTATGTTGCGGTACCTGTTGCTTCAACGACCTTGTACGTCAATATATATAAGTTTTTTTCACTGAGGTGGTTGCAACTTTATGAATGATTTCCAGTGTAAGTCCGCCCAGCAAGATTGTAGAAAGTATATTTATACAATGAAGCTGCATATTGAACAGAGCCTGTTTATACACACCTCTTCGTTTGCTTTGGCCACGCCTATTAGAGAGTGGTGGAGTTCTTGGTGGCTGAGCTTTCGTTTTAGATTTGTTAAATTGTTTGTCAGGAGACAAGATAATTTTATTGTTTGCGAAATATAGTAGATATTAAAATAAAGTTAATTGAATTAATAATCTATTTCCACTGACCGTAGGTGATATATGCTTAAAAACACTGTATTATTATTTTTGAGTTACCATTTATAAAGTTAATTTGAAAACTATATCATGCACAAAAATATTGAGCTAGACAATTTTAACTGAGATTCTTGAATCTAGAAACGTAAACTTATATGACATGGTTCTTACCAAAGTAAATTTCAAAGGCACTGCTGATATTTAAAAATAATAACCCCTCGTGTCGTGTGGTCGCGTAGATACCACCTATTCTTGTGATCGTGTTGACCGGCAGGAAGTTTTTTTTAATCTTTCCATATAATAATAGCAGTGTACTGGTTCCCTAGAATGCCTTGTGATGCTCACCTCATCCCGAACGCATGCCTTAAAATGTGTTCAATAATGAACTGCTGCTTTAAGAATTGATCCGAATGATACAGGAAACGAAATTTCTCTATAAATCTGATCAGGGGATCCGAGGGCTCATCGTGATTCCTTCGGAACAGCTACGCCCATGCCCTGCAGTGGTGGTGAGACGTACCGTTGAACTCGGGCCGCCCACCACCGTGGTGGGGTGACCTCGTAGCTGCTTTGTCACTAATACTCTCCACTTTCACAAATACTTATCACATGACTGGCTGCTAACATGGGAGTCTGCACATATTCCTATGTCCCGTGTCCTACTATAGAGCACATGGTGCATATATCTATAATTGTTTTAAGTCACTATACAGTAACTCCCTCCACAACTTGCACCATCTTCCTAGTGTACTTATCTCAATATCTTCCAACGCTAGAACAGATACATTTGTTTCGCCAATATTCTAATCGCAAGTGAGATGTAGGCACTATGTGAAATTAAATTCCAAGATTGATTACTGAAGGGAATAACATAGACTGTGTATTTTATACTCTTATTAATGAGACAATAATATATCGAAACATATTCGTTTGAAAAAAATATTACATTTTTTTTCCACCACTTCGTAGTCTTACGCCCCAATATAACCAAAGAAAATAGAGAAAAAGTTTTAAAACAAAAGAAGAATTTTTAACACAGCAGTTAATTGTATGCACATATTTAATATGTTTGTATTAATGTTAGAGATACGAGAATTTCACAAATTCACTATGTGCCAACCTAGGCTTCTCAAACCTTTATATACTCGGGCCACAAACATTTATTCATTTTCTGCTACTGTGACGAATGCTGTTTCTCCATTTGGTACAACTTAAACATGACACGGCCACAACATCTCTCCGTGTTCATCACGGACTCAGAATCGTCCAAGAAGTGTAGTAGCAAATAAGGTCGAATTGAAAAAATAAAATTTATATTTACGTCCTTCAAGTGTGACCTGTCGCCGAATAAAGTTCATTGGTGTGTATTGTGATGTAAATGAATGTGTTACTGCTTTCTTTTGTTGCAGACATGGCGATACGTTACTACGAGCAGGAATAATGTAACCGCCTCGACACAGATCTATGGTCCAGTTTACATAACACTGCAGGATGGGAGCGTAACTCATACAGACATTTCCGCACTTGCCAGTCTTTATTGTAATCGACAGTAGTCATAGACTTATAATATGTATTTCTGCTGCTTGAGGTGATGTCGATGATGACCCCACATCAGTAATACCAGCGAAGTTATCTGTTCTGGTAATAACTGCAGTCTTACTGGTGGTTTATGAGGCATTACTGATATGTTGTGTTGGCAATTTCAGCAGAACTCCAGTGAACATCACTCTGCGCGCACACTTCAACTCCTACCGAGTGATTTGGCGCATTAGTCAAACTTCCGATTCGCATTCGGCCGGTCCGGGGTTCGAACTACGGCCCAGTATTCATGATTTTGGTTTTCCAGGCGAATGCGTGGCTATTACTAAGGTTTATTCTATTCAGGTTCGGAACCTGAATGCTGTAAGTTTGGTAACTAGAAGTTCTCGCTGCCAAGTAGCACTGATTGCGCAAGTGTACCGGACTTTTTAATTTGGTTTGTAAGTAAATGGGATGATTACAATTTTCATAAGAAATAAATTTCTGTAAAATATTCGTATTTGTATTGTGTCAGAAACCGCTTGGATAATAAACTTTGTTCTTGGCACAAGACTCGAAATATATAATATTACATTCACGCGTTGTTTAATATTATGCTGCAAACTGGATTTAGCTAAACGGTGATGGTTCCTGCCGACACATGCAAAAAGGACTCCATATCTGTTTCTTCAGGGAGATGTTCGATTTTCAAGGAATAGAGATCCCTCGTTAGTGTGTCATCAAACGATATCATAAAGTTTAGTCTGAATTTGCAGAGTAAAAGAAAACTTAGTTACAAAAATATATTTTCCCCTTTTTCTGAAGTACAAAAATATGAATTCCAAAATCCCATTATTATAATTTTCCCACAGACATTTCAATTTATATTGTTTGTTTTCTAGAAAATAATTAAAATGAATATTACATATATTTTAATAATTATGCAGAGCAACCCCCACTCCAATTGATCATTTAAAAAATAGAAACAACCNTGAATATTACATATATTTTAATAATTATGCAGAGCAACCCCCACTCCAATTGATCATTTAAAAAATAGAAACAACCATTCCTTCCCTAATAGGGCCCCTGGCCTGTCTCCCTTAACAAGGGAGAACCCAGGTCTTTTATACAAATTTGTCGTCTTCTGGAACAGTTTCCGACGTTCACGGAGCGGAAACTCCCCCTGGTGGCGTCATGACTAACCGGCGTCACGTTGTCATGGTGACGCACAGAGCAGAGCAGGCGAAACAGCACACTAACGTGCCACGCGCCATTTGCCATCCAGCACTCATGCAGGCAACAGCAGCGAGATGGTCAGTTGAGCGGGCCCCATCGCACCAAAGGTAAGCCATGTCCATGACCCTCATGTAGAAACAAAAATCCAAGGCGAGGTGAACTTAGCAAAATTTTTAATGTGCGTAGGCCGTCACAATAATTACTTTATTTAAATATGACAACTGAATATAAAAAATAACGGCATTGTTAAAAACATTATTTTCACGGCTTTACCNATTACTTTATTTAAATATGACAACTGAATATAAAAAATAACGGCATTGTTAAAAACATTATTTTCACGGCTTTACCGGGCAGTTTCATTAAGGGAAAGAGATAAATACAAAGTTCCTTTTAATTACAGTATTTATTTCGCACTTAAAATTGTAATATGTTTCCAATGAAATAACCTTGCTTATGAAGTTTCAATGACAAACATACGTCTATTTTTACAGTTTACTCTTGTAAACACCGTTGGTTGGTGTAAAAAATAGCTAAACATTTTAGAAATACTTAAAATATTGGCTGGTGCAAGTATATAGGCTATCTCAATTCGAGCAAAACACGAATCTTTTTACACAAATAAATAAAACTTTTCCGTATACCGCCAGCTTAAAAGTGACCTATTTGGAACTGCAGCGCAATTTGTGTTGGAAATTTTCCCTATATCAATGTCTCCCATAAGAATTTGTTTTTGTTACCGACCTGAGTAGAATGAAACTTAGCCATGGTCGATCCCTTTTCCTCTCTTGTTTCTTCGAGGAATTCGCTCCGTCTCTAATGACCTCGCTGTCGACAAGAAGTGAAGGCCCACCTAATTTTTTCAGTTTCGAAATGTGTACGAAAATAATGCATAGACAAAAAATTCCTACAGCTTGCATAATTCATTAATAAATATAAATATTTATCGATTTTCGCTCTTTTATCAGACTGTTATTTCNGACTCTTATTTCATACAACAGCAGCAAATAATGTAACATGCTAAAGAAAGTGGAAATTATTTATACTTTAAAACGATCCTAAATGCATTGCATAGTTTTTCCCGCCCCCTCTCCCACCAAGGGGAGGTCACAGTGCTTGTCTGTCACATGAATGCAGAATTCACATTACACTCGTGACGATAGCCGGCAATGAACAGCAAATATAAAGAAGGCATTCACTGGACGGTAAGTGATGTATGGTTTCTTCAAATAAGGTAAACAGTTTTTTTATCTATTTTAGAAAACATCATTAAAAATACACTTAATTGCAAAAATACCATCACCGTGAACGAATTGAGCGAGTAAAATGAAAGCAGCTGCACAGTATCCTCACAGCCCAAAGTGTGTCGTCTTTTGATTGAATGCGGTTTGCCTGCACTAGAGGGCATACGTGTCCCTCCATCTTCAAGAGCTGCAAGACACCGAATAAGGTCTTAGTAGCAGTGTGAGCAGCGCGAGTTACAGTGAACACGCGGCATTCCCTCACGACACCGTCAACAAGCGTGTGCCCAGGGGTGCGTGTTGGATAGAGGGCACATCGTCGGCCTCCCAGAGGCAAGTTGGGCGTTCCGGGGAATTGCTCGCCACTTGAACCGTTCTGCCTACACTGTGAATCGGTGTTGGACGCAGTGGGAACAGGAAACTACACACCCGTCGAGAAGGCTCAGGTCTAACCTAAGTGGACAACCAGCAGGGAGGATAGTTTCATCGTGCGACAGGCTGTGAGATCTGGACCTTGTCCGACCTTACCTCTGCCGGTATCCATGCTACGGGTCGTCTAACACCATACTAAGTTCATCCTACAAGTGTTGGTCCCCTGCAATGCATTCTTTCTGTAATACAACATGTTGAGCTTTCTGTTTACATTCTACCATGTCGTGTAAATCCACCCACTTACTTGTCCCTGCGATGACACCTACATGATCATAAATTTTTTTCTACAAATGAGTATAAATGTTGTACAATGGTGTTCTGAAATATGAACAATATTTCGTTCACATGCATTTAGTCGATGGCCTGCACACTTATCTAATGTACTCACAGTGACGATTTCAGATGCATATCTGAGAAAATGTAAATTCGTCATAAACATAGTGTATCATTTTTTATTTTTTTTCAATACTTTCGATGTTCATATTTAATTTTTAAGATTTTGTTATAGTAATTTGGATTTGTTTTGCCGTAATTATTATTTATTTCAAGTACACTTAGATAATATTAGAGAGATAATAATTTTGTTGGGTTTCATCNGTTTTGCCGTAATTATTATTTATTTCAAGTACACTTAGATAATATTAGAGAGATAATAATTTTGTTGGGTTTCATCAATTTAAATCTAATTCAGGACTTCGTACATTCATATACTGCAGATCAATGCACAATACAAGTTACACTCGCTCAGTATTCCGGCTGTTGCGTCACCTCCTTGTGTGCCCGCAGCGCGTCCCGTGCAGTTGTTCACTGGATGTGAGGTGATAGCTTGCACTTTTCTTTCAAGCTCCTCCGGACGTGCTGCGCTGCACTTCAACACGCGACGCGCTTGTTCTGCGTTTCAGCATGTGTCAGCACAATTCATCGCGTGATACTACGTAAAAAAAAGTCCCGGAACTGAAGTTTTGAGGTTGGCATTTTCCCTGACCCACTACTGCGCTGCCTTGTTGTGCACACTGAGTACTTTAGTTTACTCCCCTCCGCCTTTCTTCGCTGCTTTAAACTTCTTGGCATTTTTAACCTGCTAATTTGTTCAACGCCTTTTTTTGCAATTAAGTTACTTAACAATAAATCATTTCAAGTTTATGCTCGATGAACTTAAATTGAAAAATTTCACTTTCGCCTTGGATTGCAAGTTACATGTCGGCTACTTTCTCGTCTTGTAGGCTTTTCAAAATTAATTTAAAACATTTTTATTAAAGAAAATTTTCACGGTTGTGTTGTTTTAATATGCAAACCCATGATTTAAAAAATATAAGAGGCCCCTCTTTCAATCTTTTCNATTTTCACGGTTGTGTTGTTTTAATATGCAAACCCATGATTTAAAAAATATAAGAGGCCCCTCTTTCAATCTTTTCAAAACTCTTTCATTCTCTTTCGCTGATTTTAATTTTTTTTCTTATGATTGTTTTGAATAACGTCAGTTACAATATGTAAACAGTTACAGTTCCTTTTTGAAATATAATAGTGTGAGAGATCCGCTGATGAGTAACTTTGTTATTTATATTAAAAGTAACCTCTGGTAATACTGCATATGCTATGCTTCCTTTAGAAGGCATTTTAATCTCATGTCACATTACCCACCACGCTGATGGTAAATATTTTCTTTTTAACGTTTTTGTAGCCTATGTACAGTAAGTAAACAGTGACAGAGGAACATTAAAAATAAAAATTGACTGTTTTAAATTGTCTGTGATAAAATATAAATTAAATATTAAGAGTTAATATCAAATAATTACATGTTAGTATTAACTTTTGCAGCAGAACATATATATATACGTTTTCCGTAATGAAAGGTATCTTATTTCCATCTAAAATCGTACTACGATACCAAGTATACAATTTAAATATTTGTATAGTACAATACGACTGGAAATATTTGTATAATTAAAAATCTTTGAAAAAAAATAATATCAGTCTGAAATAATACTTATATTGTTAATAAATTAGATGTAAAACTACCAGACTTAGGAAATACATATAATAAAAATTTCGCTGGTATGCCTTAATAGCAGCGGCCAGAGCGCATCAATTCTGCGCATCACCTATTCCAGGGTACTTCGATGTTAGTAATACGATGTATCACTCAGAGTATATACTACGTATTGCCCAAACATTTATGTTTCAATCTGGTTCCAAATATGTATATGAATGTATGTCAATTACAGTTTAGTGTTGTACATTTTTTAACCCAGAAATTAGGGTTTTGAGAATGTTTTTGAAGAAATTGTAGAAAACTCATTGGGCACATTCCCATGGCAACCGCATGTAACTGCACCTAAGAAAACCACAGTCACATTAGCGCTCATTAGTAGGAACAATATGGCAATGTAAGAATGCCAAAGTCCTGTTTGAACATTGTCTGCCATGCCAGTGAGGAGCCACAGTTTGACCTCAGGTCAGGTAGCACATCATTCCGTCCTGGTTTTATTGCATATTATTTCTACTTACAGGGCTACTGAATTTTAAAATAAAAATATCGATTTCATATATTTAATAATTATAGTAAACAATTTTTTTTATCGCATACGTTTTTTAACGTACATACAACGCCGAATGAAAAAAAATCTCATTTGAGTGGTGATAATTGTTAGGTAGAAAATGGGTTTGAACCCCTGTTTGGCCATCCTGATTATAGGATTTCCATCGATTCTCGAATATATTTAATAAGCAAGAGACATACCTCAAATTTTTTCTGCAAGTAGGTAAACAGCTGAATTAACAAAAAANTCGAATATATTTAATAAGCAAGAGACATACCTCAAATTTTTTCTGCAAGTAGGTAAACAGCTGAATTAACAAAAAAATAAAATAAAATAATTTGGTGTTATATACAGATTTTATATTTTACATACCCTATTGGTTTAAAAGAAATTTGGCCGTCGGCTTGCGGAAACAGTCGTGCATACTGGTAGGGCTGGCAGTTGGCACTGTGGATCACCTTCGGAGTCTCCGAAGATTGCCGAGCACACACGAGTCGTTGTGCCAAAGCAAGCGACTCACAGACCCACACTGCCCCAATAAAAATAAATTATTGATTTGATTTTTAAATGTTGTTTATTTACATGANAGCGACTCACAGACCCACACTGCCCCAATAAAAATAAATTATTGATTTGATTTTTAAATGTTGTTTATTTACATGAAAGTGTCCAGAAAATGACAGAGAATACACAACGCACAATGTATTACAATTAACTTACACAGCATGTCAGCTAAAAATAAGAAAGTTCTTCTGTCGTACTGGCGTGAGCTAATTCTGANATTACAATTAACTTACACAGCATGTCAGCTAAAAATAAGAAAGTTCTTCTGTCGTACTGGCGTGAGCTAATTCTGAATGAAAATGGACCGACGCGAGTAATGACTGAAACAAAAATGAAGGGATTACTTGAGAAAATTAACCAAAACGTCAGTATAAACGATGAAATAAAGACAATCTTAATTACTCCTGGGGTAACTAAAAGGGAAAATAAGTATACAAACGAATAAAAAACATGCCCGGCAACAGCATAATGACAGTGAATAAACACAGAAAAAATGAGAAAAGTTAGGCAATGTTGTGAATTGTTCAGAGTCAGTAATGAATAGGAAAACTAACTCGGCAGATCCTCTCACTGCCATATGTACAGTGATAATGATTAAAATAGTTAGTTAATAGAATTAGAATAAAAAAAATACATTGTCAGTGGCACTATTAACAAGAGAGGAACAGCTAAAAGGAAGGAAAAGCAAGTGTAACTGTGAGTCACTGTTATTTGGCACCATGAAACCATAGTTGTGAAACATGTCGTAAAGACGACGAACAAAGGCAAAAAAAGAAAGGAATGGCTTCAAGATGTATAAAAGAAGGGAAGAAATACAACGAAAAAAAAAAGGTAAAGGAAAAACCAGTTTACATATGTCTTAAGGTTCTTAGGCACCCTAATACCATAGGTGTAGCAAGATGTGAATGAATGAATGAATGGGATTCGCCAGGATGCTTGGAAAAGAAAAAGACAAAAGTCACTATCTGAATAGCAAAAGGTATAAGATGTGGCGTGTAATAAGTGAAATAAATAACTGCAATCCAGGATTTAACGGTTCGGGACAATTAATAAAACACCACGTGTCACAGTGAAAAGTAACAGTGACCAGCTATGTAGGGATCAATTGAGACGAACAGAGTCGAACTAACAAAAAACTGTTGTATGTAAAAGGAATAACAAAGGCATTAATAAGAACCGGGGCGAAAAAAGCACGTCCCGCGTGCAGTATATTACTTAAAAATAATAAAAATAAGAGCGCAGACATCAACCCCAAAATCGAGTTTTCTAATCCGGGAACAAGGTTCGGGACGAAGTCGAGCTGGGATTGGCTAGCCCGGCAGCCAACCAGACAAGAGTCCGGACTTCGGAGAAACCCCGGAACCATCATTGTCACTACACAGCACAAGCAATTCATAATCAGGACAGGCATACGTAAATAAACCAAGTGATAATCACGCAAGACGGAACAACCAAAAAAACGTAACTCCGGTTAAGCATTGAAGAACGAGACCACGTGCTATGACAGTGCGACTTGCAACGACTACTATAACGTAATTAAAAAAAAGACACGACAGAGTAAACCAAACAAGTACCACTTTACAGGGATAAGCATGAGAGAACGAACCCACACGCTGTAACGGCGTACAACTCACCACGACTAGAATGAAGGACAAAAACCACTGTTTCATACAAGATGTAGTACAATATTTACACTGTGCTTAATAAATATGATAGTGCAATTTGCAGTGGCAAAAATTAATTACAAGAGCCACTACAACACCAAGAATTAACACTTTACAACACGAAACATAATAAAATATTACTATACTCTATTAAGGGCACACAAGATACATCATGACTATAATTGCAGAACATAAACAATTGTGACTTTCCGTGACGTCTTGGAGTATTTCACAGTGCAGAACCAGGACAGTACAATGTGCAATGACTGCTATAAGAAAACTAATAAANTGACGTCTTGGAGTATTTCACAGTGCAGAACCAGGACAGTACAATGTGCAATGACTGCTATAAGAAAACTAATAAATAATACGTTATTGGACTAAACATAAGAAAATACTACTATGATTCAACGGCGTACTATATAACGCCACTACTATAATAGCAAAAACAGTACTGAACAAAGACAGTGCAATATTCAATGACTATAATTAAATGCAAGAGACAATACAAATTGACACTAAGAAATAACGCATTACTTGCCGAAACATAGGATAATAAATTAGTACGCGACAATGTCGCACAATATGCCGTGACTATAATCGCAGAACAGAAGAACATTAGTGTATGACTTGATGAGGAATAATATTAGCACAATGCTTAACTATAATAGTGCGATGTGCAATAATTATATTAAGTTTCAAGGGACACTATAAAATAACTCTAAGAAATAACACACTTCAGGACTAGATATAAGAGGATACTACTCTTGGCCGCAAGACTAGAGACACTATAGTATAATGATAATAATGAGCACATTGATATCTCCCCAAACAAATATATATAACCACGCTTCTAATATCTCAACAACTGCGATCAAACTATACGATAACCGTAAATGTAATGCACATGTATTTTAAATCTGGCTTTTATTTATGCGAAGTTCCTGAAATGTTTCCATTACTGAAGAAAGTGGTATTCTTGAAATCTTTCTCGTCAAAACACTTTTAAACACATAACATCAGGTTCTTTAAAGCTGTAGATTGAGAAATATATTTTCTGTAAAACGTGGCAGTTTTCGAGCGAAACATGGATAGACAATACGATAATAGCCGGGATTTCGGACAGTCAAACTTCATCTGTGAGTCAATAGGCTTTACACACTCTCTCCGCGTTCAGTGGACAATTCTGAAATACTCCTGTGGATCTACTGTTCTACGCATTATGTATACTTCTACCATATGTCAAATCGACATTTATATTTTACCTTATAGCTTTTCTTTGAATACCTGCCAATTAGCATTAAAAATTAGGCCTTAGCTAAAAATTCAATATTTTTAAGGCATGAGACTTTAGCCCAAGTGACGTTAGGCTAAAATATTTTATACCATGCAACTTTAGACCAAGCTACGTTAGGACAGATAATTTTAGTCCCAGTGACTTTAGACTNTAAAATATTTTATACCATGCAACTTTAGACCAAGCTACGTTAGGACAGATAATTTTAGTCCCAGTGACTTTAGACTAAGTAATTTCGGCCATGTGGCTGTTTTAAAACTGTTTAGGTCAAATTTTTATGGCCAAAGCACGCGCACTTTCTATTAATGCGTTGATAAAGCGCAATTGTGAAATTTTTCGGACCAANAAATTTTTATGGCCAAAGCACGCGCACTTTCTATTAATGCGTTGATAAAGCGCAATTGTGAAATTTTTCGGACCAATAATATGTTATAGAATTCTTGTGGCTTTGTGTGTAAGACGAACATTAATACATACATTAATTAAATTAAGTGTACACAAAATTAAACCTCGACCTGTGAATTTAAAATCATTACATAAAATAAATTTCCCAACATCTCTGCCAGAATAACAGCAAACATGCTGGCTAGTCTGTGGGGTAAATTATTTCATGGTTAGGCAGGGAATATTTTATGATTATTATTAAAACCTATGGGAGCACAGCAAACCAACACATACTCCTCCAGAATATTCAGGAAGATTTTTATAATCCAAAACCTTTCAGCTGATGTTGTGCATAACCCCTAGAGGTAAAGTAAACTTTGTTCGCGAATGACTGAAGCTTCAGAACAATATAGAGTTAAAATATGCTAATCAATTTACGGAAAAGTGCTGGTAAAAATTATACTGAACTCTCCGCAAAAATACGGACACATTGGTTTTTCGATAACGGATGTCCCGTAAATTATAGAGATATTTCTGTGAATTTGCAAAACCTCTCCGTCAATTTTCTGGTTAGTTTTTATGTGCTACCGATTTAATAAAAGATAGATTACAAATAAATACGTCAACTTTGGCCATATGNTTTCTGGTTAGTTTTTATGTGCTACCGATTTAATAAAAGATAGATTACAAATAAATACGTCAACTTTGGCCATATGGGTGTCGGCCTGTATATAATAAAGGCATTTAATAGAGTTATAGTATTTATTCAGAAGCGAGAATTAATCATGAATAAAAAGTTTTTTACCCCTTAATTGACACACAAATTTTTCGTTTCCAGTTGTTGCAAANAGGTGTCGGCCTGTATATAATAAAGGCATTTAATAAAGTTATAGTATTTATTCAGGAGCGAGAATTAATCATGAATAAAAAGTTTTTTACCCCTTAATTGACACACAAATTTTTCGTTTCCAGTTGTTGCAAAAGAGATTTTTGGTCTGACAAGAACTTAGCAATTCCTTATAACAACTTACTTGATTGAACCAAAGCAAAACATTTCCATTTGTCTAGGGCACCCGCCGTAAACAATAACAACAATTTGGTTTACTAGCAGAAACCTAGAGCATTAACCAGGAAAAATATGCCGTCTGTATTGGAACTAGCTTGTGACGTACATCACTGATCATTACTATTCCTATTTTGCAACACGTCATACGTGAACGAGTATATTCAGGATAAGGTGCTAGTTGGTTAAACCCTAGACTACTACCATTCACCCACAACTTTCTTATAACAAATTTGCGAATGTTACTTGCAGAAATATGACATACGTCGCTTTATAAGTCTGGCGTAATATTTGAGAATAAAAGGTTTCCTAATTGTTACAGATCATTTGTACTTGTTTTTAGTGTCTCAAGGTGTCTCTAAGAGGCGTGGATATCCTACCTGCCTTAGAAACTATAATTTTTTGCTTACAGTGGCAAAGAAAGCTTCTTTGTAATTCCTTCATATATTAATTTGGGGAACAAACAAAACCAAATCTTCCCGAAGCTTTCTTCGCACTGTACCCAAAAAATTATAGTTGGTGCAGCTGTATCCACGCTACTGGGGCATATTCCGCAACATCAAAAAGTAGCTCAAGGGACATGTAAGAGTAAGGAAAAACTTAAATTACTAAGTCTTTAATTTAAACAGATAAAGTTTTATATACCACCTTGACTTACACAATAACGCCGGAGGTGAGTGGTGAGAATGTTTCGATTCGTTTTCAAATTTAGTCCCACGATATTTTATTATTTTAAATTTCTCTAAATACTCAATGAAACACATGCCTTTTGCTGTGATCTATTTTTTTTAAAACAGATTCATAAAATTGCAAACTAGAAACTTTACGGAGAATTTCCGTCGTGGTAAGTTCTGCAAAATTTACTTAACGTCCGTTATTTAACAAGAAGTTACTGATAATTAATGAGACTACTTTCATCTGCATGGGTGCAAATAAATTATTGTGAATATATTAAAATCGTAGATGGTATGTAGGTATTGACGTCTCAATAACAGCAGTATAAGTAGAGATGAATTCAGAAACGTGTGAAACAGAACCAAGACAATTAAAATAATACTATAAGAGTGACTTAGCCGGGATTCGAATTTAGAAAAACTCGTAACATTTAGCTAGCTTGCTATCAACTGCATCATGGAGGTAGGATTCTGAGCATCAACTTAGGAATTTATCAGTCTAAAGTTTTTAATGATAGGGTTCACTTAACTTGAAATATTTACACAGCCCTCAATTTGAATATTAGTGACTGAGCCACTAAAAACACTTAAGTTACATGGTCAACCATAACGCTACTTGTGTGAGAAATTTGATGGAAAAATGTTTATTGGTACCCGATATAAGGCATAAAATATTGTTTTTTCATAATCGGTGCTATCTTATACAATTGTCTAAAATGTTCTTTATACTATGCGTCTAATAGATACTGTCAAAATAAAAATGATGTTAAATCGTTATTTATTTATGCCAAACATATCTAAATATTTATATTGCTTCCATTTTGAAAATCAGTATCTTACCACATTTAAATCGTGTACTTTTAAATGGCCTTCTGTAGGCGTGCAAAATTTTGTGGAAATTAGTTGACTCATTCCGTAAATATGGAAAATTGTTCATTTTACTCACCTGGCTCTATATTGCAAAAATCTGGCTAAAGAGGATCTCCGTATGCATAAATGACGCTACCATTTAATACTATTCACATACAAGAATTCGTTAAACCGTACCATATATATAACAAATTAAACTAAATTATTGATATAAACCACATTTAAATATGCCTGTCGCACATAACACAATTTAATTTCCATACCCTCCTGTAGCATTATTTATGTGTAATTTTGGTATGAATCGGTTGATAGATATTCGAGATATTGCATAAAACCTCCATTGTTCATGTGGCGATCTTCATAAATGTAGAACAAATAGTTTATGTATTAGGAAGTTCATTGTTTTCATACATGCAATATAAAAATAAAAATATATTGCACAGTTTTGTAGATATAGCACACCAAGCTAGACTGTTTGTATAGGTGCCATTCAGAAAATAATAGACTTATACACATAAAACATATAAATTAATATGGCCTACCACAGTACAACGTCTGGGTCAAGTTTAAAATAAATCGGTTTATTGTTTCTAGATATACAGCATAAAAGCTGTATTATGTCATGTGGGGTTATCTTCCAAAATGGTGGAGAAATGAGGCTTTGCATAGAAAATACAATATGAAAATAAGCTACTCATAAAGATTAATTGTTACATTTACCTTTCCTATCACAGTATTACTTATGTGCCAAATTTGGCGAAAATTTGTTGAATAGTTTTCGAGATATAACATAAAATCTTTATTTTTCATGTGGTGGTATCTTACAAAATGTCAGACCAACCAAAATATTTACCTCTTATTTCTATCCTTGCACTTTGTGCTGTCAGAATATAAAATTCTGTTTAAATCAGTTGAATGTTTTCCGAGATATGACATCGCCCTAGAGTACAACATGACCGCCATTTGGAAAGTAATTGCCCAGTGTGATTGAAAACTATTAAAGTCAGCTGTACTTACTTAGTACTCTATGTGTACCGAATTTGGTGAAATTCTATTTCTTACGTTCAAAAATTTAAGGGGCGAGGGGACACTCACAAGCACACGCAGACACACAGACAGGAAAGTGATGTCATAAGCCTTTCTTTCCTTCGGAAACTAGGCTATAAAGCAACATCATTAATTTTACGGAGATATCTGGAGACGTTCTACCGACACTTGATTAGAATCTTTATATTCATGTATTTTTTTATACATATTTTTTGAACGGAAGATTTGACAACAAATAATTCGTTATGTTACTTTGTTTTTTGCATTGACCTATAAAAATTACACTTGTATTATGTTCTCATATTGACTTATTTATCAATATTATATATAATTATATGTTTTTGATATGAAAATTGATTTTAATAAATTTTGATTAAAATTTGATTTTAAAAAATTTATATGTGGGCTTGATCTAATTTTAACACGGACTCTTACGGTAAAATTAAATTTATCAGTTATAAATCATTTTATTCTAAGAATTATGAACACTTATTATTTTTTTTCATTAACTGTCCCAGAACATTCAAATTGTCCTAATTACCCTAATGATAAAGCGCGCTAAGGTAGTTCGAGCACTTGACCTTGTACGCATTCAGGCCCACTGTAAAAATATATATGCACAGTTTTCTGTGTGGCAATAAAAAGCATTTCTTTGACGCTGTTTTATTTAAATTGGCATTTTTTTTTATTTCAAAGATAACACTAATGTAACTCATTACTGCTATTGAAATTTTACTCACAAAATTCTTGTTTGATGTCAAATCGTTTATAACAAAGAAACAATTCCTTCGATCTGGTTTTATTCGTTGTAAATTAATATTTCTGTACGCCAAAGTAAAAAGTCAAGTGATTTAAAATTGTCTTTAAATATAATGGTTTTTAGTATGTAACGCATCTTATTAAATGGTAGGCTGACAATTAACAAATTCCTTAAATCATCTAAATAACGGTTTAAACTTGAAAATAGGTTAGCTCACTTTACCACAAATAATACTGTTGAACTACTGTAACGAAATTGCAAGGTTATCATTGCCATTAGTATCTATACAGATCCAAAAATTTGTTTGTGGCAAACTAACTTTGCAGTGATTGATACTTATTTACCAAAATTTTTCTTTGCGGTAACACATCATGAGAGAATTTTTTTATAGTGGGAAACGAGACGGCAGGACGATCCTTCGTTAATTTGTCAAGGCGCCAGTATTGGAAGTGAGCCGGCGCTAGCACGTTGCGTCCTTATGACGTCACGTGTCGCAGACGATGTCTTCAAGATGTTGCAGTCACTTCGTGTTACATCGCAGCAGTGTCTGAAAAACGTGGTCACCGTGAGAGGAAAACTGCGTACTTCATTTATTTAAACTATAATTTAAACCACTGAGAATTCCACAAATTAAATTATATATAGTTATTTATTTCGTGTGACNCATTTATTTAAACTATAATTTAAACCACTGAGAATTCCACAAATTAAATTATATATAGTTATTTATTTCGTGTGAAAATTTCAAAAATTTTCCTGTAGGGAATAATAGTTTTGCTGGTTTTATATTGTTTTTAACTGAAACTCGATATACACCCGTAGGTAACACATTTGTTGGCTATAATGAAGGAACCCATAATTTTTTCATAACGGGTAATATTATCGCCCTCTAAATATTTTTACAGATAGCAGACATCTTATCAGGCCAACATTACCCCCAAATTTGTTTCACCTTATGTAGTTTATAAAATGTTGCAGTTAACGTATTTTGTGTCCCAATTTTCAAAGCGGTTTCTCATTTGATAATCACGTTAGGTCGTAGATCTTGTTATGTTTTCTACCCCATTTTTCATAACGAATCATTTCATGACGTTCGTATCTTAAGTTCAGGATAACCCTGAAGGACACGATTTAAAAAATGCTATGTCTTTTTTCTAATTCCTGATAAAACATGTATTAAATAAACTTTATGATCTGTGATAAACACCCGATTTTACTATGAAAACACCTTTTGTATGGATGCAATCTATTTCTTAAAGTTTCCTAGTTAAAATATTATGGATAACTACGAGAGCTTAAAAAACAAATCTGAATAGTAATATCTATAATGAAAAAAATTATTCATACCAAAGTTTCATGTATTCAACAATTAACTTTTTCTTTCGATTATTTTTTTATTGTAATTTAATATTTTCAGGATTACAGTGGCAATATTACTCGTTTTCAAAATAAATTTCACATTCTTTCTGTTGTTTACCAAGAACACAACAGTTAAACCTGAAAAGCCACTTCCATTTAAATGCGATTGCAAGGAAAATTTTTAATTACGAATAATACTCTATATGTTTAAACAGACGTTTAGGAGATGCAGTTATTTGCTTACCTCAAAAGTCGAGGGAGATTAATAGAAAACATTATCATTGTAATGTTTTATGTTTTTCAAAGTGCCATTGGGCTTTTCAGTTAAACATAGTTTACAATAGAATGATTTCATTACTCTTAATTTTTAACAAAATAATTTTTTTAACATATTGCAGATTGTCGTTAGAGACGTGACTACTTAGTTAAAGTAATTAGAAGTAAACTTCATATTCCATTAGGATATTTTGTTGATCTGTTAAAAATGTAAATGCATCATGATCACTTAACCGAAAATCAAAATATGAGAGCANCATTTATTTAAACTATAATTTAAACCACTGAGAATTCCACAAATTAAATTATATATAGTTATTTATTTCGTGTGACAATTTCAAAAATTTTCCTGTAGGGAATAATAGTTTTGCTGGTTTTATATTGTTTTTAACTGAAGCTCGATATACACCCGTAGGTAACACATTTGTTGGCTATAATGAAGGAACCCATAATTTTTTCATAACGGGTAATATTATCGCCCTCTAAATATTTTTACAGATAGCAGACATCTTATCAGGCCAACATTACCCCCAAATTTGTATCACCTTATGTAGTTTATAAAATGTTGCAGTTAAGGTATTTTGTGTCCCAATTTTCAAAGCGGTTTCTCATTTGATAATCACGTTAGGTCGTAGATCTTGTTATGTTTTCTACCCCATTTTTCATAACGAATCATTTCATGACGTTCGTATCTTAAGTTCAGGATAACCCTGAAGGACACGATTTAAAAAATGCTGTCTTTTTTCTAATTCCTGATAAAACATGTATTAAATAAACTTTATGATCTGTGATAAACACCCGATTTTACTATGAAAACACCTTTTGTATGGATGCAATCTATTTCTTAAAGTTTCCTAGTTAAAATATTATGGATAACTACGAGAGCTTAAAAAACAAATCTGAATAGTAATATCTATAATGAAAAAAATTATTCATACCAAAGTTTCATGTATTCAACAATTAACTTTTTCTTTCGATTATTTTTTTATTGTAATTTAATATTTTCAGGATTACAGTGGCAATATTACTCGTTTTCAAAATAAATTTCACATTCTTTCTGTTGTTTACCAAGAACACAACAGTTAAACCTGAAAAGCCACTTCCATTTAAATGCGATTGCAAGGAAAATTTTTAATTACGAATAATACTCTATATGTTTAAACAGACGTTTAGGAGATGCAGTTATTTGCTTACCTCAAAAGTCGAGGGAGATTAATAGAAAACATTATCATTGTAATGTTTTATGTTTTTCAAAGTGTCATTGGGCTTTTCAGTTAAACATAGTTTACAATAGAATGATTTCATTACACTTAATTTTTAACAAAATAATTTTTGAAACATATTGCAGATTGTCGTTAGAGACGTGACTACTTAGTTCAAGTAATTAGAAGTAAACTTCATATTCTATTAGGATATTTTGTTGATCTGTTAAAAATGTAAATGCATCATGATCACTTAACCGAAAATCAAAATATGAGAGCANATTAGGATATTTTGTTGATCTGTTAAAAATGTAAATGCATCATGATCACTTAACCGAAAATCAAAATATGAGAGCACGTGAACAAAATAAGTGACCAGTCCAAAATTATATCTGATAATGTTTCTGAAATCACTTATCCAACACCAAGCAGTTAGAACACCTACTATTTATGAATTATGATGGGATTAGAAATGTATGTGAGAGAGAGGTGTTGGTTTAGTGCACACAGTTGTGCTGAGTATGTGCTCCCATATTCAGTCTAACGACTCAGTAATGTTCGTGCTCGTGCAGTGAATCANCGACTCAGTAATGTTCGTGCTCGTGCAGTGAATCACAACCAGTTGGGTTCTGCAGTGACGTGTCTGTGCGGTAGACATCCTGACAAACTTCACGGTAACACGCTATTGTTACTTTCACAAATAATTCTTCGAGAAATGGTGGTCAACATTGTTACAGAAGTGCCATAAAAAATTTTTTATTGCAATGCATAGTCACATGACCCGTTCCTACAGTTTTTTATATGTCTCCATGTTTATAATAAACATAAAGTCTAAAGAACATGCCTNCACAACCAGTTATGTTCTGCAGTGACGTGTCTGTGCGGTAGACATCCTGACAAACTTCACGGTAACACGCTATTGTCACTTTCACAAATAATTCTTCGAGAAATGGTGGTCAACATTGTTACAGAAGTGCCATAAAAAATTTTTTATTGCAATGCATAGTCACATGACCCGTTCCTACAGTTTTTTTATATGTCTCCATGTTTATAATAAACATAAAGTCTAAAGAACATGCCTGTGAAAGTTCAGCATTATTTTATATATCCGATGGCAAATTGTTGTGACATTTTCTCCAATTCACTCGTAGCGTTACAAAAATAGCCTTGGCATCTGGTTTCCAAATAATAATTGGTAATAAAAATGGGTTTTTTGCTGCTTGCTGAGTTTCGGAAACTCACTGACGTAGAAAGGAAGATCTGGATCTCCTGTGGTGGCTGTAAGGAAATCGATACATCCGCAGGTTTGCTTCCTCCCACTTGAAACTTCGGAGCGTCCGGTTTGTTTTCCCAGGAACAAACCGAACAACTTCTTGAAAACTTCATGATCCAAACATGCTACATACAGTATCTACAACAGAACATATACATGCAAAGGGCCAGAGATATCGCATCTGTTTCCAGTAGAAACGATTTGCTTCTAGAAACAGATAAACTAAGAAACGGCAACAGGTAAATAAAAAAAATTTTCAAGTACTTAAATATGAAGGAATCCATAGAAAGGATTTGAGATAGAACATGCATCCTGACATATCTGCTTGATAAAGGTTATTTTAATAAAAGCTCTGTTTAAAATAAGGAGATATTAATCAAATTTAAATTCAAGGCAAAAGCTGTAAACAATATTTTCTATAGAAAAAAATTTATTTCTTTATTCTTTAATTACGTCTGTTTTAGCAGAAATGTCATGATTTCATTTCACATAATATTATAGTTTACATAATGGAGATATAACCTTAGGTTACAAAACTGTTATACGTGATTCCCAAGTATTTAATTTAGGCACGATTCCATTAATTACAAAATCATTATTGGCAATTAATTTATATTAATATTTAAATTTTTTAATGTTAAATAAAAAAAATAGAGTACTTCAAGACAAATATAAAACGAAAACTATATTTACAGGTTATATAAACACTTTGTGAACGTTAAGTCGGTAGTGTTGATGGTTAATATTTTAGTTATAAGACTAGATGATTGAAAAATTTTACTCCTCTGCTTAAAGCCATTCGGCTGATAGATAATCAAATGCAATAAATTGATCCCTTTATTCATTGAAAATGTTCTACCCGAGAAACAAATCCATGACCTCATACACCGCAATTAGAAGTAAGTGAAGTGCAAGAGTGAGGTCGTTCTAATAAGCAAAATGCCACTGCTCCAACTACGAAAGACGCAAAGAGTATCCAGTAATTATTGAGCGAAAGCAAATGATGAGACATTCTCTCATATCCCATGTCATATTTCCTGGGCGAGTTCTTTGGTGCGAATGAATCATTAAACAGACGGAGTCTAAGGGGAGTAGTAATCTAAGCAGGAAGGCGTGCAAGGATGTCCAATTTTGAATTCCTTGCTTGAGGGCGAATAACTGATATCACGTCTGAAATGACTGTCATTTACACTGACAGCTAGGCGCTACTAATGTAGGTCCCGTGGTATTTCAGACCGAAGGGACTTAAACCAGCGAAGGCCTGAAATATGGATTTTTAAAGCCAGGAGCGAAGGCATTAAAACTTTGAACAAGATGCCCGCAAACAATACGGGCGATGATTTATTTATACTTCTTGACTTTTAAAATCATATATCTTTATATCATAATTTTTATTATGAAGCTAGGTGAGCAAGTATAACATTTAAATTTTATTTCTCAAAAGATATCAGAAAAAAAAAAAGTAATTATGACCACAAAATATTTCTGAAAGAGCTTGAGAAACTAATAAACAATATTTATTCGGTTCTCTGGTGTTATACGGGAGTGTTAATAATTTATTAAAACATCGAAAAATGTCTATACCAGCTGTAAAATCTGCAATAACCATGGCTTCTTAAATAAAATGTACGATATTATTTACGACAGCTAACTCAGCTATGAAATTTTTAGAAACCACTGACAAAACCTTTTTAACAATTACAACTTCCATTAAAAATAAAATCTGAAGCCGCCACTGAAAGAAAGAAAATAATTAAAAATATATAGAAACCATTACCCGTATCCTACTAGCAGTGAAAAATACGTAACCCCGACTGGCCGGAAAATAACCATTCGGAGAAAATTCAATACCTAGAATATAAAGAAAATACGCCCACACGAACACGGAGGGCTTCAACTCCAGGCATGAGATGATGCGAAGTTACGATCACATGTAATGCATTTACCTTCGAATGAAAAATAACATTTTTGAGGTGGACAACATTTAATTGACTTGCTTGGAGCAGCGGTACACCAACACGGCCACCTCTATGGCATCTGTTCGGTGCGTAAGCTGATAATGACCGCACAAACACGCGTGCGTGAGGCCACACATCACGCCACCTTCGCTCCGTATCAGTCATATCACATTGAAAGTCAACACCTTCAATAGTAGCGGTCTACAACAAACCATTCGTCGATAATCAGACAAGTTCTGTGTGGGCAAGAAAACGAAACACGCGCAAAAGCAATAGCAACGCCCAATGAAATATTCAGCACTTAAAGGACACGTATGAATGTTTCGCATCTAGCTCATTGGAAGCGAGCACTTCGCTATGTAATTTCGCACAGGGTTGAAAGTGTAAACAGGCTTTATCATCTTCACTATCAAAGCAGTGTGACCAGATATACCGCAAGAAAGGATATGCCTTAACATACGTAATTTCCTCAGTATTAAAGGTCATTGTAGCAAGTTAGAAGTTGAAACTATGTACATTTGATTTACTCCAGTCATTGGACCATTGTTTAACATGCCCTAAATAACTTTGCACATGTGATAAACGGAAATAAAATATGATGGCGCAGGTAAGATGCTGTCACCATAGCAGCAGCCAATGCATATAAGGTTATTTTTTCATAGGAATGTGAGCTCCAGGATAGTTAAAAGTGAACTGTCGTATTTCATCTACCTCCGTCCATTATAAATATTTTACAACGAGGTGATGAAATCATTTACAGTCCACGCAGAGAGGGATCTCTTAATCACTATGACCGGACTCAAAGAACAACTTGCCAACTAAATATATGTTATCTAAAGTGTAGCCAGATAATAAAGCGAATTTTCCATCTATCTGCTTAAGCTTTATTAATTTCTCCGCAACAAAGACAGCAAATTCATTCTGATTTTAAGTTATTTTCCTGTTTCTGCAAATAAAATTTTCACGTTTTACTAATTTACGTGTATTTGCCTTCTTTAAGAAATATGTATGTACACAAGCTGGCAAAGTAATATATGCTATCATTTCCACCCCTCGGAGTACTCATTTGTTAACCAAACGTGTTAATCGTTTCCAGCTATATTTTACATAGGAACTAAAACGTAATTATACCTTCAAGTCTTGTATACTTATAATTCTATACCATAAAATGTACTCCCAAAAAAGAAAATGCGTAGAGTTAGTTTAATGTACTCATCAAAAATATACGAAGCAGTTATTAAAATAAATATTCAAGTGAGTTGTAGCGTTGAACTGGAATTCATTAATTTTCTACGTAAATAGTAATTTACACTCTGTATTTTAAACCAAGCTTGCCATAGCATTTATATCATACTTTATCATGTTCAGCTTGCTGTACTTTTATCTGTAACGATTATCTAAAGTAAAAATTAATTTCCTTAATTTTTTTTTTTACATAAATGAGACATTTATAATATAAGTCAACTTTTACCGTATTCAGAGTTTACATTATTAGAACCATATGGAATTAAAAGCTCTGTCATAACTTGTGAGTATTTATTATGAACAATGCAAAATAATCAATGTCAATGGGTCCATCCACATTAAACATAATGCATTTTATAAACAATGAAGGCATATCATTAATTTATAGTGATGATATTATAGTTGCTAATACGAGTAGGTGCACTTTGAGTATAAAACATGTGTTTTTACTGGATGTATCATGAATTGTGGTGGTAGTTCATCACTGACGAATTACACTGACGTATGTATTTCCATACAATATACATATATAGCGGTTATCTTATGTTGTTTACTGTCATCTGTTGTGTTTCTCCGTATAGCTGAATAAGGTAGAATTGTAGTGGAGAGTGTGCATTGAAGAGATTTGGGCGACTCTTAACATCGAGGTCTTGAGCTCCGATAAGGCTGAAAGGTGAGTGTGGTGCATCGCCGGAATGCAATGGCGCTGGAAACGGGAGATCCTTGAGAAAACCCGCCGACCAGCAGAATAGTCAGGAACGATTCCCACATGCTATAATCCCGGAGAGACCCCACCGTTATTCGAACCCGGTTTGCCTAGGGGGAAGGCGAGTAGTCTATCCACGTGAGGATTGCAGTACCTACTCTGTAAAAGAATGTCTGTGGTTCTTACGAAATTAGTTAAGCTACTTGTAAGATATATCATTCCATTAAAATGGAGTAGGACACTGCCGTATTTAGAGAAATACTTTGACGCAGACTATTCTCGCCATATTCGCTCTCTCTTATTGTCGATCTAGTCTATTTTCACTTTTTATATATATTATTTACTATTCTTAACTGTGTTACACTTATTATTCTGATTAATGTGATGAAGTATGGTCTAAAACTGACTTTGTATGACAGTGTTAGACATTAAAAGTGTAGCTAACACGAAGTTTATATACATAAGTCCCTTTCTCTATTCGACGTTTGCAAATGTGCGGGCAGATGTCGAAGTCAGGTCAGCAATGCAAATGGCAAAACATTCTTGCAATTTGCTTTGTCATCGGTTTTCAGCTGAAATCGGCCATAGCAACTTAATCAGTTCTTTAAGTACTGTTTATTCGCACACATTGTTCACATTTGGAATGCCGCGCGCCACTTGAACGTAATTTCATCCACTTCGCTTGCTAACTGCAAGCAGTCAGATATTTTGGAGGCGTTGTTCCATTCGTCAACCACGATCGCTCATGAGTCTTACAACAGATAACAATGCCGAAATGCCTCTACACTTTAATAAACCTGTTAATAAACTGGAAGTGCCTATCATTTAAGACATATGATTTTCGCAAAAAGGTTTCATAACTTACGTTCCAAAACATGCTTATATCCAATTTCTTAACAAATTTTAGTTCTAATCAAGTTTCGTTTTCAGGAAAAAAAAATCTAATTGGCACAAAGTCAAATATTAAAAAGGTTTATAAATTAGAAAAAAAAGGTCAATAATCAATTAATAATTACTGGTGTGCTCGTAGAATATGGGACTCTTAACTTCTGCGAGATATTTTCCCGAAAATAAGGATTATTTCACTATGAGATGAAGAGGACATGCAACTCCAAAGTGTAAAATGGCAATTAATTTTACATATTCATTTATATTTTGACAAAATGTTTGTTTTTCAAAATATTTATCTCAAAAGCCAACGTTTTCTCGAATATTAGACAAAGCTTACGTTCAATGCAAGGTCCGTTTCAAAAAAAATAATAACATAAATAATTATCATCTCATTAAGAACAAATATCAAGTNTGTAAAATGGCAATTAATTTTACATATTCATTTATATTTTGACAAAATGTTTGTTTTTCAAAATATTTATCTCAAAGGCAACGTTTTCTCGAATATTAGACAAAGCTTACGTTCAATGCAAGGTCCGTTTCAAAAAAAATAATAACATAAATAATTATCATCGCATTAAGAACAAATATCAACTNTTATCATCTCATTAAGAACAAATATCAAGTATGTTGTTTAATGCCAAAATAAACTTATCTTTATAATGTTACCAGCTAGATATATAACCGTTTATTTCTTTATTCGCTCGTACTTGTTTTTAAATCAGCAACAACTTATATTTAGCAGATGGATTTCTGGCATTCATCTTCTCCATGAGTCAGTCACACAGCTTCCGTGATAATTTTGTTTTAAGATATTCTTTTATTAACCAGACAACCACTTAAAAAACTAAACTTAATAAAAAATTATAAATATATTTTGCTACTAGTAGAAGGGGCCGCTGTGACACAGTGGCTAGAGCACTCGCTTCCACCAAGGTGAACCGGGTTTGATTCCCGGTGGAGTCGCTCCCGGATTTTTGCACTTGGAATCTTGCCGGATGATGTCACTGGATGACGGATTTTCTCAGGTATCTTCCGTTTACTCGCCATTGCATCACCGCACAGCTCCATGTTCACATCAGCTCTCAAGAACTTATTGTTAAGAGATGGCCAACCTCTGCACTTCACACAACTACGTGTAGTAACTACCCTCCTATTTAAAACGCTTGTATCTCAGTTAATTACACAAAAATATATGGTTTATTTCTGTAGTTGACCCCATAGCTCATATGACTGTGGTTATTCTTTCTGTGTCACTGTAATTTTAATGTGGGGTATTAAATCTGGCATTAATAAATCAGATTTGCCTTGTTTGTATTTTTGACAAGTGTGTATGTTAATGTTACTGTAATTTAATGAAATTGTAATGAAACCAAAATGTAAAGCTTTAATCAGTGGGACTGTAATGATAGTTTTTTGTCAATTTTGTATTACTTAAGTAACTTCATATGATGTGACTGGCATGGTGACGTTGCATAAACTAAATTATGAAATAACGTTTTACATTTTGTTTACTTAATATTTATTTAGTTACTTGTAGTTATAACATTTAATAATCGTCTTAGTAATCTTATTAGTAATAGAGAAATTTCCATTTTTGTATAGCTGAGAAAATATTTTCAGTAAATTTTTTTAACACACTTAAGTATTTTTGTTGAATTCGCTGTGTAAGTGTCAACTATTACTCATTAGTGATGTAAAATAGATGTAAATCTTATAAATTTAAAATAAGAAATACATTTATAAATTTAATGTGGAATGATAGTGGCCGGCCATGTCTAATTGCTAGTTTCGGAAACAATATTCAATGATATAAGAAGTGTGATCGGTATATAGTTTGTAGTGCCATTTAAACACGTATTTTTAATTTATCGATATGTTAGTAAAGGTACAATCTAGAAAAGCATATTTTCCAACTGCAAATAATTTTTACCAAGGAATATTTTGTACTATGTATGTATAATCGTAAATAAAAAGAAATGTATTTTTTTAATTCGTTAACTGAACAAGCCACATGACATTTCATTTATTTTTATGGACAATAAAATATTTTTATTCCAAACGTGCAAGACATAATTCAGTATTTTAATTATTCTCTATTTATTTTTATTGTTTCCTTGGATGTCTTGTGTATGAACATATTTTCGGCTTCCTCCTACATTTCACACGATGTGGAATTTTAAGAGCTATGTGTATGTAACTATGTTTAAATTATACACCGCGAAACGCGGAGGGTTACGCTGCTGCCTGACATGACGTAAATAGAATATATGTTTTTTCTGTCTACCATTTACCAAATAGTTTTTACAAATAGAGAATCCAATAATTGTAATATGTGGTGGTTTCTGTGCGTAAGCCTGTAATAATCGTGTATTCCTCATTTTTGTGAAATATTAATATCATTTCCATCTTGTGTAGTAGTTCTGACATTCCCATATATTGAACTCTGCTAAAGTGAATGTTTATTTTAGTCTCCCTTATGAAATTCCCAAATAAAAATGTTTAATATATTGTCACATGAATAAAATTCGATACGAAAAAAATTCGATCTGCTAAATACTTATATTGCAGCAATTACAATTCTGTAAGTTAAGTTAAATATAAATGATTATTATTACGTGTATTCAGGTATACAAAATTTTTTGTTAAAAAAATAGTGCGCTGTACCAAATATATTTATAAGATTGTCTCTTTCATTAAGTGTGAATGTATATAATTCGCTCAGTTATGATTGAAGCAATTTTTTTTGTAAAAACGTTAATCATGTATACATGTGTAATGTATGTATGTTTTGTATATTTAATTGATTTGTTGTCTTGGTGTCCAATTTGTAGTCTGATATGCAAGCTTTAATAAACAGATATGTAAAAATAAATAGCTGAACATAAATAATGTATTTAACTAAAGCGATATATGTAAGCCAACCGCTGAAACAAACAGTCGCTCGAAGTGTGTTAAATGGATGTATACAGGATGAGTATAAAACAATGCCCGAAATTTGGAGGTCTATAATATCAAAACCAAACAACTTACAACCTTGGTTGTCCAACCAAATGAACCATGGAACTGTGAAGTTGGTTTACCATACATTCATAAATGTTCAATGTTACCACCAAGAGCGGCCCGAACGACAACTACACGATAATCAAACTCGTTCCACTCTCTTGTCAGCATGTCCGGTGTTACGGTTTGGACGGCGTCCGTAATTCTCTTTTTGAGGTCGTCAATATTAGCCGGTAATGGTGGACGAAACACTTGATCCTTTATGTATCCTCATAGAAAAAATCGCATGGGGTAAGATCCGGGCTTCTTGGGGGCCACTGATGAAGAGCCTGGTCACCAGCTGCTCCTCGACCAATCCAGAGTTGCAGAAACGCCTCATTCAGGTATCCGCGAACAGCGAGGTGCCAATGGGGTGGCGCACCACCCTTCTGGAAAATGAAGTCCCCGCTGCCCCTTCTGACTGAGAAAACAATCACTCTGTAAGCATGTCCAAATAAGATATACCAGTAACATTGTGGTCGTGAAAAAAGAAAGGACTGAAAAGACTGTCTTTGGATACAGCGCAAAACATGTTCACTTTGGAGAAAGTGTGCTCGTGTCCGGTGGTTTCATGTGGAGGCTCCTGACTCCATATCCGCACGTTGTGCCGGTTCACCTTACCATTTGTATGGAACGTCGCTTCATCGCTAAAAACCAGCTTAGACATGAAGGCATCGTCTACCTCGTTCTGGGCACATAAAGGAAACATCAGATCATCCCGTTCACATTGACGTGTTGAATACGAGCTCGCTTCCTCCTCACCACCTCAAACCGAGAGTTACGAACGCCATACAAACCGTAACACCAAACATGCTGACAAGAGTGTGGAACGAGTTTGATTATCGCGTAGATGTCGTTTGGGCCGCTCATGGTGGTCACATTAATCATTTATGAATGAATGTTAATCAAACTTCACGGTTCCACGGTTCCTTTGATTGGTAAATCAAGGTTGTGGGTTGTTTGCTTTTCATATTATAGGCCTTCAAAGTTGGGGTATTATTTTATACTCAACCTGTATATTAATGTTATATATATAGTATATGTGTGTTGTGTGTGTACGTACACTATTGATGCGTTGGCTGAAGTGTAAAATTTTTCAATCTTGAATAGTTGGCCTACGTCATTTGCACGGTCATCTTAGAGATGACGTCATGACAGACGTATTGGATGCCTTTGACCTTGAAGTCATTGAGACCTTGGTCTTTACCCTGGGGAGACATTGGAATTATTGTAAAACCAGAAATCTTAAGAAAAATAAAATAAAATAAATTATTTTAATTAAAGAATTTAAATACATATACAAATTTTTTTAAACAATAAAATTAAAAAAAAAATTTAAAAGATGTTTGTCAAAGATTTACATATAAAGCATGTTCAGGTTTCGATTCATCCTTCCATCCAGCACGGCTACCAGCAGACGACTGAAACACCCACTATTTTTCATTGGTCATTTTGTCGGCCAGTCTGTCTGCTCCCCTCCACGTATTCCATAATGTACTCAGTATATCTCGAACCCTCTGCTAAAATTCCATTGACTTTATGAGTCATCCGAGTCCCTCCCCACACCCTCCATATACTTCCTTTAGAACGACTGGCAAATATGTTTCTGTCATCGTCTCCTAGATTTTTCTGTTATCTTCGATTACTCGCTAAGCCTCCATCTAATTTTTTTGTCTTAGGGGGTGTGCAATAGTTGTTTATGCTGCAATCGTCAGGATAAGTGCTTAAGTGTGATGTACCAGGCAATATATGTTGTTTTTAGCCAACTTTCAGAAGGAAAGAAAGGTTTATGATACCACTTTCCTGTCTATGTGTGTGTGTGTATGACTACGACATACATTGGACAAAACAGATGGATGTAAAATTAATTTAAGAAGGCCTCATCTTATCTTATATTCGCTTTAACAGCCTGGCAGTCCTGTATCTAACACCACTCGCAGCCATGGTTTCCTACCTCGTTCCCTCTAAAAACTTAGACCTTGGCTTTGTGCAGTGAGCAGCTCGTCCCATACCACAGTGATCAAGATAAGATTCCCGATGTACCACTCCAGATTTAGATACGCGAGAAGCATGGTGATTGCTGTCGTTGATCGACGAGCTTTCACTGTGTTCTTCCCTTTCTCCCACAGTTTAATTTCGTCTCAGTTGTGGAAAACATTTCACACCATCCGCTGTTTGCAGAACACGCGTCAATCGCTGTTTGTTTCTGTTCATAGAGGAAGGCTCCACCAGCTCTCTGAGCCAGAAAGCGATCACACACACACTGGGGAAAAATTATAAAAAAAGAAATCAATACATGGCATTCCATTTCATGTATCCATACATGACATTTCATTTGGTCATACATCCAACACACCACCAGCAGCAGCCTGCTTGAGATTACCGCTCTCTTTCATACAGGACCGTACTGTGAAAAATAACAGCTTCGAGAAACCGACTCATAAACGCAAAGGTACAACACCCCAGGAAATTATTGTTTAAATACTTCTGTCAATGATACTGGACATGATGGCAAACATTACTTATAACATTTGCGAAGGAATACAAATTTAAAGTCACGTTATTCACCACACTGAATAACTACTATCCCCAAGATATAACGTTAAAATTGACCCAAACTGGTGTTGGTTTAAAGTTACCCAAAGAAAAATGTCTGAGCCACAAAAATCACATAAGTTCTTCTGGCCTACCATAACGCCACTGGTGTGAAGAATTTGGTGGAAATCCGTTGATTGGTCTCGGAGATATGGCATAAAAACGTTAATTTTTTTTAACAACGATATCTTATAAAAATTCCCTAAAAGAGATTCTGTATGGAGTGTTTGTAATATATACTATCAACCTACAAAGTTTGATTGGATTTTGTCAGATTGTTAAATAGGTATGCCAAATACATCTAAATATTTACATGGTCTCCATTTCGAAAATCAATTGGTTGGTCCTATTTGAATAATGTAACATTACATGTCCTTTTGTATATGTGAAAAATGTGGTAGGAAATAGTTTAATTGTCCCAGAAATATGGGAAAACGTATTATTTACTTACCTGACGCTATTTTGCGAAAAAAATCCGGTAAAAGAGGATTTCTGTATGTATAATTGATGCTTCTAATTAATAAGGTTTGCGTGCGAAATTTAGTTGAATTTTGTTGAAATTTATTATAGATATAACCAATTAATCGTAATTATTTATATAAACCCCATTAAAATATGCTTGCTGCACGTAATACATGTTAATTTACATAGACTACTAGAGCAATACTTTCGTGAAATTTCGGTATTAATCGGTTGATTGTTCCTTGCGATATGGCGTAATATCTCCATTGTGCATGTGATGATCTTCATAATTGGATGACAAAATTTGATGTATAATCACATTCGACGATTGTCATAGATACATGAACAACGTTGAAAGTAAATGTGTTACATAGTTTTCTTAATGTAGCACACATATCTAAAATGTTGGTCAAGGTGCCATTCAGAAAATAAGTGACTTACGAACTTAAAACACACAAATTAATATGGCCTACCACAACACACCTTCTTAGATAAATTTGAAAGGAATCGGTTTTAATTTTTGCCGAGATACGAAATAACAATTTTATTATTTTATGTTGGGCTGTCTTACAAAATGGCGCCGAAATGAGGCTTAACGTAGACAATTTTGATGGTTATTATTTATACTGTCAGCATACAAAGTTAAGCTGAAAATTATTTTGCAGTTTCGTAGATAAAAAAAACTGAGCTGAAATTCTGATATGGCCGCCATTTAACAATATGTGTGTCTACCCTCACAATGTTTATTAGTTTACATGTCATTCCATAGTGCTACTTATCTACCAAATTTTGTAGAAATCGGTTGTTTTTCGGAGATATCGCGTAATTTTATTTTATCATATGATTCTGTTGTACAAAGTTGCGGGCAAAAGAGATTTTGTGAGCACACATTTGATGGTTGTAATGCTTATATATAGACAATCATCGTAAAATGTTTAATTGGAATTAATAACATGGTTTCGACGATACAACATACAAAACTAAAGTAGACATATGGCCGCAAATTTGAAAATAAGTGTCTGATATTCCTAAAACATATAAGTTAACATCACCTGCCACAGTAGTAATTGTTTGCCAAGTATAGTAGGAATCAGTCAATTGTTTCCCGAGATAAAACATAAACATTTTATTAATTCCCGTGACACTATATTACAAAATGGAGGACAAAAGAGGCTATGTGTATACGGATTTTGTATTTGTAATTTATATACTCATTGCCTACAAATTTAATTGTAATTGGTTACATGGTTTCAAAGATATAGTTTACTATGCTTAAATAGCTACATGGCCGCCATAGTTGTCTGGCAAACTTCAAACATATTTTTACGTACCAACTGCTGCAAAACTACTTGTTTGTTAAATCTGGTAGGAATCTAACAATTGTTTCTTGAGATATTGCGCAAAAAGTTTATAATTTCCTTTAGCGCTATATTACAAAATGACAGACAAAAGTGGTAATTTTTTTGGCTTATATGATACTTGAAATATATACTGTGAGCGTACAAAATTTGTTTGAAATTGGTCAGCCGGTATGGTAGTTATAACAAATAAACAAAACATATTTGTGTAGCCGCAATCATGAAAATTAGTGCCTAATTAAGCTTAATTACTTACATTTATCTGGAATTACATAGTTTTGCATACGGGCCAAATTTGGCGAATATTGGTTTAGTAGTTTTCGAGATATAATTAAAAGTTTATTTTTTTCTTGTGGCACTAGCTTTCAAAATGGCTTACCAAAAACCAAATTTCGCTCTGAATTCAATGCTTCCTACTTGCGCTGTTAGCATACAAAATGTGGTTTAAATCGATTGAATGGTTTCCGAGATATGACATATCACGCTACATTTTAAAATGGCCGCCCTTTATAAGTAAGTGACCGGTGTGGTCTAAAACTATAAAGGTCAGGTGTCTTTACTAAGAACTACATGTGTGCCGAGTTTGGTGAAATTCGGTTCAAGAATTTAATAATAGAAAAGGTGGGTAGGGGACACTCACACAGTCATACACAAATACATACGCACAAAGACACAAATGAAGGAAAGTGATCTTATAAGCATTTCTTTTCTTCGGAAAGTATTTTAAAAAGAACGTGAAAGCACATATACCACCTATGGTCTGATGTTAATCGTAAGGGCGGTACACATATTTGAAGGTGGAACTGAAGCACTAGTTGATTAAAAATATCGCAGAAAATATTTGAGATGGAACACTCAGTGTCTGGATGAATTATAATGGAAGAAGATCTGTAAACACTACAAAACCTGTCTGTTGCTGTCTTAAAATTATAACATGGAAATAATCGTGGTCACTGCCATTATATCCACTTCATCTGCATGACGCTGTATCAAACTTCGGATTTAATAGATAGATTATTAATCCACACGTAATAATTAATTTTACACATTATGTAGACACTCAGCGTTAGGTCTTAAATTATTTCTTCAGTATTTGCTATAAACGAGTATTTAATGTCCTACTTCACAAATATATGTACTGCCCTTACGATTCACTTTAGACCATAGGTCGTGTATATGTTTTAATTAACTTTTTTGGTGATAAACCTACATCCTGTATAAAAATTACATTAAATATTTAATGAAAATTAATTGAGTTATGGTATTTGTGTTTCTGAAAAAAAAAATCAATAAATAAAAATATAGTTTAATTCCTGGTCCATTTAACTGCTGAGAAACGAAATTCAATATTAATTTCATACGAAAAAAATTAAAATTAAATTACATGTTTGCTAAAAAAAGTTTCAATCAACAAAACTATATTCAATTAAAAAGTGATTTTAATAAATTAAAAAAACAACAAATACTATAATTTTTGATTAAAATGCAGAAATGATATTTTATGGTTGTGAAAATAACTCTTTGGCAATATTCAATGATGATATTTTTAATTGTTAAGGCATAATAAGAGAATATTTTGCAACATGTAGATGCAAAAATATTGATTGTATCAAATAGCTGAAACCTGCTCAAATGTACCAAAACAATTAATAAAAGATAACACAAAATGTTTATGTATTTTTTTGGCAGGATAACATTTTAAAGCAAATAAATAATGCTTTTGTTGGTAGTGACATCAGTTATGACGATTTAATGATGCGATCCGAGTTAAAGGATAAAGATTTTGCTTTTACAATGGATATGTAGAGACCCAAAGAATTCGCGGATTCTTTTTGGGAAAAGCTAGAATTCAAAACACGTGTGTTTATATAACTTTAGCCATTTGTTCACGCTGTTTTTAACATCTCCTGGAGAAAGCTGGCCCAATCGCCCCCTTCCACTGTGACACCTGGCAACCAATGTGCAGTTAATATCGGCATATTAGTACATAAGACTGTAGAGTCTAGCCTGCAGGTCATTGAACTCACGAATTTTTCATGTCTATAGATATGAATAGGATACCTCATTATGGAAAATATAGAAATAATATTAGGGATTTTGTATAACTTTGATCCATTGTATGAATGGTTGTGTAAACATTTCTATAAATTAAATGTATTTTAACGGTTGGTTTCATTAAATATATCTACTATTTAACTAGTTCGTATATATAGGATATTGGTATTAATATATTTGGCAATGCGTTATAAGAAAGAAATACCGATAACTAATAATTAATTTGTATTTTATTTATTATGGCATTAGCAATTCAGTGACCTGGAAAGATGGTGCACTGGATTTTAGTTGAGAAAAGCGACTATTTAAAGGAAATTTTATAAAAAAAGTTAAAAAAGAATTAGTTTCATATTTGAGTATACAAAGTTATTTTTAAATTATAATTAATTTTTTATGAATGGAGTTATTTAGAGATATGAANGATGGTGCACTGGATTTTAGTTGAGAAAAGCAACTATTTAAAGGAAATTTTATAAAAAAAGTTAAAAAAGAATTAGGTTCATATTTGAGTATACAAAGTTATTTTTAAATTATAATAAATTTTTTATGAATGGAGTTATTTAGAGATATGAAAAAAAAACATTGGCTTTGTTTCATATAATGAAAGTTACAGTCATTCTTAAATAAAAATAATAACCTTTGGTTTAAAGGGAACGATATAGCAGATATACAGATAATAATTATAAGAGACAAGCTACTATAAACAATTTTTATGAATATGAATGGATAATTTATGAAAATATCAAGGATTTCCTGAAGATACTCTTGAAGGGTAATGAAAAATATTTGATATTTATCATTGAATAGGGTTCATATTCAATTATATTTCATCTAATAAAAAAAGACACATGTTGTTCAACGAAGGGCTGCTAGTGAGGATTTACCATCAATTGGAATTACAGAAAGTTAAATAACAATCAGCTTTAATTATGAGATTTAAATGAAAATTTAAAATGATTAGTTACGAAAAGAAAAAATATGGTATTAAAGTTAAAACATATTTTTAATAAAAGGGAAAATTCTCGGAAATATACATTCCGAAACTATAAATTTGGTTTCCCTACTTCTTAACTATAGAAAATATTAATATTTTTTATTTATTAGTGTATAATTACAGTCTATTTTGCTAATTCACCCCATTTGTTTACTTTTTGATTTGTTCTATATTTCTACTACTGGTAAATATTTAAATTTGACTTATTTGTGTCATGTATTAATAATTTTTGCATAAAATAATTTCGGAAACTTTTCAGCTACATTTAAATTTATTTAATTTTACAGTCATTTTCAGTCTACTTTCCCAAGGAAAGATCAATTTCCTGTTTCTGTGTGTGTGTGTGTCTGTACACGTGTCCCACCCCCCTTCAATTGTGTATATTACGCATGTGTAGGTCATTTTCGGTCTCTACTGCTTACTGCAAGCTCAGTGACCAGTGATCTTACCTGACGGTAAATGATACGCAAGCCATCTTACAGGGCAATGCCATATTTGGTTCATATCACTGTAGCCGATCAAAGAGTCTACAGCTCATTGACTGTGACAATGAAACAAATGTTTTGCTGGCATAGGTACAGTGCACGCCATAAAGTTTTATTTGCAGCTAAACCATAAATTGCATGTGTGTCTGAGAGGGTTAATTAACTTAGTACATCTATCTGGTAGTATTTTTATATTTTTCATCAAATAAGCTGATGTGTTCCTGCACTTTAAGGGAGCCGGTAGACTGGGCTAAGATTGGTCTCGCTTCCTCCAATGGTCCTGGTGAAATATTCCCTCAGAGGGAAGTGCGGCAAGCCTGTCTGGCTGCTGCAGTCGGCATCGACTCAAGGCAGGAATAGCCACTACCTAGAGGGGAACAGTGCTACTGGCGGAAACAGGAGGAGCCACTGCCCCAGAGGGAGCAAGCTCAGAAGAGGTAGGCCTTAGAATAGAAGGAAAGGAAATAAAGACAAAAACAATCTCAAGAACTAGTTACTTTAATACCCAACCCAATTTGGCTGGGTATTAAAGTAACTCTCACAAACATTGGTTTTGGCAAAAATACATACAAGCACGTGAGGTTGGAGTTCGTGGTAAAAGTGGCTCTTTCACCTCTGTATTATTAAGTACTCTGTGCCGAAGTTCCACACAACGTAAGGGTACTCGCACTTTCGAACAGACAGCTTACGACTTACGGTCGCGCCAAATCGCACAAAGTCACCTTATAAATCTCAGTGTAAGACTGAAGTACTGGAGTCCTCACAATAGAAGCGATTAAGAGCGATAAATAAGTCAGTTTCTTTTACTAAATGAAATGTCTTTGTGTCGAAAAAAAGACCATTGCCATTCCAGAGACATCCAGAGAGGTGAGTATAAGGAAGTCGCTTCATGAATGAAGAGGCCTGGTAACTACACGCCAATATTTTTTCAAGCTATTTCACTGTTTACGAGCTGCTCATGAATAGTAAAGTTATAAAGCATTATGAATATAAAAATTTCGAGAATTCGTTTGAGCACAAGTAAAAATTCCAGACAAATGTACATTTGAGTTTCTGTCTCTATTGGAACACAGTTTGTTAGACACACACAGGACCACTTTCAACGAATAAGGGACCTGCAAGAAAATCAAGGAACGAATCCGTGCAAACTGGTCTGGTGTTAAACTGGAGCAACAGCAAATGAAAAACTAACTGAGGCTCGAGTACACAAAGGATTGTGGAGTCCAGCTTGTTTAAATTTCCGTGTTTCTAATTACAATTATCCTTTTCTTTCCCACATTAATTTACGACTTCATGTTAACTAAAAAAATATGTTTCGATGCGTGTTTTACATAACATGACAAAGAACTTGCTAACTATTAGGACGTAGGGGTGGCTGAGCGGTTAGACTGCTCGCCTCCAACCAAGGTGAACCCAATTCAATCCGCGGCCGTTTCACTCCGGATTTCGCAAGTGGGAATCGTGCCTCACTATGCCGCTGGTCGGCGGGTTTTCTTGGGGATCTCCCGTTTCACCCGCCCTTTCATTCAAACGCTGCTCCATACTCACCTCACTTCACCATCATCGGCTCTTAAGACCTCGTTGTTAAGGGCTTCCCAGATCTCTTCACTCACTCACTAAGACGTATGGTTTGTTTTCGGTTATCAGTGATATAAAAAACATGAAGTTCAGCAATAACACGGTCTACGAATAAGTAACCCCTAGGAAAGATCATTGGACACTGAGCTTCGAAGTGTACAAAACCAGCCTAATATATCCTTCATGTACAACATGAAGGGTATTGTCAGTTGGGTATGAAAGGGCTAAGGCGTAACGTGTCGATTGGACATTACATTTTTCAAACTAATATTGTTTCAAACGAGTCGCGTTCAGAGTCTCGAGAATTGGATTATGAATTAATTTACAAAACACCGGGTACGTGAGTATGCTGAGCTTGTTCAATACTAGTGGGAAAGAAAACTGATCTGAAGCAATAGGCGTTTATGACAATTTTTACTGTCTAGCGTGGTGAAAACTGGTACGCACGACGCATGAACATCCAGATATGCGAAACCTGCACCTGACGCCACTTTGTCTTCAGGCTGTGATAGGGTTGTAGCTGTTCCATGTAGATTCCATCCTTCTTTGCGTTATTGTCATCAATATGAGGGTTTTCCTTGTTCACCGCTAGGGGCTCTAGTATCGGCGGCCATAAACTGAGAGGTTATCGGGGAGTATTTAGTGCGTATTATACTCATTCATTGGAGAAGAGGTATTACTTTGCTGTAGACGTCGGAGCTTCGTGAAATTGTGATGCTACGCACCTTGGCCTTGAGGATTAGCTGTGTGTGGAACACTTTATAATTTCTCTGTTAAGAATTGGGTTTTAACTCGTAAATTATTATATAGTTGGGTTTCTTATATGATCTAATTTTTTTAGTGTAATTTCGAGAGGGAGCCTGATTCATTACCAACAGCTTTCATTTCCCCTAATATTGATTTGATTTTAGATTTACTAATTACATTTCATAGTGGCGTCGTCAATGCAGCAAGCTCGCTACAGTTCACTCTCAGTTATAACCTTCAGTTTAGTCTAGTTCCCCTTACAGTTGGGCACTCCTGTCCTGTCTGCGTCAATGTAAAAAAAGTTCATTTAAACACTATAATAATAATAAAGAACGTCAATACTTGGGATTTGGGTTTTATTTTTTATATTATATCACACAGTGAGGTTTCCATTAAGCATAGTACTACCTTTTTAATGCTTGTATATTTCTCTACTTTTTTAAGTAGCTTGTACATACATTTTTATAAGTGTTATAATTAAAGGTTGCTTGAACCACGTTTATATGTGCTCCTAGATTCGTCATAATTGAGAGTTTTATGAGGCCGCTTTTAAATGTGTCATGTTAATGTAGAGATGTGAATCCAGGGTTCAGAGTTTGAACGAGGCTGGCCTAGAGGCGCGGTGTCCACTGCGTGGTTTCTCTTCTCGTGCTTATTACTAATGTAATTTATATGTAAGGTAACTATAGCTCCGTGCAACACAAATACGTGCTGCACTCACTTCCAACTACAAATTATTTTTCCGCATGTTACAATATACAAAAACATTAAATAAAGGGACCGCGCTGGCATAATGGTCAGGCTGCTCGCCTCTCACCTATATGAACGAGGTTCTATCCCCGGCTAGGTCACTCCCGGATTTTGCATGTAGGAATCGTGCCGGACGATGCTGCTGGTCGGCGGGTTTTCTCAGGGATTTCCCGTTTCACCCGTCCCTTTATTCCGGCGCGCTGCTCCATACTCACCTCAGTCATCCTCACCTGATCTAAAGATCTGGCTGTTAAAAGGTCCCCAAATTCTCTTAACTCCCTCTTCACCCACATTTAATAACGATGCCCGCCATATTGATTTAACTACGAAATTCTAGCCTGCCGACCGCTTGTGAGCAGTTGATACGTTCCGACTCCACTATGGACGTAATAGGACCTTCGTATCAATTTTATAATACTGAGCAGTTGTCTGGAGCCCATAGTTGTAAAGTGTCTATTTTTTTCGTCTGTAGGAGAGACTTTACGTTCCAGGTGTTATGATTGGGGTGTGGTTAGTTATGACTTCCGGCCATGTCTCGTGGTTGTTGGAGGCACCGAAACAGCACAGCTATATGTCAATGAGCTTCTGCGGTCCCATTTTCATCCATTTTTGAGCAACGTACGCATTGTCATCATTTGGGAGACACGATTTTCGCAAGAAGATTTTAAAAGTATCCGCTTATTGGCCACGGTATCTGTGAGAAGACATTTACCTACTCGACTGCCCACTGAGATTATTGTTATTCTGTGATTTGCAAGAAAACAGCTAAGGAAAATAGTACGTAAAACATCCAATCGCGGAAGTGTTGATGAACTAAAATGTTATGAATACAACTGGTCCTGCAATGTTTTCACGAGAAAAGGGCGTGCCATATCATGCAGAAAGTAATGCTCGTTGCCGTACAGCCCGCGTAACCCAACAGACTCTACAATATGTGGATACTCTTCCTCGACCTGCCTGGTCTGCAGATTTGTCCTCTCTCTCTCTCTCTCTCTCTCTCTCTCTCTCTATTTGATATTGAACACGTATATGGGGAGAGGTTTGCACCACCATGGACCACATGCACGTGCAGGAAACATTGTGCCTCAGGACAATCGCATCGCTGCTTATACATCCCTGAGAGGATGCTCCACACATACTGTACGCGCTCTGTAAGCGTGAAACACTCATTTCTCATAATGTGTACTGTCATCTATAAGACTATGATTGTTCAATAAAGTTTCACGTAAGGAAGTCGGTGTAATGATTTTCAGGTCCAGCAGTGGAATTATTTGTCATATCAGTCCTAATGATTTTATGCAAAATGCTGCAGTTTCTGTACCTAAGTACACTAATAAGGTTTTCTAAATACTATCTATATTAGTTTCCAGAAGTGTTTCATCTAAACTATTACGAACGTTAACAGAGTACCTGAGGAAAATTTCGCCAAGTAGGTGAAGATAAAACTACGACAGCTTGTTGAAACGCACTGCTATGAATCCAGTACTATAAGCAAGAAAAAGAAAACATTTATACGTTCATATTTTATTTCAAATGAATGTGAAATTAAACGGCATTTTCAATAAAACAACAAATGAATTTTGTTCATAATTTGTTTATTTTCCCTCCACAGCATATACATGGTGACATACATCAATGATAAGACTTTATTTTCTGTCCAGACATGAGAACACAAAGATCCCCCGATAAAGAAATATATATATATACACACACACATTTAATAAACCTGCATTGCTGCTTTCCGAATTATGTTCTTATACAGCAAGGAAAACAATTACAACATTAACGATGTATCTAAAACAAGTTGTTTCGCTATATTCAAACTAATTATGATGAAACACATATTATGACAGTTACACTTGCGCTGAAAGATTGTAAACATTTTCTGTACCAAATTCAATTGGGTTGGAACATACAATATATTGAAGTGACCACAAATATGTTTGTTAGTGATTACAAAATAGACAATAGTTTTGTTGTTTTCAACAAACATTTGATTTAGCACTACACAATTACTTTGTGGACATTGACCAAAAAATTTGGTAGCAGTGAATTTTCACAAAATATTGGTGGCTCTCACATTTATTTTTCAGGGTGACACAAATTACTACGCTAACAAATTACAATCGAGCTAAAGTAAATATTAGACATTAATTTTCTTAACAAGTAACACTAAACATCAGTTGCTTGAAATAATCCACTGATAAAGTGGCTAATTGTTAAATGTAGCGCGCATGGGCCTAAATGTATATTACTGCAACACATTCTCCTTCCACCGACAAAGAATTTCTTAAGTGCAAAAATGAGAAAAGATTTGGGGAGAGGGCCCTGTCTGAAGTCAGTGTGAATGGTCCTGGAAGAGTAATTCTTCGTATGTAGCAGAATCAGATAATCCATTTCTTTCCTCCAGATGTCCGTTATCGTAGGCTCCATTCCCTAAAACAAATCACGTCAATACATAAAAACTCATTCCTACGATACAAACTCCATCTAAGTTTCAGCAACTTTATTTAAATTCCTAAAGTTAATTTCAGCGTGATGACGTTTGAAGGCACAACGATGAAATGTAATGTTATAAGGCAACACGTGTATTTAAAATTCAAAAATGAAATTCTCGTTCGTCCGTTATTAAATGGTCATAAAAACTGACGAGAAACGAACAATTATTGTACTTTCTACCATGCTGTAGAATGTAAAGCAAACCGATATAACCAAATATTTACCGAGAAAAATGTGAAATAACGTAATTTTTATTACAAAATAAAACGCACAATACAATCATCCATTACAAAAACACACGCCTACAAAGGGTTTAGTTAAATTATTATATTATTAAACAATTCCAGACTTTCATAATTTTTTTAATGCAAAGCATAGAAGGTTATTAATTTGACAATCAGTTAATTAGTATATATTCTTTCAACTTTTGTGGCAGCCATGTCTTTGCATGTTATCTATGGACTGGAAAACTTCAAACAAATAAAGGGGTGATTTGTTTATTAAATTTCTAACAGAAGTATTCTGGAACTCAACAAAGTGTAACAATGTTGCAGTACATGTCACAAGGTCATTGTACCGTGAATTTAGGTAAAATTTGTTCATAAATTCATGTGATTTTCGCGAAAATATTTCATGACTTGACGTATTTCTACTCATTTTAGCGCGGATTCACTTCCGAGACTCGATGATTTAACTTAAGACATGCTATTCCCGCGAACCATAGACATTCAGTACCTTAAAACCTTAATTATAAGTGACCAGTTAAGTGAGAAATATTATGTATTACATGCATGACAGAATCGTGGGCACGCATACATACATTTATCATAACACAAGGATAGCACATAAATGGAAGGTGGATCTAGGATCCTGGGTAGACTAGGGTATACTAGAGGAAGCAAATTATACGCACGTGCTCCTGTGTTACTAATTACATTAACTTTATAAATAAGCAATATAAACAATCATGGTGTGTATCTAATTTTATCAATCACAACTCGACAGTTAGAGATTTATATATTGCCAAGGCAATTGTTTGTTTAAATATGTAATTAACCAAATGAAATAAAATAAAATATTTTCTTTTGAAAACTTTTAGTAATATTTAAACATTTTTCTCCACAACAAGAGTATTATGCTGTAATATCTATATATATATATATATATATATATATATACTTTTATAACATGACCATATTCAGTTTTCTTTAATAATATTATTCTACTTGTTTTGTATACATTTTTACAAACTATAATTTTCCTTTTATTTTGGTCAATTAATAAATCAGCGGGTACCCGCGATCACCTGTTTTAAAATTTATGCTATAAAAAAACTTTTCAATTATTTAGATTCTTTTTTTTGAACTGAACTAAATTTGTTGAAGACAAAACAATTTCGTTCTTGAACTTTCCAAATTGACCAATTTAATCACGCGATGTCGCGTCAGTTCTCATAAAAGGCTGGAGCACACACATAAGTAATGCAGCAGGCAAACATTTCCAAAAAGTTACGCAATTCCTTGAGGTTGTGAAGTTACTGCGGTGTAACGGCAGGAGGAAGTTGAATCACGGACAGAGCAGCCATGCCACGAATGGATGTACGACTCACGTCACATCACACGGAGGAGATGGCTGGCTACAAGATCAACAATATCACAAAGGACAGGAATCACAAAAATAATAAAACCACGTCGAAAAATTAAATATCCGTTGTCAAACTTACCCAAAATGGAGGATAAAAGTTAACTCATCCTAAGATGATAGAGGATTGCAAAAATAGGAGGTTTCAAGGCGACTGCAAGCTGTATGGCGAGAACGAAGAAGAAAGAAAGAACACGAAAGCCTATATATACAAAGCTATGCTCCGGACTTCGTGGTCTCGCGCGACTAATCGATACATAAATCGTTAGTCTAGAAAGAAGTATAATATATCAAAAGTACGTTTTTCCTTCTGATACTTGAAAATTAAAATATCATAAAATATTAGGTATATAATTTATTAATATACACAAAGAAAAATAGATTTTTAAAAAATAAATCTAAAAAATAACCACATAAATATTTAAACATTACAACATTTTCAGATGAGAAGGTTTGTTTTACAACTTCAAAGTGAATAAACAAAAATATTAACCAAAAATAGAGCACGTTTCAATAGTAAAAACATTTTTTTTTTTAGGAATAACAAAATAAATAACATAAAAATTATAGAATAACATATTGACATGGAACAAGTGCCAATAGAAATGGCACACAAAATGTCTTCGAGCAAACGAAAGTGGCTGATAACCAAAGAAAAACTGCACGTGTGAACATTTCTCGTGTAAAAAGGTGCTCATTGTTGATCTTCATGTTCACGAAAAGACTTTGTCTTACTTGATTGTTGCAACAACTTTTCAATTCCTCCTAAAGTCAACTTCTATGATTCGTAGACAAACATCTGCGAACGTGGAAATTAACAACAATCCAGTAACAACAGTGGGCACTAGATGAAGTGTTTTGAAATGCAACTGGTCATTGAATGAAGAGTGGAGAGATTTGGGCGGCTCTTAACATCGGGGTCTTGACAGCCAATGAGGGTAAAACGAAGGGAGAATGAAGCAGCGTCGGAATGCAAGGACGGGAGAAACGGGAAATCCCCGAGAAAACCCGTCGACCAGCGGCATAGTCCAGCACGATTCTCACGTGCAAAATCACGGAGTGATACCGCCGGGAATCGAACCCAGTTCACCTAGGTGGGAGACGAGTAGACTAACAACTTGGTAATTGGTAACTTTTCGCAGTCAGTAGGTGTCCACGTGCTTACGGTATATAAAACAAAAATGCGAAACATAAAACGTGAACTGAAAAGACATCACAAGAACATACAGAGCGCAAGAGCAGGAAAAAATATAAGTTAAAAATAGTAAATATATTAATTATGTAAATTTATTCAAACACACAGCAACAAAAACTAATGCCTTATAATGTATGTATAGAAGCATACATTCGCACATAGTTCCGAAATATAGTAATTACGGCTATGGAAACTAGAAATATATTATTACATATTTGCCTACCATGTGGCTACAGATGTAATCCACAGGTGCATACCTAAAATGGAAGAAACGAGTAAAACTTAATGCACATGAATGTAGCGTGCGCCTTCATGAAACGTAGTAATACGTGGTAAAGATAATTAAAAAATTTTTGTCCCGTTTTTTTTTTCACTTTATACAATTGTTTAGCCCACTCAGACATCAACTTAGTACACAATGCTGTAACTAATTATAATCAGCCACACAGGTAACAATGTATACCTACCTTAAACACACCGCCCCCTAAATTGGAAAAAAACGCTTCAGTTAATAAATAAATTCGAATAAAATAAATATTTCAAGTTCATTATTTTTAAAGCATAGCCAACTTGCCAGTTTAATGTTAAATTTTGCATAATTCTGTTTCGCCTTAATAAACTTTCCGAATCGCGTAATTGTATATCCTCAAAACTAATTTTACTTTTACGCGAAGTTATTGGAAGAAACATGTTAAACCCAAACTATAAAATTAATCATGTTAACGGCAATATTTTGCCAGTCACGCCACCATTGATGTTTTTCTTCTCCTGTGTGTGAGAAAGTTCACGTATATGAGTCCTCGAGTGTGCAGACGAACTGCCTTGTGAGGTGGAGCAATGGTAACCACTAAACTCGTATTTGGGAGGACACGAGTTCGAATCCCGGTCTGGCCATCCTGATTGCTGTTTTTCATTGTTTTAGGAATCACTCCAGGTGAAGGCTGGTACAGGCCACGGCTTATTACTTCCTCGTTCCTTCTTTTCTGAGCAAATTTCTCCGTCTCTTATGTCTAGGGACACTTCATTGTCGTGAAAATATTTACAACCACGCTGTATTTCATTACCTTATGAGCACATCAGAAGGTTTATTTTACTTATTGGTCACTGGTCTTTGTGAGAAGACATTTTTCCTCGATAACCAACCAGAACTATATTTCTCTGAAACTGTAAATCAGCAATTCGCAGTTCGACACGTAAGACGCATAACACGTAATTCGTGCAACCACGAAAGTGGCCATGAGCTAAACTGTTATGAAATACAAGTGGTCGTGATATTTTTCTGCGAAGATCAGGTGCGCCTACTAATGACTTCGCTGTTGACGAGAAGTCAAGCTCTATCTACGCGCCTACGAATCCCGTACTTAAACCCACAGCTACTTCTACTTTCCATGTGAGATTCTCGCTCGTCAAACTCTCATCCAACTTGCCGGATTTATAAAGAGTAGGGTTTTCCCCCAAAAACTGGACCATTTTTGTGTTTGTACAAGGAATTCTTTGGAATCTTGATGCTACTTATATTTTTTAAAACTAAAATTGAATAAGAGTAGATTTCACAACACTATAGTGTGCAATGTGTAATATTAATAATGAATTTTAACAAGCATGTGTTGTAGATTTCACGTTATTAGGAATGTAGATATACATATACCGATTTTATGTTTTATAAAATAATATGTTGTAAATATACGATATTTTAGTTATAGGTTTGCAAGAAAATCTTTGGCAGCAAGTTTACGATGAATTGTTCGTTAGAAGTAGAGAAATGTGTTACTGCGAATGCAATTACCTACCCCTATGGTCCTCACAGGCCACTTACTAATGCACGAAGTCGTTGTCGCTCTAGCGGAAGTCGTAAAAATACGTTACAAGCAAATGCCTGCTCAGTAGCGAGCGCTCTGATGACGCAACTCAAGCTGCGTTTACACGACGCAAAGTACAAGCGGAACTCGTGCAAAATGCTGACCTTCCACTATGTTCCATACCAGAGTCTGTCGCGCGAGGCATACTTTGTAAGAGACCAGGTGATAGAGCAGGCCTTGTTATACAAATGGCAGTCAGCAAACGATATCATTGGTCGCCTTACGCATGCCACGTTACCAACTGTGTAGCAATAGAGACCATATTATTTCGCGTTGTAAAACGGAATCATGCTGGACTCCACTGANCCACGTTACCAACTGTGTAGCAATAGAGACCATATTATTTCGCGTTGTAAAACGGAATCATGCTGGACTCCACTGTCCTATATTTACTCGAGAAGAGCTCGGTATTCCCACTGGTATCCTGTTCTGCTCGGCATAACGGACTGAAGCTATCAGAGCGCTACATGTTTACTATTGGTGCAGAGTTCTGTAGGGCGTGTCGTATGAGCGGATGTACAATGACACGCATCAAGTTAACATATACTTTTATGATGCCCAGTCTGTCACAAACTTATAACGCGAACTGATAGGATCTATTTTCAATACACGATACAGGAGCAAATATTGCCTTTAAAGGTGTTAAATAATAGAAAATCATTTTTTATGCATACAGCATATTTCACATGTGTGGTTTGAAATACACGTACATTCCAAGTCCAAAAAGTGACAAAAAATTTTCAAAAAAGAAATTAACGGAATTCTATGAATTTTGATATATTAGCTTGAATCAAAACAATTTCAAATTGCGCAGAGTTAAAATTTTCGGCAATATCTCGAGATAACTTCTAAATTTTTGTCAAAATTCATAATTTGAATCATTTCATGGCCATCTGGCATTCAGCAGTGATTCATTTTAAAATGTGATTTGTCTATAGATTCAGTTCCCTTTTGAAATAAATTTATCCAAAAATAACTGGAAGTTAATCTCTATTCGNATCTATAAATTCAGTTCCCTTTTGAAATAAACTTATCCAAAAATAACTGGAAGTTAATCTCTATTCGTATGCAAACCAAATGTTGTCCTACAAATAAATTTCTTCGCCACGTTTTTATTAAACCTGCAAAAATTGAATTTAATTGAAACTACCGTTTTTCATTAAATATTAGAAGTTTATAAAAGCAATATTTACAGTCAAAATCCTCATATTTACGTCAAAAATGTGTCATAGTGTATTTGTTTTATTGTTTTGGTATTTTAAACGAACTATAAATTTTAGCAATTTAATTTCATTGAAAACCAAGAAAAAAATTTGCATTTAAATACCCAAAACTTTTACAAAGATAATTATAGCAAAATAAATTGTGGTCTAGAATGCTTCGTATAACGACTCAATGCTATAAGTAAGGCTAGCACACGTCTTTGTGGTTGTAGATGAAACACTAGCTTCTTGAAACTATCGCAGAAAGTATGTCATATGGAGCATTGCGTGTCAGATAATGGCGGGACTGTGCCAATATCTATAAAAACTGCAAAACATGCACTCAGATAACGATTTCTTCTAGCCAACCAACAAAATATTTGCATAGGGCCAAAAATATATTTCGTTGCCACGACAAATTATTTTGTTGCGAAAAGAAGACTTGTAAAGCAACATAATTAATTTTTTTCACCTAACAAAATACACGTTCGATAAAACAAAACATCTGTGTTGCACGAAAAAAAAAATTATACCGCCAACCAAATATTTGATTTAATCAACTGTGTGTATTTGTTTAGCCATTCGTTTTATTGGCTTCGTTCGAAACTACATCTTGAGAGTTTATCTTTATGGAAGTAAAAGTTCTTGTTAGTGCATTTAGTAATGCTTGATAATTGCATAAAAATGTAATAAAACAAGTTCATCAGAAAACTAACACGTAACACCGTATAACTCGAAATATTAATTAACGCATGTTTTCCAGTATCTGAAATGAATATATATAGAAACATAAACAACGCCATCGCTTGTTACGTGTGCGTCGTGTTTAGGCGCGAACAACGTACGTTCGAATCAGGTTTGGGATTTAAATTTATTTATATTAACCGATACTGTNCGTCGTGTTTAGGCGCGAACAACGTACGTTCGAATCAGGTTTGGGATTTAAATTTATTTATATTAACCGATACTGTTTAATATTCATAGAACCAAACAAACCTTTAGTTGCACCAAACAAATCTTACTGTTTCGAGGTACCAAATAAAACGAACAAAATAGTTTGGTTTCAACAACAAAATGTTGTATTGCCTTTAAACAATTAATTTGGTTGCGCTTAACAAACTTTATTTAATTCAACAAAATATTTTGCTCAGTGTGCTACCATCCTAATGGAGAATTGACGTTAATAAGGTTGACAAATTAAGATTACATTAAATCTCTCGACCTTAAAAACAAGTACATTTTTAGCGACGTATTTCAATCAGCCAGCCAAAGTTTATAAAAAAAAATACTTTGTGTTGGTTGCTTACGGTTGTTTAAGAGTCCAAAACATTTTTCTGGATCTTTAAGAAAACGTTGAACATATCAACGATATCACTGTTTAATGAATAAAAATACCAAATCATTCGAAAAATAACACTCATTATTTTTAGCACAAATATGATAATTTTAGCTTAAAGTAATGATTATTGGGAATTTCAGAAAGTTATTGAATCACAAAATTTGGTTTCCCCTAGAGTGTTATTTAAGTCACAATAATGGAATATTGCAGTTTATCTTAAAGCCCGCCATGTACTTTTCCTGGGTTAAGGATTTATACTTGTGGTTATTTCGACTTTAATTTTATCTGNTATCTTAAAGCCCGCCATGTACTTTTCCTGGGTTAAGGATTTATACTTGTGGTTATTTCGACTTTAATTTTATCTGCATAGGTACAATTGAAATACGGCCAAACCACATGATACGATTGCAGAGAAATATTCTTCGTGACAGTCTAATTGCATGAATTAATATTTTATGCTGTATCCCTACGTGTTATACTGGGAAAATTTTAAAATTTTTTCGAATTATAGCTATAAATTTTAAGCGGTCATATCTCTTTTCACTAATTTTTTAAAAGCAATTTTCCTTTATTGTTATAGTTTTTCCGAGCTATTATTTCTTACCACAACGTAAATATATGCAGTTTTCTATTATTGTATACAATAATTTGCGGCAGTTGAACGCTATTAAAACTAATTCTTTTCCGATGAATTCACGTAAATTTGTATACATAATTGGCGGAGTGGCTGTGGTTGTACAACACTCATTACGCACATTAAACACACCAGCATGGAGCACAAACAGCACTGCAGAGTGAAAATCAAACTAATATTCGGATATGTTAACGGCCATAACATTCGCATTTGTGTTTCGGGAAAACATGAACAGAATTCCTGTTATACTGTAAAATGTCTGCTGTAATATTATTAACTTCTTGCTCAGACATGTGTAATTTTTCTGCGAACTCTCTGATTCATTGTTTAATTTTTTAACTAACAGCAAACTACTGAAAATATTTGTTTAAGTACTTTTTATCTGTACTGTTGTAAAATGAGTTAAAAGTTCTCTAGAATACTTAGGCTTAATAATCTCGTTGCTATTGCACGATGTTTTTATAAGTGTGAATTCAACCTGAAAGTGGCGTATCTTTGACATAAACTATAACAAATATTACAAAAATATTAAAAAAGTATGTATTATTAGATATCTATAGACTTTCAATAAACATATGTGTAAATTGATATATTTGCTACACTCACATTATTTATTACTTCGGCTAACAAGAAATAATTGACTGAATATTTTCGTGTCACAGCAGCATGTCGCGGGATCAGAGAGTAAGTAAATACACAGAGGCGAANTTTGTCAAAATTCATAATTTGAATCATTTCATGGCCATCTGGCATTCAGCAGTGATTCATTTTAAAATGTGATTTGTCTATAGATTCAGTTCCCTTTTGAAATAAATTTATCCAAAAATAACTGGAAGTTAATCTCTATTCGTATGCAAACCAAATGTTGTCCTACAAATAAATTTCTTCGCCACGTTTTTATTAAACCTGCAAAAATTGAATTTAATTGAAACTACCGTTTTTCATTAAATATTAGAAGTTTATAAAAGCAATATTTACAGTCAAAATCCTCATAATTACGTCAAAAATGTGTCATAGTGTATTTGTTTTATTGTTTTGGTATTTTAAACGAACTATAAATTTTAGCAATTTAATTTCATTGAAAACCAAGAAAAAAATTTGCATTTAAATACCCAAAACTTTTACAAAGATAATTATAGCAAAATAAATTGTGGTCTAGAATGCTTCGTATAACGACTCAATGCTATAAGTAAGGCTAGCACACGTCTTTGTGGTTGTAGATGAAACACTAGCTTCTTGAAACTATCGCAGAAAGTATGTCATATGGAGCATTGCATGTCAGATAATGGCGGGACTGTGCCAATATCTATAAACACTGCAAAACATGAACTCAGATAACGTTTTATTCTAGCCAACCAACAAAATATTTGCATAGGGCCAAATATATATTTCGTTGCCACGACAAATTATTTTTTTGCGAAAAGAAGACTTGTAAAGCAACATAATGAATTTTGTTCACCTAACAAAATACACGTTCGATAAAACAAAACATCTGTGTTGCACGAAAAAAAAAATTATACTGCCAACCAAATATTTGATTAAATCAACTGTGTGTATTTGTTTAGCCATTCGTTCCATTGGCTTCGTTCGAAACTACATCTTGAGAGTTTATCTTTATGGAAGTAAAAGTGGTTGTTAGTGCATTTAGTAATACTTGATAAATGCATAAAAATGTAATAAAACAAGTTCATCAGAAAACTAACACGTAACACTGTAAAACTCGAAATATTAATTAACGCATGTTTTCCAGTATCTGAAATGAATATATTTAGAAACATAAACAACGCCATCGCTTGTTACGTGTTCGTCGTGTTTAGGCGCGAACAACGTACGTTCGAATCAGGTTTGGGATTTAAATTTATTTATATTAACCGATACTGTTTAATATTCATAGAACCAAACAAACCTTTAGTTGCACCAAACAAATCTTACTGTTTCGAGGTACCAAATAAAACGAACAAAATAGTTTGGTTTCAACAACAAAATGTTGTATTGCCTTTAAACAATTAATTTGGTTGCGCTTAACAAACTTTATTTAATTCAACAAAATATTTTGCTCAGTGTGCTACCATCCTAATGGAGAATTGACGTTAATAAGGTTGACAAATTAAGATTACATTAAATCTCTCGACCTTAAAAACAAGTACATTTTTAGCGACGTATTTCAATCAGCCAGCCAAAGTTTATAAAAAAAAATACTTTGTGTTGGTTGCTTACGGTTGTTTAAGAGTCCAAAACATTTTTCTGGATCTTTAAGAAAACGTTGAACATATCAACGATATCACTGTTTAATGAATAAAAATACCAAATCATTCGAAAAATAACACTCATTATTTTTAGCACAAATATGATAATTTTAGCTTAAAGTAATGATTATTGGGAATTTCAGAAAGTTATTGAATCACAAAATTTGGTTTCCCCTAGAGTGTTATTTAAGTCACAATAATGGAATATTGCAGTTTATCTTAAAGCCCGCCATGTACTTTTCCTGGGTTAAGGATTTATACTTGTGGTTATTTCGACTTTAATTTTATCTCCATAGGTACAATTGAAATACGGCCAAACCACATGATACGATTGCAGAGAAATATACTTCGTGACAGTCTAATTGCATGAATTAATATTTTATGCTGTATCCCTACGTGTTATACTGGGAAAATTTTAAAAATTTTTCGAATTATAGCTATAAATTTTAAGCGGTCATATCTCTTTTCACTAATTTTTTAAAAGCAATTTTCCTTTATTGTTATAGTTTTTCCGAGCTATTATTTCTTACCACAACGTAAATATATGCAGTTTTCTAATATTGTATACAATAATTTGCGGCAGTTGAACGCTATTAAAACTAATTCTTTTCCGATGAATTCACGTAAATTTGTATACATAATTGGCGGAGTGGCTGTGGTTGTACAACACTCATTACGCACATTAAACACACCAGCATGGAGCACAAACAGCACTGCAGAGTGAAAATCAAACTAATATTCGGATATGTTAACGGCCATAACATTCGCATTTGTGTTTCGGGAAAACATGAACAGAATTCCTGTTATACTGTAAAATGTCTGCTGTAATATTATTAACTTCTTGCTCAGACATGTGTAATTTTTCTGCGAACTCTCTGATTCATTTTTTAATTTTTTAACTAACAGCAAACTACTGAAAATATTTGTTTAAGTACTTTTTATCTGTACTGTTGTAAAATTAGTTAAAAGTTCTCTAGAATTCTTAGGCTTAAATAATCTCTTTGCTATTGCACGATGTTTTTATAAGTGTGAATTGAACCTGAAAGCGGCAAATCTTTGACTTTAACTATAACAAATATTACAAAAATATTAAAAAAGAATGTATTATTGCATATCAATAGACTTTCAATAAACATATGTGTAAATTGATATATTTGCTACACTCACATTATTTATTACATCGGCTAACAATAAATAATTGACTGAATATTTTCGTGTCACAGCAGCATGTCGCGGGATCACAGAGTAAGTAAGTACACAGAGGCGAAACAGCGTGCAGTTTCCATTAATGTCAGCGTGCCTATGATGTGATTGGCTGCGCGACCCTCTGGGAACGGGCCTTCTGTCTGTCTACTGAATGTTGCGAGAGTTGCCCTACTTATTGGCTGGGCTGCCGACTGGCAAGTAGATTACCAGTCGGTGATTGGCGAACGGCGTTCTGGCTTGTAGCTCGCAAGTGCCGCCATTTTGCTGGAGCGTGCTTCTGGAGTTCGCTGCACTGATAAGCGGCTGCTTGACCTCTGTATTTTAAGTGCTCTGTGACGGGACAGTGCTGCTGTGAGACGCCATGTAGCAGCTCACTATAGTAAGTAAACAACTCTGATATGATAAAGGTTGTTCACGGTAAAGTGAGCACTTTTGAAATCAACCTCTGAATAATATGACTGGCCGTAACTACACATAAACTACAGTATACTCTCTTCACACTTTTTGAGTCAAACATCTGGAAAATCACCTCACATTTGACGTGCTTAGTTGCTTCCTAAATATGCCACGTTTCGCAGGCTTTTTATACTTCTGTTAAATACATTATTTTTGTTGAATTGAACGGAAACCTATATTTTATCTATAAATTATAGTACTTCAATTATTATTTACGTGAATAAAAACAGGGAGCAAATATGTTGGTTGGTAATGCCTAGTAAAAAATTGCTGCTATGCAAAATAATATGCCACTAGTGCGCACGAATGTGGTTCGTCATCTCTTGAGTGTTAGTTTCCAGACGTAGTTAAACTTTGTTTGCTTGAGGCGGAGGAATATCCTGCAGGTAGAAGGAACTATACGCACTCGTATGCAGGCTCTCATTTCATTTTCCAGCGAATTAATAACAAATAGTTCTAAAGCTTGGCGTTGTTTTGGGAATGCAATATGAAAATTTATGACTACAAAAGTAGGTGTTGGTTTTTANATAGTTCTAAAGCTTGGCGTTGTTTTGGGAATGCAATATGAAAATTTATGACTACAAAAGTAGGTGTTGGTTTTTACACATAAAAAATCAAATCTGTGTACTATTAACACAATTATTTTCTTAAAAGATTTCCCATTGTTTCCACTTGGGAGGCATATGATTAAAGTGAGATGGTTTATGACAATGTTTATTTTTGATATAGCAGAAGTATAGCAAATGTGAAGAACAGTAGATCCTAAGCAGGGCTTTCAAAAGTTCTCAATTGACAGCAAACAGGCTATAGCTAGGGTTCAGCGGTTTTAAAATTTCTGGTTGACTGTTTTCTTCGGCGAAGCTGCCTCGTGTTATCTGCTAGCGGCTGACCTTAAAGTTACATGCTTCTTACAGTTGCGCATTTAGATAGGAGTCAGGTGGCACAAAGCTTTCAGTTGTATCCTGGAAATAAGAATATATATACAAAGTGTTTATATGTATGTGTAATTTGACATGTATGTTCTGCTGAAATAATAATTTTTTTTACATTAACGTTNATACAAAGTGTTTATATGTATGTGTAATTTGACATGTATGTTCTGCTGAAATAATAATTTTTTTTACATTAACGTTTGATGTGGGGAAAACATATTTTACTAAACACGACAGACGTAGTTAAATATTTAAAATTTTATTTATTGGCATAAAATCTATAAAATAAACACGAATAACTTTAGCGTACGTATTATGAAGTAAAGTACAGCTGTGGTCATTTCTTGGGAAAACAACAACGTGTTGATGGTCGTTGCTTAACTAGTTTTGAATATAAGTAGGTTTGTATACCTATCATTGCGTATTTAATATANTTGATGGTCGTTGCTTAACTAGTTTTGAATATAAGTAGGTTTGTATACCTATCATTGCGTATTTAATATATATGACATTTTATATAAAATACTATATGCTTTATATAAATGCTCTTTAATACACTTCTAAATAATAATGTAAACCGAACACAATTGACAAATTACTAAATTGTTTTTAAATTCAGAAGCTTAAGTTTATGTGTTGAACCAAATCATAATATTTGTAATAATTGTTAGGTGTATTAAAATAAGAAATATTTGGTTTATTTATTTCTCACGAATCTAGAGCATATTTGTTTAAAAATATAAACTCTTGAATCATGGTATTCTTGCATTTATTTTATTATTTTTAGTCACAGATAAGTATGCAGTTTTAAGTTTTGCAACGAAAAAAAATGTTGTTTGTTCCTAATTGTACAGGTAACAGTTTCATGCTCTGCCATATTTCGTGACCAAACGAAAATAGGTTTTTGTTGAACTTTATTGGCAGCAGATGTATATGAGACTGCAGAATGCAGTCTCAGCAATGAACGAAGTCTCCACCACGTGAGGAACTTGCCTTACTGTAGGTCGCTCTGCTATGTACACTTTACATCCATCGATACAAAATATTCTGTGCAACGTACACTATAAAGACTACCATTACTAAAACATTTTATCAATTTTGAAATAAAAAAATATTTTTCAGTTTGAAAGTCTAGCAAAAAAAAATAACATCTTGATTATTATTACTTTATAAGTCCCCGAATTCTTGATAAACCAAAATAAACTAGTTACGAAAATTTCAATGGCTTATTAATATATTAGTATTAGAATGTACGTGTATTATTATACAGTGCCAAATTAATTCCATAGTTCGTTATAAATTTCTTACAATTCTTCTATAGAAAGTTAACCTAAAATTATATTTTTTAGTTCTGTGCTTCACACTTATACGAATGTAAGTGGTTAGGTACTACTGGTTGTTTATTTAAAATGTTTGAATATACCAAACTAAATTTTGTATTGATTATGTCCTCCAAAATATTCTCTTCAACTTTTAATTCGCCATATTTAGATAAATTATCCTAATGGGTCTGATACATTTCCTTTTCCGTTTACGATTTTAAGAATTTAAGTAATGCAATTATGTGTACAATATTAATGTGTTTCATTCCCTTCAAATCTTCCAGTATTATACGAAGAAAACCTAATTTTTCCCCATTTTTCTATAGTCCACCTTGTTTGTGATTTTATTTAGCATACTCTTTAGTTGAAATTATATACATTATCTAAGTTTATTCATATTATATGTATCTACACTCCTGCGTGATTTTAATTTTTTAATATGTGCTACAATTTCAATATATACTTATGTATAAATTGCAACCTGATAAAATATTTTAATTTATAAAAAATGTGGTGTAAAATAATTAAGTTTTGCTGTCGTTTGGATAAAGAGCAGAACAATTACATAATTTTACTAAAATATATGGCTTTCCAAAATTCTTACAATTACATACACTATCTCCCTGCTTGCCTAGTTTCATTTCACAATAATAGTAAATAAACTGTTGAAAAAAGAGCTTACCGAGATTTAAAAAAAATTTGTTATAAGAGCGCTATCGTTTAAACAAATTTATATCCAACGCTCGTCCATCCATTCAATCCCTAAGTATCAAGTATTCATATAATATTGTTTAGAGAATCGGAAATTTCGTGAATTCATTCGAGATCAAGTTAAACTTCAACCTCATGTACCTGTAAGTTTCTGCTTCTATTGGACTTCCTGCGAGGACAAACAATATCTGAATCCCTTCCCCCCTAGTCTGCTGTTGAACTGTGGCAACAGCAAATCCACATCAAAGTGGATACAAAGAGTATCCAAAGAATAGCTTGTTGCCGAATGAATCCGCGAAACTTCCGGATATCTTAATAATGCTTAAAACATATATTATTGCACTCTAAACCCAAAACAGTGAAAAATTTCTTGTTCCGAGTATATCACAACAACACAATTCTGTGAAAACGGCTTCTCCGAGAATCACTGGAATATAACTTATTGTTGCAGGGAAACAATTTTATTTATTGAGCAACAGTCACAGCCGACTCCATGCGGCGAGTTAAATATTGCTCTAATCAATTCCGCTAAATAATTACGAAAAATAAACATATTTACTACAGTCTGAGTTGATAATGTGCCATCATACGAATTTATATTAATTAAAGAAAACCTTCCATTACCGAGACTTCAACCAGCAACATTTCGCTGTTACATCGCCATCTTACCAACTAAGCTACCAAGGCAATGGCAGAGTCTGGCAAAAATATACGTATGCAAGTAGTTAAAAAAAAAAATTATTTAAAATTGAATGCAGTTTATTTTTGTTTTTAGTTCGATTGGTATGATAAGGGTTGTTTATACAAAGAGTACTTATTTCACATCATTTCAAACTGTGTAAACGTCAAACGCCAGCGCCATGATGGTAACGAGGAAACGATATGAAATTCAGAATTCATGTTAATTTGTAAAATGTTTTTACTAAAGGCGAAAACCACATTTTAAAATATATTTTACTGTTTATATTCATTCGAATGCTTTCATAATTTTATTAAAATATAATTTACAGACGTATTATGTAAGATGATCAAAAGAGCAGATGAAAGCTATATCATTGAGGGACCAGTGCTCAGTGGGAAATGTCAGGTATTCAGTAAGTGAAGGAAAACGGACTAATTTTCACAGAATCTCCCGGTTATGTGTTTTAAAGTAACTGTTAGGTCAGCCAGACGGCATTAACTGATATAAAATGAGATGTTCTCACTGAATCAGGTTTAGATTGCGGACAATCGCGAGTAAGCAGCCGACGTGGCATGTGGCGAGATAGCAGCGTGGCAGAGAGACAAACCATGTCGGGTAGAGAAGAGAAGACAACGCCAGTTCAGTACATGTAAGATTCAGCGTAGCTGGTCTTGCTGGCGGCAACAGATGCGAAGGTGCCTGCCACGTACTTCCCTTGGGATGCATCTCCGTTAGCCTGCAACAAACACAGTCTTGAGAACAACACAAAATTCTCCTTCCTTCACAACTCTTACACATTCTCCATGTAGCGCGGAAATTCTATTGGTAATTACGACACTAACACTCCGATAACAGAACAACTCTAGAAATTTGAAATTCAAATTATAATACAAAATGTGTGCATATTTATAGTATTGTTTGGACGTGATTATCTTGAAACTTTTGGTATTTTACAAAGAAATATTTTATTTACTACATAATCTACGTATGATTGTGAGAATACATTCATTTGTTTCAAAAGAATACGTTCGAAATTTCTATTAAAATTTTTCGGAAAAATAATTACACATAAGTAGGGCCAGTGACTTTTCGCGTAAAAATCGGAGCACACGGTAGACTTCAATACTATATACACACCTCAGCTGTTGTTATACCTCCATTGGCTGCTGGTTCCGTGTCCGTCTTTGACCAAGCCACTCAGGACTAAGTAACTCCGACACTGAACCTTCTTGATTCGTGCGCAGTTGGTTAACACGGGCCAGAACATGTTTTAACCAATCAAAGAAGGTGGACGATCCTATAGTGCTTTGGAATGTATCTTGTCTCGAAATCTTTTCGCGAAATGTCACTGCCCCTACACAAAAGATTGTTAATGTAAACCTGCATAATACAACACTTATTTAAAATGTACATTCGTAAGCATATTTTAGATGATACTATTTATTACGGAGTTTGTGACAGTTAGGCTTATCTGCGAATAGAACTGGTGTAATATATTTACTGAGGCAACAAAAGTCATGGAATACCTCCTAATATCATGTCGGACCTCCTTTTGCCAGGCGATGTGCAGCAACTCGACGTGACATGGACTCAAAAAGTCTTTGAAAGTCCCCGGCAGAAATATTGAGCCATGCTGCCTCTATAGACGTCCATAATTGCGAAAGTGTTGCCGGTGCAGGAGTTTGTGCACGAACTGATTTCTCGATTATGTCCCATAAATGTTCGATGGGATTCATGTCGGGCGATCTTGGTGGCCAAATCATTCGCTGGAATTGTCCAGAATGTTCTTCAAACCAATCGCTAACAGTTGTGGCTCGGTGAAATGGCGCATTGTCATCCATTAGAATGCCATCGTTGTTTGGGTACATGAAGTCCATGAATGGCTGCAAGTGGTCTCCAAGTAGCTGATCATAACCCTTTCGAGTCAATGATCGGTTCAATTGTACCAGAGGACCCAGTCCATTCCATGTAAAAACCGCCCACACCATTATGGAGCCACCGCCAGGATGTTAGTAAAGGCACTTGAGTCGGTCTTCTGCTGGCATTGCCCAGTACAGCCAAATTTCGCCGCACTGTCCTAACGGACACGTCCGTCTTACGTCCCACATTAATTCCTGCAGTTATTTCACTCAGTGTTGCTTGTTTCTTAACACTGACCATTCTGCGCACACCTCGTTGGTCTCGGTCATTAAGTGCAGGCAGTCTGTCACTGCGTTGTCCATGGTGGGAGGTTATACCTGAAATTAGGTATTCCCAGCACACTCTTGACACTGTGGATCTCGGAATGTTGAATTCCCTAACCATTTCCGACCTGGAATGTCCCATGTGTCTAGCTCCAACAACCATTCCGCGTTCAAAGTCTATTAATTCCCGTCGTGCGGCCATAATCACGTCAGAAACCTTTTCACATGAATAACTTGACTACAAATGAAAGCCCAACCAATGCAATGCCTATTTATACATTTTGTACGTGATACTACTGCCATCTGTATATTTGCATATTGCTATCCCATGACTTTTGTCACCTCTGTGTATATCTGTCATTACGTCATTTGGATTTTAAGCACGAAAAATTGTTTCTAAGAGCAAACACAAGTTAAATACACTTAACCTGTTATTACTACTTACCATGATAAATTTGCATAATTTCATGAAGAGTCTTGATTAGGGAGACACAGTTTTCGCTAAAATATTTGTTTGCAGGCATTTGTACAGATTAGTTGGTAATATATTGATATTATAGCAAGATACTTATTGTACCAGAACTATATTGTTCCGAAGTATATGACCCNATTAGTTGGTAATATATTGATATTATAGCAAGATACTTATTGTACCAGAACTATATTGTTCCGAAGTATATGACCCGTGGGTATATTTGCAGTATCTTTACACGTTTTGAATCAAAACTTTGAAAAACCACCCCATGTGTGACGTGTTATNCCGTGGGTATATTTGCAGTATCTTTACACGTTTTGAATCAAAACTTTGAAAAACCACCCCATGTGTGACGTGTTATGTGTTTCCTAATTATGCTAACATAAATAATCTTATTTTTGGTTAAATTGAACTTTTACTTATAATTTATGTCTATATAATATTTTATTTATAATAAATATGAATAAAAAAAGAAAGGAAAAAGGTGTGTTGTAATGCCTAGTAAGGAGTAGTTGTCATGCAAATTATTATTTAATTGAGTGTGCACAAATTCCGGGCGGGGTCCATTTGGTGTAATTTTCTAGGCTTAGTGAAACTTTGTTTTCATGAGGCGGAGGAATATTCCGAAAGTATAACTTTAACAGGACTTCAGAAAATATGGAAGTAACCACGAATATACTACATACATTTAATGCGTATAACAATGGAAATCCTACTGCTGAAGTCAATATACTTAAGTGTGCCTAATCACAACTAGTTAGTAACCAGATGAACTTTTAAAGACGTCACTGCTTGCAACTTCCTACCTCTTTAAGGCAAATAATTATAAGTTATACATTTGGCAACGTTGGCAGCGATTCAAGGAAAGTGTTTCAGAGCTCCACGTTTAATAACTTTCNATTATAAGTTATACATTTGGCAACGTTGGCAGCGATTCAAGGAAAGTGTTTCAGAGCTCCACGTTTAATAACTTTCATAAAGGGACACGCGATTCATGCGACAATTGTTCCTGTCTGGTTGTATTCCGAAACATGTTAACTCAAAACCACTTTCGCGATTGGTGGGTTTCAACTGCTACACATATCAGGTGTTTGCCCGCCAATCACAGACGTTCAGTGACAAAGTATCCTTATTCTGAAGCTTGCACTTAAATACTATAATGCCTTATGACGAAGACCCGCGAAAAAAAAACAGAGGGAAACTGTAAGTGTGCAAGTAGAATATTCAAATATATACTTTGAGTCTATATTGGGAATTTATGTTTAATATTTATGAACATTGGAATCGCTTTCTTGTAATTCATAGGTAGTGATGTAGTAACTGGCGCAACAGGTATCCACTGGTATTTCTGAGAGTTTACAATTTATCCAGGTCGATGAGTGTATTCTAGACACTGTTGCCATGGTGACGTGGAAAAATACGCAGAGGGACAGGAAAGTACTCTTGACGTGACATTCAGAAGAAGTCACTTATCCCCGCTTCAACAGTGTAAGGAAGACAATTAAAATATTTAAAGCTGGCATGTGGATCTGGCGGCGCTCAGCTCATACATGGGCGACCCCAGCTTGTTAAGGCGAATGAAGTGGGAAGCGGCCCGCGTTAACGTCGCTCGTAAAAAAAAAACAGAAAATTCCGTGTTGCGTAGCTATTTTGAGGTGATGCGTGTACAACAACACTCTTAAAACCCTTTAGTTGCTGCAACACACGTTTTGTTGCCGCAAAAAAAAAATGCGTCGTTAAATATGCTCCACTTCAATGTTGTTTTAATACAAACAATTTTTTGTTTGATTTATAAGTAATTGGCAATTATAACCTTTTATTGTGGTACAATAGTTCAGCACTATCCCTTGTGATAAATTTAGTTACTGTATTAAGAACGTTAAACCATTGTGTCAAAGATTTAAGGAATTTGTTTTTAGTGACGTAAAATTTAGAAAGTTTCGTTATGTACTAAAAATTTTAATTAAAGAAAGAAAATGTTCAATATCACTTAATCCTTTTCTTTTTTGTACAGCAACATTTCTTTATGTAAAAAAAAATTCAAGTAAATATTTTTCTTCGATAGTTAGAAAATTAATATTGACATAAAACATAAATGTATAAAAAAAATCTTTAATAACAGAAAACCTACATTTATTATAATTTCTCTTTGAATTAAAAAGAGATAAGGTTATTGTTAACAAAACAGCCTCAAAGAAATGTTTTTCTTTGCAATAAATAAATCTTTGAACGTCTCTTTTTAGAGTGAGGGAATGAACAGTCAGTCCGCTGAATTTAATAAAAAAAATGTGGGTATAGATTTTCTCCCTGCTGAAGAAGTGAAACTACAGAAAAAGGTTACCTCACATACGAAAATTTAAAAAATGCAATGAGAGTTACTTCTTGCCAGGAGATTTAATAAGATTTTGAACATTTGGTAGCTAGGAAGAGGTGCGATTTCTCTATAACGTCATGTGTTTTCCTGATTCCATGATTAAATAGTGCTTAGTTTTGCACATGTTTTCGTGGCATATTAATATTTTTGTTCTACACTGAGTCGTGTAAGTTTAACAAAAATTAATGATAATCCCAGGAAATTACTTACTACATTACTAGAGTTTTTGTTGCGTAGACACAGGCTTCAGTGCTGTGAAGGAGTCTCCGTGCTTAGTAGATACAGGCTTCAGTCCTGGTAGGGGCTTTCTGTTAGAGCGCCAGACCTAACAAGGGAAACCATTGGCTCGGCAAGGCGCGGCATTTGAACGGAATGGCCATAATACTTCCTGGAAGATTAAATTCGTTCACCTCGAACGACCAGCCTGTCTAAGACCAGGTGGCTAAACTGAAAAATTGTCCTTCATTTTGCGCAAAAATTGTGGTGAAAAATTCTTTAGAGATTTTCATAAACTCTCCGTAAAATGACTGACACGTTGTTTATCAAAAATTTATTTTCCGGAAATTTCACAGAAGTATCCGTGAATTCAAGGAAAACTCCGGAAATTTTCTAGATGGTTTTCTGTAATGGCAGTTTTTAAAAAAAGACGATAAAGAAAAAATCTTTAATATTCATTTTGCATATGTTCCATTGTGTAATAATAAATTATATTTTTAAAAATATTATGCATGAATGAGATATGAACCGGAGTCCAAAGTTCAGAAGGCCGCTACTCTAAACACTCGGCTACGAACTTATTGTGACAGTTCTGTATATGACTTTCGTTGTTCATAATAAGCAAGTTAGCTTTTTTGTTTCTGTTTCGAGAAATGTTAATGTATTTTAAGCGCTCTGCTAACTGTTATAGACACCTGTTGCTACTTTTCTTTGTTTGAAGAAATAGGTTTAAATGGTGTTAATAACATAGCTGCAGCAGAATGTATAATATTCTGGTTACAGTGACGGTAAAAGCTTCGTATAGACTCAGCATTGTTCGTTCCGAAACCTTAAGATATAGGAAATGCAGATACTTTCTGTATTTTGTATTTACAGAGATCAGTTCCTTTTTTTGTTATTACGGATTGCACTTCCATATAAAAAATGTACGTTTACTTAGAAAATTCCTTAAAAATGTAGGAATATTTTTAATTTATGTGAATTTGGACAGTTTTGCTTATAGTTTTGTTTGTGTGTGATAATAATTTATGTATGTCATAATGAGCAAATACGAACTTCTTATATTTGACAACGGAGAAATGTTGATATGTTCGTAAAACTTATTTTGAGACATACGGAATCATGCACACAGAAATTGCTAGTAATAACTTATTTCTTTCTTCGTGCTCTTCGTCTTTATAAAATGCAGCCCCTACCAAAAGCCCTTATCCGGATGAACTTTCCATTACAAGCGGTTAACAAGTTGCCACCCGGTGCCTCGCAGGCCGTTACAGGTGGTTTAACCGCACCGGACCGAGTCTACAACCAGAGTAAACACGTACGCATGTACGAAATAGTGCGGCGGTTCTTTATATGTGCGCGTGCCCGTTCTCTGATTGGCTGCACGAGGCTCTGGAAATGGGTCATGTGTACCAACGGCTTCCAAGTGCGGCTGANCCATGTGTTCCAACGGCTTCCAAGTGCGGCTGAGTGTTCCTTATTGGCTAGGATGTTGACTGGCAAGGAAGTTACCACGCTCCGTTTGACGAACGGTATTCCATCGGTATGTGACGTCATTTTGCTGGCGTATGGAGTTTCACTCTAAAAAAAATACACACAGTTTTCTGTACAGCAAAGAAAACCAATTCTTTAATGCGGGTTTGTTTACAGGAACGCAATCTCTCTTTAATTCAAAGAGAAAGTTACAGAAACATATTTTTTCTGCTAATAAATATTGTTGTACTTTTTTATTCTATGGCAATATCAGCTTTCTTTACAGGAAATAAATAAACTTTTTTTAGCTGCTTTTGTTCACAGTAAAGAAATACTGCTTCGTACCAACGGCAACGGTTTAAAGGTTGTCTGCCGTTCATTACAATTTTCAGTATGTGGCTTTTGTACCGGCGCAAACATTCAGAAACCAATATATTCTGCAGTTACGAAACGGCAACTCAGCCAATTTCCAGGCCTCCTGCAGAGGTTTACTGTCATTATGAAGTGCTGTGATTCTCCAAATCACTTATCTAAATTCGTCTCAAGAAATGGCATTGTATTCTGGCCCATGCTACTTCGTTAAATAATCTGTCTATCAAAAGCAAACTTACTGTAGTAAGACAAAGTGGTCGTACGGTGCAGCGCGTTAGGATACTAACATAGGATACCCAGTTTCGATACTCGTAGTGTCCATAGTTTTTTTCAAGTGAATATAATTTCGAAATATTTGTTTCCTCTGTATTTACAAATTTCNAATTTCGAAATATTTGTTTCCTCTGTATTTACAAATTTCTGTTTCTTTTTTTAGAGCACAAATTGTCTTTACAGTGTAACTGACATTACCACAATAAGTCTGCTGAAATATTGTGACAACAATGCAAGGTTATGATAGTCATTACCATACAGATCTAACCAAAACTATGTTCTGGAAAGCCTATNGTTTACTGTCATTATGAAGTGCTGTGATTCTCCAAATCACTTATCTAAATTCGTCTCAAGAAATGGCATTGTATTATGGCCCATGCTACTTCGTTAAATAATCTGTATATCAAAAGCAAACTTACTGTAGTAAGACAAAGTGGTCGTACGGTTNTCTGTATATCAAAAGCAAACTTACTGTAGTAAGACAAAGTGGTCGTACGGTTCAGCGCGTTAGGATACTAACATAGGATACCCAGTTTCGATACTCGTAGTGTCCATAGTTTTTTTCAAGTGAATAAAATTTCGAAATATTTGTTTCCTCTGTATTTACAAATTTCTGTTTCTTTTTTTAGAGCACAAATTGTCTTTACAGTGTAACTGACATTACCACAATAAGTCTGCTGAAATATTGTGACAACAATGCAAGGTTATGATAGTCATTACCATACAGATCTAACCAAAACTATGTTCTGGAAAGCCTATCTTTCAGTGGTACATATTTTAAAATAATATGTCTTTGCGGCAACAAATCACGTATTGCAGCAAATGAAGTGTTTTTGACAGTGTTGATTTCGCGGTATAAAAGGCTGTTTCACTTCTGTATTATTAAGTATTCTTTGACTTAGCCGAACCGTGCTACTGGAATAAACATCTTTATGGGACTGAGCGCAGTGGAGCGCAACATTATTGAACTATTGTGTACAGTGTTTTCCAGTAATGGAATTGCTAAGACACGAGCAAGCACAGAGCAGTGGGGACTTCTTCCTCCAGAAGGAATGAATCTTGCTTGCTATGAAGAATGCGAGCAGNACGAGCAAGCACAGAGCAGTGGGGACTTCTTCCTCCAGAAGGAATGAATCTTGCTTGCTATGAAGAATGCGAGCAGATGGTTGCAACTAGAGGCTGAGGAAGGTGACGAGAGCTGGCAGTAGAGTTGCCTCACCTGTGCCCTCTTCAGTAGTTCTTCCTGGGCGGCCTTGAGGTTGCCGGCCTTGCCTCCCCACGCCTTCAGCACCGACGTCTACACAAAACATGCACTTCACTTACAAACCTCACCCAAGGCTGTTCAAGAGCCTTAAGTCTCTTCAACGTCAAGTAAACATTTAGAAAACCAACTTTTGAAATAATATGTGAATATTACTACAGCTATCCTACAGTACACACCCTTATATGATTACACTTTGTATTGAGAGCATAATTTTGTGAATTTATAACTAATTAAGCCTATGTTTATAGTTTCATATAGACAATAGAGTTGCAAATATACAGTCAATTAATGAAGGTAGCAATAAGCTACAGAGATTATAAAATTAACATAAAAAACAATTATCGCATAACATTACTCTCTCTNTAATGAAGGTAGCAATAAGCTACAGAGATTATAAAATTAACATAAAAAACAATTATCGCATAACATTACTCTCTCTATATCTATCTACATAAAATAGGGGCTGCGGTGGTGTAGTTGTCAGACTACTCGCCTCCCACCAAGATTTACCAGGCTCGATTACCGGCGGGATCACTCCGGATTTTCACACGTGGGAATCGTGCTGAACGATGCTGCTGGTCGGTGGGTTTTTCTCGGGGATCTCCCATTTTCCCCGCCCTTACATTCCGTTGTCTCTCCATACTCCTCACTCGTCACCATTATCGGCAATCANGGGATCTCCCATTTTCCCCGCCCTTACATTCCGTTGTCTCTCCATACTCCTCACTCGTCACCATTATCGGCAATCAATAACTCGGTTTTAAGAGCAACCCAAATCTCTGCACTCAACTTTATGTATAATAAATTGAAATTTTTTATAACCAGCAATATGCGAACTAAGTTATTTTCCAACATAAAAGATACATTACAAATCTAAGTGTTTTATTATCACCATAAGTATGAAAGTTATTTTAATATTGCACGACAAATCAGTGAAACCTGTAATCGGTGTTATCAAAGTTCTTTTAAAATGTCAAGTTTTATTTTATTTTGTGCATACTTCTCAAGTTCGCTANCTGTAATCGGTGTTATCAAAGTTCTTTTAAAATGTCAAGTTTTATTTTATTTTGTGCATACTTCTCAAGTTCGCTCTCTAGCTAAAGAAAAAAAACTATTGTACTGCTTTACTACACTGCTAACTAGTAATCTGTTGTAGGAACTATTTTTGGCATTACGCCACTGGATATCTTGTAGGACCAAAAAATATTTTTGGTAATTTAAATATTTAATTGTAACCAAAAACTTTATTTTTCGTTACCAATAAATTCAGTGTGTTGNCTGTAATCGGTGTTATCAAAGTTCTTTTAAAATGTCAAGTTTTATTTTATTTTGTGCATACTTCTCAAGTTCGCTATCTAGCTAAAGTAAAAAAAACTATTGTACTGCTTTACTACACTGCTAACTAGTAATCTGTTGTAGGAACTATTTTTGGCATTACGCCACTGGATATCTTGTAGGACCAACAAATATTTTTGGTAATTTAAATATTTAATTGTAACCAAAAACTTTATTTTTCGTTACCAATAAATTCAGTGTGTTGNAAATATTTTTGGTAATTTAAATATTTAATTGTAACCAAAAACTTTATTTTTCGTTACCAATAAATTCAGTGTGTTGGTAGGCAATAAATAACATGTTCGTAGGTTGCAGAAAATGTTTTACGATGGAAGCAGTAATCATGGTTAGTGTAAATCACAGAAGTGTTTTGCGGGTTGAAGGTTTTTATAAGAAGTTATGGTTTAACAATAATTTAAAATCGCACAATGGCCGGATCAGGAATCGAACCGGATTTTATTGTGTTAGCACTGCGATACCTCACTCGGCGTTGAAGGTCTTAACTTGAGCATGAACACAGAAACTAATGAGAGGTAATCACGCCAAAGCCAGATCACATCACATAGTGGGAAGTAAACTTTCTGTGTAACATTTATACACTCAGAGTAAAGTAATCCCTAATTTCGTAGTAAGATCCGTTATTACTTAGTTTGCATGCTGATAAAAGGAGACAAACATGGAAAGAAGGTGGCCACATCTAATAAGCCAGCGCGCATGTGCAGAATAGAACGAATGTAGCTTTTCAGTGGCAACAAAACGTTTTATCCTGAACGAGGTAAATGCTGTTGTAACCAACAGAATATTGTGTGAGAGCCAATAAATATCTTTGAAAAATAACTGATATATTAGTGTGCACTAAATGGCTTTAGTATTTGTTAATCTACGTGTTGTTGTGCGCCACATTCTTTTAATTTTATCAGCAACAAAATTTTGCCTTGGAAAGCATCAACAAAATAGTTGTTGCAACAAGTAGCAAATATTGCTTTTATTTCCGGCGCAGTGTAGATAAGTACTCAGTAAAGAAATAGCGTGGAGATTCCATTGATGTTGACGTACCCATTTACTGATTGGCTGTGTGAGGCTCTGGGAACTAGTCTCGTCTCNGCGTGGAGATTCCATTGATGTTGACGTACCCATTTACTGATTGGCTGTGTGAGGCTCTGGGAACTAGTCTCGTCTCTGATTGGCTACTGTGTGCTGCGAAAAGTTCTCTATTGGCTGGGTTACTGGCTGGCAAGTAAGTTGCCATGTGCTGANTGATTGGCTACTGTGTGCTGCGAAAAGTTCTCTATTGGCTGGGTTACTGGCTGGCAAGTAAGTTGCCATGTGCTGATAGGCTAAAGAAGTTCCGACATGTTGCTGGACAGTGGCGTCATTTTGTGGCGTGTGCGGCTGGAGTTTCGCGGAGAAAGCAGCTGTTTCACATCTGTATTGTTATGTACTCCGTGCTCTAGTGTTGCGTATAGAGAAATGCTGTTGGGCGAAGCAAAGGGGAGTTGAAGTACCTGTAGAGCCCGGCCGTAGCTGAAGGTGAGTGGCCACGGCTTCTTGCCCTGGAACTTGTTGATGGCGTTCAGGTTGACGGAGGCCTCTTCTTCTGATTGGCCGCCCGATAGGAAGGCGATGCCTGCAACACCACGCACGCTCTCCTTACAGATTCCAACAAATTTCGCGAATTCACTTGAGCACAATTAATCTTCAGCCAAATGTACCTTTGAATTCCTGACTCTATTAAACTGCAGCCACAAAAATGTTTATTTTATATTTATATTCGTAAACTTTTAATACATTATCAATAATAACTTTTTCTAGCAAAAACATTTTTCTAGGGCATAGTTCTGGCATAAATATATGTGAAAATCAGAATTTTAATGTTTTAGATATGTAAAAGTAATTAAAACTATCTTACATACACGCAGAATATAATTCACTTTGAAAGAAAATTATAAGAGCTACTTCAAGGCATCTATAAAACCGTAAATATTTTTGCAATTAAAAAAATACTGAAATTAAAGAAATTCTTGAATTTTTCTCTTTGTGGATGCCCCTGAATTTGTGTAAAGTAATTTTAGCGGAATATAACATAAATTAATTAAAAGAAGACTTTTAAATTGCCCTTGTTACATTTTCTGCAAATTATTTTGTTTATTTTTTATTTCACATCACAAAAACAAGTACGATTTGATAGTGACACATAATTTTGCCAAATCAAACGCAATCTAAAAAAATGTATGTGAGGAAAAAGTAGCTACAGATAATGCCTCCAAGTTGAACAGTATGTTGTCATGGCCAGCACTGCCGTGATGGGATGGCTATCAACCAACCACGAACCTGCAAGTAAAACAAGCCCAGAATCCCGTGTCAGGGGTAAAAGTGTAGCATTAACCAATAAACAACTAGCTCAGGCTCGAGTAGACAAAGGACAGAGGAGTGTAGTTTGTGCCGGAGAGTGTCAGCGACATTCCCGAGTCTCTGATAATCCGCCCTGCTGCAGCGCTCAGACAAGACATTCCGTCGGCGCTTCAAGTGGACGAGGAGTGGCTGCAAAGGTAACATTGCACGCGACTGTACCACATTCTCAACTCATTACTACACACACTACCGCCATTATCCCCAAGTACCATTCATTTTGCACAGGAAACAAGAATACAAATATTTTGTAACACTAGCATACAATAATTTGAAATTGTTTACTTTTTGAATACTTCATAGAGACCATTTGAAACATTTAAACTGCTCTGTATTATAGACGATTCAGTAAGTAAATTTTACGGTAAACCTTCATTTAACAAGACCATTGTAATAATTACTCTTGTTGTACACAATAAAAATTAGTTATATTATAATTTAATGTTTTTAATAATTGTTTTAAGTACATCCTTTTCAAACACCATAGCAATAATTTATGTAACATAAATGGACCAATTACAAACCTAATTGAAAAATTGTTCCTAATATGCGTTACCTACAACCGGATTAATAACTTTGAGGATCTTGCTTAATAAAGTTTTTTCAACTCTTAAACAAATGTTTACACATTAAACAATATATTTACAAGCTGTACAGAAAAACTCTAATGTTGTTGCTTAAAAAAACTATTGAGTTATTTCTTTGATCGTAAACGTTATAGTAAAATTAATTGTGTTATTATAAAGGTAATGATGTTAATATTTACAAAGTCATGTACATCTATACTAGAAATATGCTTTTTAAGTGTTGTTGTTAAGTAATTAAAATCCTTTAAGTAATTTTGCCACAATTTAATGTTATATTAAGCAAAAAAAACAATAAGAACCATATATTTGTGTTACAGCGACATTAATGTAGTGTCCGGCCAACACCAGTTTACACTGACTTGGCATTGTAAAACGGCGGATACTTGCGAACAGCAATAACCACGTAAAGTGAAACAGTTATATTAAATTTTTTAAGAATATAAAGATAACTATATGTATCTTATACCAGCTCTCAAGCCATCCAAAGAACTTTACGTGTGTCAAATATGTATATATTGCTAGAGCATAAAGTATTTCCACATAACGAAAAAGTACTACTGTTTGTCGTTATATGTTGACTCCTCGCATTATTAAACCCGTGCAGGCGTTAAAAACAGAGCAGATGGTAGGTCGTTGGATTTCGTGAAATGTGGGACGTCATGCACACAAGGTACGTGTTCGAGTTTCCCCAGTCTCTTAACATTCTTCTTCTTGGATAATATTTCATTTCGTGACAAAATAGTTTATTTTACATAGGAATTTTGTTTTGAAACCAATATAATCTAAATGAGTTTACCGCAAACTTCAGGTCTGCCTGTAATTGAAATTCTGGAGAACTTGTTTATACGAAATTATCCTGAATTACAAGTACAACCTTTCTAAGATGATTCGTCACCGGAAATGAGGTAAAAACGTATTACGACCTACGACCTAACTTCATAATTAAGAGAAAGATACACCGTTGAAAATTGGGGATTCAAAATATTTTTTTGCAAAGTGTCAAAAACTACAATATTGTTAAGAAACTGATAAAATTCTAGGAACATATTAAATAACTGACTGCGACTACTATGACCTTAAAAAATTTAGTAGAAATTGTAAAAATTAAAAACCATTTATAAAATCGACAAACATATTATGTTACTGACTCTGGCCTCCATGTTGAATATTGGCGATCTTTACCTTTATCCCAATGACATTTAACTCGGAAAATCAAGAAAAAATCGCAAATAATTGCAAAGATGTAAAAAACCATTGAGTAATAAATTACATACGTAATACGAAAAACCAAGTTGGGTGTGTGTGACCCTAAAAGTTCTATTCTCGTAAAAATGGTACGACACAGCCACTCCCTGGTTCGGCGATCAGCAGACGTCTGAACCCCAACTTCTATATTCCATTGGCCATATAGCCGATCATTCTTACGACCCCCAAAGCGTTATTGACCTTATGTAACACATATACCCAATCTCTCCACCCACGCAACTAACAAATACACCTCTCACCGCTCCACTTTCCTCGCCATTTACTTACCATAGCTAAGCCATCAACATTTACGCAAGGCACCCTCCATCCAACCGACTCCCCTCCCCCACCCATCCAAAGTATCTCTCCAATGCTTTCTCCTCGCNCTTCAACCAACCACACGATTCTCCACTTCACCTCCTTTCTCTTAACGAAACGTTAACTAGTTCCTAAAGAGACGTAACTCCACCCAAGACTGGCTCTTGCCAAGACCAAAAATGGCTAGAAAAGTGGACAAGACCAATCCAACATTCCACCCACTTATACCAACAGTCTATGACAACCAATCTCGAAGAAGTCACTTAATACGAATGACCAGGCCAACCAACCAGTTGCGAAACATTTCTCAAAAATATTCGCTTGATTTATTCTTTCGCCTTAAAGAAATAAGGACATTTTAATCGACCCCGGTAAGGCATGAAATACTTCGGATGCTACATGGCCCACCTCCTGCACTCACGCGCATTAATTGTATCTGCAATAGACTCTCGCAATCGATAGTACACACAACTGAATTAGTAAGTCTTTCAGATAAGCAGAAATGACTGAATACGAAATTAAACTCACATTATTACGTTTAAGATAAATTTGAAGTATTTACTTATAATATACATTCTATCTTTCTAATAATTTAATACATTCGATCTTAAAATTTCTCAGATGTTTGCAGATCATCGATAGTAGCTAACAGTTTTTTATGATATAACACCGATCCTTCAGTTCACTTATGATAGAAGATATCTCACTAATGTGCTAGAAATCTCCATTTTAATGCAAAGCGATCAAATGTCTGAGTCTATTAACAAGTTCATTAGGGTCTTCGGTAAACTGTAGTCAGTAATCTCAGCGTCTTCTGCCTTCTCCATTTTGCTCGTTGCAGCAAATGAACGAGCGTTATTTCTGCCTTCTGCCTTCTTCCACACAACTTGTCGATGGAAACTCTTTGGTGAAATGTGTGGGAACGTCGAGAGAATCATCATTCTTCTCATCAGATACTTCATCAACACTGCTTTCATAGTCTATATCATCAATGCTGTCTTTATGATCGTATTCACCTCCTGTTTCATCCTCAATATCAAGTTTACTTTTCTTTGTAGGTGTCGCATGACTCCTTTATGGCATGGCAGTATTTAGAGCTGACGATCGATTATTTTTAAGTTCGTAAACTTCACGCAAAAGTCTTGCAAGTGTACACTCCTCATAAACCGACTCTAATGCACTCATTCGTTAGTAGATTTTTATGACATTTTCGAATTTTTACTATTACTTCTAAAGTATTTCAAGGTCATGGTTGTCTGAGTCAGTTATCTAAAATGTTCCTAGAATTGTATTATTTGTTTTCGATCTTTTACAATTTATTCCCGATTTATACTTTTCAAGGTTATTGGAGTCAAGCTAAAGGTCACCAGCATTCAACATGGGAGTCGGAGTCAGTTATGTAACATGTTCGTTGATATTTAGATNGAGTCAAGCTAAAGGTCACCAGCATTCAACATGGGAGTCGGAGTCAGTTATGTAACATGTTCGTTGATATTTAGATTAAATTTTTCAATTTTTACGATTACTCTCGCATATTTATGAATGGAGAGAGCGAGGGTGAAGGAGGGGAGTTGGAGATGGGTGTGTGTGCAAGGGAAGGGGGTCTTATGTTATTTGTTCCTCGATTTATATAATATAATGTTAGATTTATCGCAATTTTTTAAGTTTTTTATGACTGGAGAGTGTGACGGTGATGGCGTGTGCGTTGGGGAAGGGAGGGGTAGTTTAAGTTGGCGGGGTGAGTGTGATNGACTGGAGAGTGTGACGGTGATGGCGTGTGCGTTGGGGAAGGGAGGGGTAGTTTAAGTTGGCGGGGTGAGTGTGATGGTAATGCTATGTGTTCCTCGATTTTTACAATCAATTTTCCGACTATTGTGATTATGCTATATTTTTTAATGATTGGGAGGGGTGGAGGTAGGGAGAGTGTGCGGAGAGAGAGGTGTTCTGAGTTTGAGGTTAAAATTAAATGTTCCTCGATTTTTCAAAACTTTTTTTTAGATTTTGGCAATTTTTTTATAATAATGCCCAGGGGGTTGGGTTGGCAGTAGGTTGGTGGTGCATAGGAGTGTCCCGGGGAAGGAAAGGGGAGGAGGTAGCGGGGTATGTGCAGGTTACTGGTCAGGGAAGGGTGCCAGGTCCGCTGATCCTTCCAGGTCCGTTGCACCTGGCTCAGAGTCTCAATTCCTCCTCTACTCATTCCGCTAAGACCCCCTAATCCTCTTGTTCAGCTGACGATTTTTCGGCTCTCCCTTCTAGGAGCTTCGGATACGATTTCCTCATTTTCCCATTTTGTTTGGTAATTATTTGATGGGGAAAAAATTTTAGGCAAAATATTTAATATCAAAAGTAATTTTTTTTTGTGAAACAGGTAATTTTGTTGATATCTTGGCCAACCCAAGCCACCGGCTGCCTTGACAACTGAGGTGGCTGAGGGCTCCGAGCTCTGACTCATGAGTCCTGTGCTAGAATTCTCTTTTTATATCGACTCACGAAAACCACACTTTAATATCATACTTCCACACTTACAGTTTTCATTGCGGTATTGGGCTCGTGCCTTCGTCGTAGACATTGTTGTATTTAACTGGGTCAAAGAGAATGAAGTAATGTGGTATTGAATATCTGTGATTCGCGGGCAGGTATGTAAGCTACGCATCAATTGAAACCATCCAATCGCGAAAGAGGATTTGATTTGATGTGTATCGGAATCAAAATTGACAGGAATTCTTTTTGCGAAAATCGGATAGCCCGACTTATTGCTAAAGAACTGTAGAAATATTGTTTTTTTTATAACGAAAGCTTAGAATTTAAGATATGTTTGCACTTTTTCTAGATGCTCTGAGCAAAACTGCGCCAATGAATAAACACTTCAGACTGGCGTGATGGAATCATGTGCAGACTAGTAACAAGGGAAATTCTTTCTGACAGAAACAGCAGGCAATGAGCAAGTGACGCCAACCTCTGTATTTCTCTAAGTGTGAAGTTAGAATTACGCCCGAGAATAACGTGAATAATGCAGTGATCTGCTTATTGTCTTCTGCGACATGAAGGATACTTTTATCGTCTGACTTGGCTACGCATGAACCGACAGTTCCATCCTTTCCCACTCCCCTAGATTCTTCCAGGGTGTCTCTACAGTACCGAAATTTGTTTGGATTTATTCAGCAACAAGCTAAACTTCACAATCGTTTGTGTAGCCGNGGGTGTCTCTACAGTACCGAAATTTGTTTGGATTTATTCAGCAACAAGCTAAACTTCACAATCGTTTGTGTAGCCAAGCCTCAGTTAGTTGTTCATTGGTCGTCGCTACAGTTTAACCCCAGTCCAGGTAACCTGACATTCGGTCCGCGTTTNAGCCTCAGTTAGTTGTTCATTGGTCGTCGCTACAGTTTAACCCCAGTCCAGGTAACCTGACATTCGGTCCGCGTTTAAATGCAACATTGTCATCCGTTGAAAAACGTCTAGGATGTGTGGGTCCAACTGAAGCAGAAATTTAAAATGTACATGAGGTAAAATTTTTAATTGCCTTGAAAAAAATTTGCCAAATTTCTCTGTCAGTATGCATGTCGAAATAATGTTTCAAGTCTACTCTGTAGCGAAAAAATAAACACTAATTTTGCACGTTACTGGCAATTAATAATGCTTCACGNGACAAGCTCCAATGACACACATACTAACTTTTCAACCCGACAACAGAATTACACTAAACTAGGTACACATATATCATTTAGTAAGGATGTCTGACTTTTATAGTTTTCTATCACGCCCGGTACTTATTTACAACATGGTGGCAACGTTTAACATTTAGGGCACAATGCTCGGGAACAATTTGAACGGTTTGAAGCAAATTTGGTACTTTGGTAGTAATGACATAAGCATTGAATTTAGCCAGCGATAATGTTATTATTCCGCAATTTTGTAAGGTTGTGCAAATAAAAAAAAATTGAGTTTCTTCAATATATCTGGGGAATTATTAAACAGATTAAAACCAAGTTCGGTGCTTTGGCGGTGTATGGTGTAAGCATTGAATTTAAAAACCGATGCTATTTTTAGTCTGCCATTATGGAAAATAGTGCAAATTAAATAAAATATACAAACTTTTACGAAACATCTTAGGAACCATTTAACCTAGTAAAAAAAAATCATACCTTGACAGTGCGTGATACAAGCATTGAATTTAGAAAGTTTACTGTTATTTACCCACTATTTTGGAAGATAGTGCAAAATGGAAAAATTCCTTCATGTTATATCTCGGCAACTACACAATAGATTCATCTCAAATTTCCCTTATACACTGAAGTGCCAAAAAAAATCAGTCCACCTGCCTAATATCGTGTAGGGCCCCCTGAGCACGCAGAAGTGCCGCAAGACGACGTGGCATGGACTTGACTAATGTCTGAAGGTATGCAGGAGGCAATTCACACCATAAATCCTGCAAGGCAGTCCACAAATCCAATCTGCGTCAATTTGAGAAATGGTTGCACGTCTGTCACATTTAATGATTTGTCAGTCGTCGTTTGTCCCGTTCGTTCACCATCTTTTTCCGGCCACAGCGATGTCGAAGATGTGATGTTTTACCGGATTCCCGATATTCACAGTACACTCGTGAAATGGTCGTACGCGAACATCCAAATTTTATCGCTACCTCGTACATTCTATGTCCCATATCTCGTGCGCCGACTATAACACCACGTTCAAACTTACTTAAATATTCATAACCTACCATTGTAGCAGCAGTAACCGATCTAGCTGCCGACCGCATCGCGTTACTCTGATTGGTTCCATAACTCTGTTATTTGCATACGCACGCCTATTCCAGTTTTTTTTTGGCTTGTCAGTGTATGTAATACTATTGTAGTCCATGTTTATAAATGCACATTAAATAGATAAAGCACTTAATTACAAAATGGCAGCAAAATATATTTTTTAGATTCATTTGCAACATTAAAATTACCTTTTGACCGATTTCGATTAAACTTGTTATGCTCAAAGTATCTATCACAATTATCGAATGTGTCAACCCAGAGCCTGTTTTCCACCATTTTGTAAGATAGTGCCACACGAATATATCAAGTTTGGTCATATCTCGGGAAACAATCAAACACATCCTTCCAAATTTGCAAACAAGTGACACCACGGTAGGCCATGTAAACTGATATTTTCAAGTGGGTTATGCACTTATTCTCAATATTGTAGTTATATAGATATGATAATTTAATGTTCTATATCTGCAATATCAAGTAACCAACGTTAACTTTTTTGTATGCTACAGTATCATTTACAACAATCAAATGTGTCTCTACAGAGCCTCTTTTGTCAGCCATTTTGTAAGATAATGCCACATGAATAAAATAATTTTTTTCTTATCTCTAGGCACAATAAACCGATTCTTACCAAACTTGGCCAACAAGCAGTACTATTGTAGGCTTTGTAAACGGCCTTGTTTTTAGAAGGCCAGACACTTATTTTAGTGATGGCCCGATAGCCGATATCCGGTATCGGATATCGGTATTATCCGTACATTTACCATTATCGGAGATCGGCACTAAAATATCGGCACATCGGCAATGGCCATTCTAACCTCAAGTATTTTCTCTCTTCTGCTATACACTTAATTTTCTCAAATCGTAACATTAGGCTGCAGCAATACGACTAAAAAGAACATCATTAGTTTAAAATGTCGATATGAAATAATTAAATTTTTTTTAAATTCCTTACGATAAAAACAAATTAGAATGTACATGCCCATCATTATTTTCACGGATTACATTTTTATTTTTGGTAAAGCAGTCTTATGTTCGACGTACGTTTCTCAAAGTAAACAAAATCATTGTGGCTTGTTAGCTTAGTTTTCATTCCTGTCCTTTTACATATTTTTTGTAGACTAGCAACCTTCTTGCAACCTTAACTGAGTTTTGTAATATTCTGCAGTGAGCTATAATTTTGTATAATGTTAAACTATTTTTTTTGCTGCTCTGATGTACCGGGCATAAAGTAAATCTCACTTAACAGTAAGCTTATTGCAAACAAAACTTTTCTAGGCAGCAGTTTTCTCTCATACACTTTAGTGACAAATGTCTGCTTACAGTATGATAAATTAAAATATCGGTTTACAGGTATCGGATTGGTAAAATCCTAAATATCGGAACCTTAATCGGTATCGGATTTTTTCAGTAATAGTAGCCATATAAACCTTGTTATGAACAAATGTATTCAATTTCAACTTAACTTTGTATGCTGGCAGTATCTATGTATGCAACTAATGAATAAGGACCTGCAAATTTCGAGTTATGTTGTGAGTGCAGACAAAATTTCCGTACGTTTGGTACTCGTTTCACTGCAGCCATTGGTCGACAACTTATGTGGTACGTCCCAAGAAACGCCTTTAGCCAATAGTTAAAGCTGAACTGTTGAGCAACCAATCTGCACTGAAGCTTCAAACGCACTGTATAGTTACCAGTAGCCAACGAAGGCACGAATTTCACTCAGATATATATAAAAATCATTGAAAGCCAGCATGGTAACAAATAATAACGCGAATTTTGCAGGTCTATACTAATGTAATATACAGTAAAATTTTCTTCTCTGCCTTTTTGGATGATGTAACCACATAAAAATTTAAGCTTTTGTGTCCTATCTGGCAAAAAAATTGAAATGATACCCACCAAATTCATGTGGCAAGTTACACTTTTGTAGTCAATAGAAATTTATGACTTAAAGAGGTTGTCACGTATTTTTTAAAATAACAGCTATATAAATGTTAAAGTTTAGTGTGTCACGTGCCCCAATTAATTTGAACCAACTTTAATAAGTAGCAGTATCTGTGACAAACTTAGAACGTGCCAATACATAACGCTTTTGGTCATTAGTTATGAATATGAAATCTGGCCTTTTACTTTATACCCGGGTGCAATCAACCGATTTCCAAGAAACTTTGTGCTTAAGTAGTGTTACGATGGCCTTGTTTCAAGTGTGTATGGCTTTATTCATAGTGTGGCTGCTATATATATATATATATATATATACATATAATTTAGATAAGTTTGTCATATCTATTAAGCAATTTAACAAATTTAAAATTTAACTTATTGTGCTGAGAGTGCACATTAGAAGCATAGAAGCAACAAACATGTTTATAGAGATCATCGTATGCCACATTCTTGTAAGATAGTGCCAGGAGATAAAAAGCAACATTTCTGCCATATCTCGGGAACCAATCATCTACTTCACACAACTAGTACTACAATAGGTCATTTAAACTTACGCAATTCAAGTGGATCAAGCATTTTATTTTCAAAATAATGCATTATAAATTATTTTTATAAGTGAATCATATATACTACTATATACGTCAACAAATTTTAACCAAACTTTTTATGCTGAAAGTATCTGCTAGCAGCATCATATTTGCCAATATATAGATTTTTTGAAGGACGTTATGTGCCATAGCGCAAAATCAGAAACTATAGCTTTTATGCCATATTTCGTAAACTAGACAACATATTTCCAAATAATTCTGCAGACAATTTGTGCTTCGATAGACGATGCAAACTTATATGATTTAAGTGTCTCACGCACTAGTTTTCAAAATGATGCACCTGTAAATATTTGAAGTTGCTAAACCCAGCCTACCGAATCTTCAGACTGATTACCATCAAAGTTGATGATGCGAATTCTACCGCCATAATGTAGTTGGTTGCACGACAGCTTATGGTACGAGGCGTTCTTTGTTCGAGTCCCAGGTAAGGCACGTGTATATTTGTAATTGACTTACTAGTGTTCTATTTATTTCTTCCTGCATATATAATGGTATCGCTGCTATCAACGAGACATCAAGTTCCACCCACCATAATACCTTTTACGATCTTTATCAAAATTATTTGCATCTTTGTAGAGGAAAGTTGACTAATTAGTTATATCGAAAATTTCTGGTTTTTATTCTTATGGTTTCATCGTGAGCTTAGTATAGTGGTCAACACGGGGTAAAATAAATGTTCACTTACAAGCTAAGAATGCTTTGTGCAGTGGTTGGTGATATGTAAAAACCACCGGTTTTTCACGAAAATAATTCAGGACAAGTTGTGTTCCAAAACACTTCAGTTCAGAACCACTATGATGAGTGGATAATTAGAATTGTACGCGCCTTATCTTTCTGCTCGCTGATCACGGACGGTCAGTATTGGAGAAATTTAATTGTGATTGGCTCACTCATGTAACAGACTCTCTTCCCACAAAGACTACGTCAGTAATAAAATGAAGACTGCAAGTGTGCACATAGGATATTGAAGTCTATCCTCCGCGTAAATTTTTTCGCGGAAAACAAGTGGCCCTAGCGATAGTAAAAACTAGCCTCTGTCTGGGACGACAAGTTACAATACAAACGTATACACATAAGAGTTAATTGTTCAATAACACACTGCAGCAGTCTTAGTGAGTAACAAACCTGCTAGGAAACAAGGACGGAACGCCGTGCCACCTGGTCTAAGGTAAAACTGGTTACTCACTGGGGCAGGAGACAATCTACTGAGGCTCCTGTATACAGAACAATGTGAAGTCTGGTCTACGAGTAACTGAACCTGCGGTAATCTCCCATACTTAAAAAAAAATATATTCAAAATCATTATCGTTTGCAGCATGTTTTTCAGGAAATAATAAAGAACGTTTTCCGTGTTCTCATGTCTTGTCTACAGCGAGTCATTAGAGTCGGAACATTTTCTGGGACAGTAAGGATCGGGCAAGGAATAGGGAGGGGCGTGTGAATTTCGGGTAATTGCGTATTTGGCAACATAGCGGACTTTAAACACTTGTGCCTTAATTTGTTTCGGCCATCAAACCACCGCTTATTCGACATGATACATAGGACACGAAGCCAATGATAAACATTCAACTGCGAAATGGTCGAATCATATTAAGCTACATATGTAAGAAGATAAACCGGGTTCTTCGTGACCAATAAGATGAAGTATAACAAGCAGACTGTAAATAACGCAAAACACGCGGGTCTCTAGAAATCTGTAGGTAGGAAGAACTCAACGTCTTGTTGACATCGAGGTAATTATAGACGAGCAAGGTGCTCAGAGAAGCAGCAGCTGGAAAGGAACCAGCCATGGCCTTTATTAACGAAGCTGTCCAAATTTTGCGTATAGAGATTTCAAGAAATCACGGAAAGCCGAAATCAGGATGGCCGGACCAGGAATCGAGCCCGGACCCTTCCGAATATGAGTCGAGTGTGTTACCACTGCACCGCCTCGCTCGTTGTCTGGGAATAGGTTGTGAGATGTAGTAAGCAACCGCGCTGGCTTTGCTTGGAGTGATTCTGGAAAACCGTGGGAAATTGTGATAACACTTGGAGTGCTGCCGACGCAGTGTAACGTGTCCTAATTTTAAGTGAGTTGTATGGGGTTTTGCTGTATTATGACGACATCCAATTTCTTTGAAGACACGGACGAATTAATATTACTTTGCTAGCTGTTATCATAAGGTATTTTGCAGATGAAGTATTACATCAACAGCACTTAAAGTGTAGATTACTCAGTTGGATATGTTGGATTGTATATAATTTTATGTAGGAAAGAACATTTAATTGGGACAATTTCGATTCGGCATTATTTTGGAAGAGAGCCGGCTCAGTAACGTGATCATGTCCAGTGTGGTGTGGATCAGTAGGACGATTGTAAAATGAAATGCGGAGACCAACATAGCTGATGGTGAAGTAGTGATGTACGTCCGGCTTGTCTTGATAGTCAGTAATTGTGTACGATATTGAAAGCGTGAAGAGCTGCAGCAGTCGGGAATGACTCCTGGACAGAGAGAGTGTGAGAGGAAGATACACGCACCTGCGACGGCGGCGGGTATGGTCCTGCTGAAAGCGGTGACGGTGGCACGGGCGATGTCCTCGGCAGTGTACTTGAGAGAGCAGGAGCGACCCGGGGTCACCATGCTCGGCTTGAGCAGTGTCCCCTCCAGGTAGACATGGTGGTCGTGCAGTGCCTTGTACACTGCGGCCAGTACTTCCTCCGCCACCTTCTGGGCGCGCTCCAAGTCGTGGTCTCCATCTGTAAGCACCTGCACACACAGTCTCGCATTACATATCGCTCCACGGGGCCCGCATACCTCCATACCCGGCAAACTCTAATGACAACAGTACATAACGTTCCTGATGTCGAGAGGTGTAGTGGAGCTGGAACATCCCGGAATACCATCGCCGCACTTCTTTGAGATTTTTATGCTGCCAAAGCATCATGTTTATCCGAGCAGTAATTATAATTGCTTTTTAGCGAACTTATGTAAACATATCCACAAGACCAGCATCTTGTGGTGTTTCAATGTCGTGCACGTTATATATACAAATAAGGACACAGTGTTTTATAGGCAGGAAGAATGAATGGTGCATTTCAGTTTTCGGATGGCATACTATCATCATGGCATAGTGTGTAATAAAATTTTAACTCAAACATAATTTTACGCTTAAAAATGTTTCATATGATAATTTCATTCCGTGCTTGTGGGTGCACAGTTACTAAAATGCGAAAAAGTAATCATTTCGCGAGGTCATCTAAGGATAATGTAGACATCAAATACTTTTAAGTTTATGTTTTTGTGGCAGCTTAACGCATATGTGGCTCAATAACAGAGTGCAAGTTCACTAACACTGAATCATAAATTCACTGATATGGTATAACAGCCAATGAACAAATAGCCTGGACTCGAGTGTACCCCTCAAACTTTTAACCCCTCTGTACCGTCTGTTGTTTACAGACGAAGCGTGTTTTACCAAAAAGTAGATATTTTAATACCCACAACAGCCACGTGCATGCATTGAAATTTTGTCGAAAGTACAGCAAAATCCATTTGACATAAAAAAAAATTTTTTTTAATTAACATGTCAAACCATCTAAGAATGTATCGGAAATTAAATTCTTATCTCTTTTGAGAAACATTTTAAACACAGTGTTCCACGTCTGCTAAAATGTTTCAAAGTTGAGAACAAAATATGGCATCCCAAATAAATAATTTAGTAGATGCTGTATGTATTTAGTTTACATACACATATAACATAATTATAAAATTGTGCTGAAGTCTGAACATGCCCATTCTAGGTAGTATTCAGGTAGTGAGAAACTGTGTAAGAGATATTTCTTATTTATGAAACAGCAAACCCTACTTAATGAGGCATTCTTGAAAACATTAGTGGTGAACCAATAGTTTGATTACACAGCAAACATTCTGAAACATCTAGTAGTTCTAAACGTTATACTGTTCAATACTGATAGAAATTTGCATATAGTGGCGAGTCAAGCACCATAAATTATTATTTGATATTACTATCAACAGGAAATTGAATATTTCGCAGGTACAATGGTAGCCACAGATCACCGACAAACGTTTGCGGTGAATGTGTAGGCTGGCATTGTCCATGAACAAGTTATATCCTTCCAGCTCATTTAGAAGGTCAGGCGTATCACAACTTTCCGGCAAACGAGCTACCCCAGATGCTAGAAGGTGGGCAGCTGAACGTACGAGTCAACATGTGATTTCAACAGAATGGCGTTTCGCCGCATCTTAGCCATCGTGTTCGCCAACACCTCACCGACATTTTTGGTGTTACGTGGATTGGGAGAGGCGGCCATGTGCCATGGCCACCACGGTCGCCCGATCTCACTCCAACTCAATTTCTTCCAGTGGAAACACATCAAGAGCTGTATGTATTCTATGCCTGTGGAAAACTGCGACATTCTCGTAGAAGAAATACAGATAGCATGCAACAAGGTTCAAACCACTCCTGGCATCTTCGGCTGGGTTTGCCAGGCAATGCATCAGCGTTGCCTTATTCGCAATCAAGAAGAGAGCCGCTATTTTGATCACTTGCTTTAGGTTAACGTATGGAAATGTGTAACAGGCAGCCAATAAAGAACTGTAACCTACAAACGTCGACCTACTTATTAATACCACCGGGGAGGTAGGCAGCTGATGTCTGTTGTGTGCAATGCTAACTGCCAACCTTCCAGGCGTTATTTTGAGTTGTGCAAAGACATTTAATGTCTAAACAGGGCGTCTCTGGACATCCGTTCTCTAACAAAGGTTGTTCCTCATTTCATTAAATAACTCCCCTAGAAGTTTGCGGAATGATCCGGTGACAGTGTATATAAGATGAAATTGAATTATGCTTTCGTCTTTTATTGAGAATCTCACTCTATCACAAACCTGGCTACTCTCAGGTAATTTAAATCTTCTACCATGCGAAACATTTTGATGCCCTTTCTAAATGGGCATTTGTGGTGAAAAATTAATATTTCTAAAATTACAGATAATTATCCCTCTTANCCTTTCTAAATGGGCATTTGTGGTGAAAAATTAATATTTCTAAAATTACAGATAATTATCCCTCTTAAGCATGCATTATTTACTTCTTCCGCCCTCGCTGCTAAAAGCCACCCAATTCTGTTCACTTCCATATATTTAATACATTCTAAATAGCTTTCGGCACCCCATGTATGCTTTACGATCGCATGAAGGAATCACATACAAGCGTATCAAAGAAGCTGATCACTGTAGTACCAGATAACAACTGACGTCAACATGAGTGTATATGTAACTGTGAGATCAAGCATGACGCTATGTTGTTACGGACTTCAGCAAATCTGCACTCATTACGAGGCCCGCAGACTTCGTGATTTCGTTTTCAAGCTGGCCACACTCCGGAGTTCCTTGTGTACTCAATCTGCTACTTATTCACTGCTTATGTCAAGGCAAGAAGTGAAATGTCTGGACTTTACACGAATTTCTTGTTTAGACAAGTCAAAGACCACAGGGCCTGCTGATTGCATTGGACTTAAAACCACCTACTAAATGAGTCAGAATTTAACAATTTTTAATTCATGCCAGAAGTTGTACTCGAATATTCACCTGCGTGCCCGACCTCATCACTAAGTATTATTAGCTAGCGAGCATGATTAAAGAGGACTATTGTGAAAAGGTAATGTTGTCTCGACTGGCTTCCACTTGACAAGGGTCACAGTGTTTCCCCTGTTTATCACAGGCTTGAAGTCAACCAGGCTGTGCCAAAGATATGTGGTCCATAACTGAAAGTGTCAGGAAACTGCAATTAGAGACAGTGATTTATGGCATGAATACTTGTCTGCCTACTAGATTCCAATATATAATGTTTTTCGCACCTTTTCGCCCATCGTTAGTGCGTGAAAAGGTTCTCTCATTTCGCTGGGTCAGAGAGAATCCTAGTACTCTGACAATATTCATCTTGATTGGTGTAGATTTACAAATCACTGTTTTGCAGCCTTGTAGACACGGATCCACTCTTTTCTGCATACTAAAGAAGTGTCAAAAGCTCACTGGATTCCTGGTACCAGAGTTGTAGCTAACGAAATGGGCTTGCATTACATTATTGTCGCAAGTATATATATGCCCTGGGATCTTCGGGGAAGAATAAACCAGAATGTTGCCCGACTATGAAAGAAACACGAAAGTGTAGTTTTACGAGTCTAGCTTGTCCCAGACGGAATCCACGAATTTTTTTCAGGTCTGTAGTAATTAGTTTGAAACCACTTTGCAATTTGAGGTCCATGCTCAAAATTGGCTTGACCAACAATACTTTTCACATTTATTTGTCATTGAAAAGTAAACTTCATCTCGTGCCGATATAGATTCATTGTTTAACTAGAGCTTAGCAGCATCATACAAGAACAGTACACCCCAACGACAATATCTTCTTCCCCTAAAAGTAAATATGCTTCTTATAAGCATTCTAATGATTGCAATTGACTGCAAATTCGTTTACACAACAAAGAACATTTGTTTGTAGCAGTATCAATTTGGCAATGCATTGGCTGATCACCAACCAATGGCGAATGTTATGAAATACAGTAAGCATGTCTCCTGTGGTGTGGACCGATAGGATAGCGGTGAGTGGGAGTGCATATACCAACACAAGTGGTGTTCGTGAATTGGTTAATGTTGACGACACTTCTAACTTCTCTTGAATGCCAGTAAATGTGTGCACAGCTCAAAGTGCTATGTTTATTCCACATGCATCACACAGTTGCATAGCGTTTTGGAAGATATATTTTCGGGATTGCCCACAGTATCCAGATACTACAGCCTGAGTTCCACACTGGCAGTGAGTTGACGTGCATAAGCTGCGGGTGCGGGGAAGTGGTGAGTGTGTGCTAGTGATGATGTGGACGTGGTGGCGGCAGAAGTACCTCAGGCTCGACGATGGGCACCAGGCGGTTGGCCTGACAGATAGAGGCGTAGCGCGCCAACACGTTGGCGTTCTCTTGGATGGCGAGAGGCGAGGGCTTGTTGGGTCCCACCTTCAGCGTGCAGCGCCACTTGGCGAACTGACAGCCGTTCTTCTTGTACTGCGCACACCGCTTGTCCAGGTTGTCCAGCCCTGCAACACACCATCCCTCACTCTTTACTCACTCTCGCTGGAAAGTAAGGAGTAGCACAGGCTGACCTAGAAAGGCCCCATTGGAGGTTCCCGCAGATATTTGACTGGCAAGTGCGGGGGTTTAGGTGGGGACGCCTACCCAATTATATTATTCTCGAGTCTCCTCGAGGTCAGATAAGGTTGGAATCATGCTGGTAGTGGTTAAAAAATCTTTGACCAGGAAGTCCAGTGGCTTCGGTCATAATGAGAATGTTAATAACATAGAGAATGTGCACACCGTGTATGAAAATTTTGGATCCCGGAGTTCTTTATTTATTTATTTTCTAATTACCGCAGAATTAGCGTGTTGCTAGTTCATTGTGTGTGTGATTACTGTTGAAGCATGTGCATTGGCGTTGCAACTACTAAATAGCGATTCTGTCGTTACAGTTAACCTAACCTCCATAATGTTCAGCATACCAAAGAGTGAGGATTTCCTGGACAAAAAGGTGATCGCTCGAGACACCTGACTTTCGCAAAAGGATTTCCACACAGGCTAAATTTCAATTTCCTACATTAAAATTTGCAGGTTATTTTTTGTTGTAGGCAGTGTGTCTTTGTGAAAAGGAATTATATTTCTTAGCTTGGCCAACCCGAATTTCGTTACTCCAGTTCTAAATGCCTGTGATTCGCATCCAGACACATAACAAGCATAACAATGAAAATCACCCAATCACGAAAGTGGATCTAGGCTGGTGTGTTTTGAAATACAAGTCGCGGAATCTTTTCACTTAAATCGGGTGTCCCTAGTGGTCTCCGATCCCATAAATATGGATCCACATATAAAATAATTCATAGATTGGTGAACATGTTAAGCCCACTGTGTGGTCGAAGCAAAGCCTTGACAAGGATATCCCCTAACCTCCGATGAGAGCAATGTTGCAGTCATGTTTTCCACTGAATTGAGTAAAAAATGCGGCGTTTTCCATGGTAATCAAACATTTTATGATTGATGTTTAAATATAATTTACATCCAGACATATAGGACAGTATACCATTATGCCATCAATGCAAACAATTTTCTAAATTAGTTTTTTTCCTAGCGGATGGACTGATCCCGGGAGAACGCAAATGGGAGAGGCACACTCGCCAGACCTCATGCTCATGAGCTTTTTTTGAATCATTTTCATTAATCAAGAACGGAAGTTTGATGGGTGACTTGGGGGAGGGGGCAGCGCCCCACCCTTAAGGGGTAGAGGGTTCTAACAAAATTTGTGCACAACTTTGAACCTTCCTCTTTCGATCCCTCCCAACACCCTTTCCCCCGCTCTACCTTCCAGGGAAGAGATGCTGCGACCAGAGGGGTGTGTTTTTAACCTTGGTCGGTGCTTGAACTCGCAGTTTTCGGTCGATCTCGCCAGAATTTGAGGGAGGGCTGTCTCTTTGGACATTCCCTCGGTCGTTGGGTCAGTTATGCCAATTTGGAAAAATGTTGGTACCCCTTTGGGGAGGGGGACATTTATGTTTTTCGGCTCTTGAAGCCACAGTTTTCGGCCGATTGCGGTGGGATTTGAGGGAGGGGTGACTCTTCGGGCCCTCCCTCGACTTAAATTTAGTTAGGCCCTTTTGGATAAATGCCAGTACCATAAAAGTGTACCATAATATGTACCATAACTATCGTACATAGTCCGTTGGCCCATATTTAGAATACCATAATTAAAGTACATTGTACAATAACTTCGGTATTTTGTACGACAATTTAGAAATTCGTAGTGTAATGGACTCAGCACCGCTCAAGTTTACCTTTAAGGCCTGAAATGAACATGGTTGGGCCATACCATTATTAGATCTGCACCACACATATCGGTATTTCGTAAGGTAATTTCGAAATTCATTCCACAATGGACTCTACACTTACCAAGCTTATCGCAGGCCATATTTATGACCTGGCTTTCAGATTGCACGCATGTACATGCTTCACCATTGTTGACTAAAAACGCGGGTTACGCGGGCCATGCTTCTTTTGAGGCCAGCACTTATCGCAGGCCATATTTTAGAACTGGTTTCATATTGCACGCAAGTACCTGCCCAGACCATATTTATGACGTGGGTTTCAATAAACACACACACTGGCGATCGGCACTCTAGCAGTGGTAGTGGTGGTCGAGAGAGTGGAGGTGTCTTTGCAAACGGAAGTTTTATCTAGGAAATTCACATATGTATTAGAAATCGATGTTTTTAAGAAATGTTTATTAAATTAATATTTTTATAAAATATTTTTTATTAAAATAATTTATGGCATTACGGGTTGCTGGAATGTCTGGCCGTGGGTTGGGATGGTCGAGGGGGGAGATGTGGAACAAGGCCGCTGGCCGTGCCTGTGACGTCATCCAAGATGGCGGAAAACTCCTACCTCCTGCTGTCAGATGTCATGTTCCAGAACGAAGAAAATTATACTGCTGTCATGATATGGAGACATAATAAAACCACAATATTAATAAAAAATTAGCATGGCAGTTCCGTTAACGAAAGCGAGGTCATCGGCCTTGTGAGTATCTCGGAACAGACCTTGCACCTGATTGGCTCTTTTGAGTTGCGAAACTTTCACTAATTATTAGTATCTAGAAGCTGACTGTTGACGACGTGATACTGTTTTGACTTGCAATTGATGCTATTTCTCTTCTGTGTTTTTAGGTATTCTGTAATGGGAATAGGGGCTGCGGTGGTGTAGAGGTTATACAACTCGCTTCCCACCTAGACGAACCGGGCTCAATTCCCGGCGAGGCCACTCCCGGATTTTTGCATGTGGGAATCGTGCTGGACGGTGCTGCTGGTTGGCGGGCCTTTTCGGGGATCTCCCGTTTCCCACGCTCTCTCATTCCGATGCTACTCCATACTCGTCTGTATCACCCTAATCGGATCTCAAGACTTCGCTGTTAAGAGCCACCCAAATTTATCCACTCACTGTAATGGGAATATGTTACATTCTGAATAATGTGGAACATAGCACAGGCTACCAGTGTAACATTACGGTGCAATAACTTAAGCCTCTGAAAGGCTAAATATAGCAAGAACCACGCACAATGTGATGGTTGTTAAGTTGGATAAATTTTGTCGATTTTTATAAATATAAATTTGTTATTGATTTTAAGGCAGATAATAAAGTATAAAATGCCCAACACCAATAAAGAGATAACTATAGGCACTATTTGTTTTTATGTATGTTCTTCGTTTGGGCAATAATTTTGTGAAAGTTAAATAACCATAGGAAATTTAGTCATTAGAAAGTTATTTTCATATACGTTTGGTGGACTTGTTAATTGACTGAATAATTATTTGAATACAATGATAAAACTATTACAAACACCATGTAGAAACATTGAGTTGTACATTTGAGAGCAAAACATTCCTGTTGTGGTATTTAACATACTCCACTTCATTATTTGCGCACTTTTCGTGATTTTGTCATTCGAAGTTTGAAATTTGAGGTGACATCAGAGACAGTGTCTCAGAGCCACAGGTATATCAAATATATTGTGTTGTCTGAAAGTGTGAGAATGGATTTTTTCAACCCTCTTATAGTTGTTGTAATAGAAAATTAATATTTTATTGTGAAATATTGATGTCAATATTCCCACTCCTTGTGAATATTTCTTTCTCGATAATCTTACTGTCTGATGCAGTCAATTTAATAATAAAACTGTGTTATCTCCTTAATAAATGTGTATTTCACGACTTACCTTGAGTGGTGACTTCATCTTCAGTCCCAAACAGGCTCACTATACCTTCGTCTACCTTGATGCCCGGAATGATGCCTCGATTCTTCAGCAACTCAACAAAAGGTGTCCCATCGTCATCTTTCTGATACAACGTTTCATTATACAGAATTACTCCTGATATGTTGCGTCCAATTATCTTGTCCGTGGAGAATAGCAACTGCCAAACAATTCACAATTGTATTAATGACATAGCAAATAAGCAAACGTACATGTTATTCAAATAAAGGTTTTTTTCAGGTCACTAATTATAAATTTATACCGTTGGTGTTTCTGACTCAGTTAAGCGGCCAATTTTGACCTCAATCGTTAAAACTTGTCACTTCTTGTAAAAGCAAACATAATATTGTAAATACAAACTTCTATTTGCAGTTATGATATCACTAAATAAGGTTAAGTAGTATGATACCACAACTTCTTGTTCAAAATATAATTTTTAATTATCAGCACATGCACAGTTGTTATATGTTTATAGAGCTAGGAATTGTGCAATTAGAATATATCTATATTTCCAATCAATTTTCACAGTCAACCTTGTTTTATGATGCTATGTAATAACAAAAAATAGTAGAATAAAAATTGAGTTTTGAAACAATAGTCAATCACTTATTATTATTTATATTTATAAATAGGGACACTCCATTTTCACGGATGGAGTTCCAAGGAGGATATATTCCAATAACTTACTTGTACATCTACAGTTATCCGATATTGGCCACGTGCTTTCGTCACAAGATATTGTTGTATTTGACTGGGACAATCAGAATTAGGTTATTCCGGTACTGAAAGTCTGTGATTCGCGAACAGTTGGCTAAGACGCGCAGCAGTTAAAACGATCATATTTTTAAAATGGAGCTGAGTTAAAGTATTTAGAAATACAACTATACGGGAATAATCATTTTTTAAAACGAGTGTTACTATTTATTAAGTACACTTAAGGATTTTTTTATATTTAGGATATATAATATATAGCTTGCAGGATTAAGATAACAGTCATTCAGCTTAGAAGGGGTTTAGGCTAAAAAATGTTTATTCTTTGCGGCATTTAAGTTAAAAGACGATCCAGTTGAAATGCATTTTGCGAAAAGGACTTTTTATCTAAAGGATGTTCAGATGAAGTTATTTCTTAAAGGGAATTAATTTTACTCGAGACATAAAATTTTTTGCAAAAGATTTCGTGACTGTTTCTATACCAAAAAAACTTCTAATTCAGCTCTACTTTCGTCATATCATAATTTAAAATGTAACTATTCATGAGCCACTGATCAAAAATTCTCTTTATCGGATGAACCTATTATTGATTGCCCAAGTTAAGTTTTAATATTAATGTAAATATAAAATTTTACCTATTCGTATTTTGCTCTATAGGGGCATAATTATTTTTAGCCTAATTTCCGAAGGAAATAAAGGCTTATGAAATCATTTTCCTGTGNNNNTAACCCACACCCTTTACTCCCAGGGAAAAACTCTAAAATCTATCGCTTCTATTTTTGAACGCGTAAACCTAAACCGAATTTCACCAAACTCGGTGCACTTATAGTACTAATTATGGACACCAGAATCCTATAGTTTTTGGGCACGCAGGGGAGATACTTAAAATATGGCGGCCATTTTAATATTTAGAGTCGTATGTTATATCTAGGAAACCATTCAAACTATTTTGACCACATTTTGTATGCTGACAGCACAAGTTGTAAGCACTAAATTCAGAGGTGAATATTGTTTTTCGTGTGCCATTTTGGAAAATAGCAATACATGTAAAAATTAAAATTTTATATTATATCTAGAAAATTACGCAGCCCATTTTCTCAAAATTTTGTACGTAAGTTATACTATGGTTTTCGCGGTAAATTTAAGTAACTATAATTAAAAATACAATTATTTCCTAAATAGCGGCCATATACAATTTAAGGTTTGTTTGGTATTACTACCATACCATTTGAACAATTTCAACCAAATATTTTACGATCACAGTATATATTATATATCTCAAATATGCAAAAAAAAAAGCACCTTTTTTTGTTAGCCATTTTTTAAGATAGCATAACATGAAATAATTAACCCTTTGTGGAATATCTCGGGAAACAATTGACATATTCCTACCAAGTTTTGCAATTAAGTAGTACTGCCGCAGTTTATATGTACAAATATGTTTCAAGTATTTCAGACACCTATTTTCAAAATGGCGTCCATCTAGCTATTTTATCATAGCATGCTATATCTTCGAAAACCTTTAATCAATTCCAGCTTATCTTTGTATGCTAGTAATGCATAAAACAAACATCAAATATGTATAAACGGAGCCTCTTTTGTCCTCCATTTTTTTAAGATAGTGCCACACGAGTAAATAAAGTTTGTATGTCATATCTTGGAAAACATTTGGCCGATTCCTACGAAATATGGCAAACAAGAAGTACTGCGATAGGTAATGTTAACTGATATGTTTAGGTATGTCAGACACTTATTTTCAAAATGGTGGCCATAATGCTATTTTAGATTTGTATATTATATGATCGAAACAATGTAATTGATTCCAATGAATCTTTATATGATGGCTGTATTTATTACAGCATTTAAATTTGTTCACAAAATCTCTCTCGTCCGCTATTTTATAAAAAAAAAATCTCTTGAAAAAATATAATTAAATGATCTCCGAAAAACCCAAATAATTTCTACCAAATTTGGCTAAAAATTAGCACAATGGCAGGCTACGTAAACTAATCAACTTCGAGAGGGTCAGACACATTTTCAAAATGGTAGCTTTATAAACATTTTAGCTCCAAATTTTTTACCTACTAAACTGCAAAATAAATTTCAACTTAACTTCGTATGCTGACACTACTAGTTATGTCCATCAAAATTCTCAGTGCAAAGCCCTATTTCTCCACCATTTTGTAGGATAGCCCCACATTAAATATAGTTTTTAAGCCGTATCTCGCGAAACAATATATCGATTTCTTTCAAATTTGACGAAGAAGTTGTCCTGTGGTAGGCTATATCAATTAATATTTTTTTAAAGTATGTAAGTCTCTCATTTTCGAATGGCGTGCAGTTGTTTGCAAGTAAGCTTAATTTTATGAATTTTTTTCTGAATTAGAATTCCTGATAAGTCACTCGTGTATTTTAATTGTCTACGTACTGTTTCACATGCTTCAACGACAACCATCATCTAAGCTTTCAAGAACTTAACTAAAATTTATTTGCACTCATGTATAGGAAAGTAGGCTCATTGGGTTCCAGTAAGTTCTTGTTAAATTGAGTATTGGATTCTATTTTTTGCTTATATACTGTATTTATATTATTGGTTTTTATTTTTATTAAAACTTCATTTATTTGGAAAATCTTTTCAATTTTGGTTGCCTTTTTTGTATCCAGCTTTGACAAGTGAGAAAGTTCAACAAATAGTTTACTTTAATTTATCCATGCCCTTTACGTAGAATTTTATAAAACTTCTCACATAGACACGTACAATAACTAACTGAATATTTTGATGTGTGCACATTACATATTGAAGTTAAGCTTGCGCTAAAATCTATTAATTACAATTAGGTGTCCCTATTTTAATATAAGGGAAGCAGTGTAAAAAGCATTCAGGATAAAAGTTTTCAAGCTAAAAGGCGTTTAGCTCAAAAGTTATTTAACGGAAAGGCACATACACTTAAAACTGTTTTAGCAAAAATGTATTTAGCCTAGCATAATTAAAGGACAAATATCTATAGCCGAAAACGCATTAGGGGAGAGCAGAATAAAGTGGCCGTCTAAGGTAAAATTACATGTAAATAATCTTAGTAAAAGAAGAATCGAAAATCACCCTCAATTCAATATAGACATTGTACAAACAACTAACCACATTTTTCTAAGTATTCCGAATTATTATTTTACTGTATATCAAAATTTTCTTTTACGAAATGGCTACTTTGCCATGCTATGTAGGGTAAAGTGGCCACTGAGAGGCCACCTACGTACTTAGCATTTAACAGTTTCTCTGCTTTAGTCTACATCTATTAGCTGGGGGCCGATCTAAATAAAAGTAAGTCACTAAAACTAATACAAACACGCTTTCTCCATTGCCGAACGTTTGGGAAATACATTTAGTCTATTATTCCAACTGTAAGCTAGAAGCGACGGTGCTTTTCCTAGCGTTACTTTTCACGTTTAATTATAGTATCTCTCCTTTTGCTAACTGCGATCCTTGCACACTCTAGTGGCGAATGTTTCAACCCGTTAGTTCAAACAAGGTGGCTGGCCACTTTGTCCTCTTGGACGCGACTACATTAAAACCTTTCTAGAGAAGAAACTAAGTAATAACTAATTTATGAGACAGGTATTTTAAAGCCTAATACATATAATTTTGGTGGAATTTTAGTTAATAATTTTAAAACTACTGTGTCCTGAGATAAAATTTACAATATTTTCATGTTACATCAGGTATGGACAAAAAAACAAACATTCTAATAAAAATAATAACTTGTAAGACAGCCAGCTCAGATGCTCTCAGAACAGTAATTGTGTCCCTCTTAAATGTTTCAAATCCTCTCCAGCAGTCTGCAGCACTCTCCAACGGAGAAACAGCTGACGGCCACTTTACAAGCTCTGGCCACTTTCCCCGAGCCTAAAAGACGTTTAGTCTAAAATAAATTTACCTGCGATCATGTGATCTAACATCCGTCAGCGTACAAGTTCTTAGCATTACAAATTTTCATTTATTTAACCCTTAGACCATGAAACGTAAACGTTTAACGTATCCGGGGTTGCCGTGAATACAGAGTAAAATAATCATTGTGCTTTTTACAATCAGTTACTTTTAAAACTATCTGCCAAGATATAACTTTTTGTTACTCGATAAGTGATTGAGTGAGTTTTAGTAGTGAGCGAAAAGATTTGGGCAGCTCTTAACGGCGATTGCTTGAGAGCCGATTAAGTTTAAGTGAGGTGAGTATGTAGCGCTGCCGGAATGAGAGAGAGGGAGAGGCGGGAGATCCCCGAGAAAACCCGCCAGCCAGCGGCATCGTACGGCACGATTCCCACTTGCGAAAGTCCTAAGTGGACCGACTGGGGATTGAGCCCGGTTCGCCTTGGTGGGAGGCGGGAAGCCTAACAGCTCAACCACCGTGGCCTCTACGCGATAAGTGAAATATTGTGTGTTTACAACACAGTGATTTATAAATCACACTAAATTAATTATAAAACTCTTTCTCTATAATGCATGCTTGTTAAAATATATCGTACCTTTATACCTTTACATCGAAAGGTGTAGCAAAATTTCTTCTAATTTGTAGTGTCACATAAATAATTTTAGCAAATAGCTACCAAAAAATTGCAAAAGATACATAAAATAATTACAGTTTACTACGAATGCATTGAAAACCTGGCTCTGTAGGAAGAAACTACGTAACCTATAAGTGAAAGGCGGATCACGCTATGAGAAGGCTCCTATGAATTGTTTGTGGGTTGCAGTGAAATAATATTTTGAAGCCTAACTAACATCCCAAATTCCCAATTATGTGTCAGCACATACAATACTTCAGACTTCAAGTGAAGTCACATCAGTTCAAACAAGTAACATGTGGTCTGACGCAATATTACAACGTCAGCAGTAGTTTAGGAGACTGGTTACGTAATTTTACGTTTGTTGATGTTTTCTCGATGTTCACTGCACCGTAGTATTACGTCTGCCGCACTCAAAGTGAAAGTAACTTTAATCAATCAGGTACACTGACAATAAGGTTCTGATGATTAAAACTAATATTTGTTTTGCTCCACTAGACTAACCGTGTCTGCAGAGTAAAATTAATATTTGGATTTTCTCTTTAAAATTATTCTGTGGTTCTAGTTAATTTTCCCCGGTCATCTTAGTTTTGGTTGCCACAACTGGACGTATTTATGACTCTACTACAGCATACTTTCCATTTTATCCTTAACAAAATAAGGACTTGAACAAGATCGAGCCCGATGCCTTTTTCTCTCCAGTCTACGCCTTATCAAATACAGCCAAAGTGATTATTAATGGATTCGTATTGATTTCATGTTTGTAAAAAGTAATTCACATGACAATTATGTAGATAAAGCTCTCCTAGTTCACGTTTTCCGTATTTTTTTTTTGGGACTGTTTCATTACACATGTTTGTTCCAGTATTAAATTTCACACAATACACTAGCAATATTGCTACTTTTCTTTTTTTCACAGAAATAATAAACAAATTCTTAAGCTGTATATTTGAGCCAATGCAAAGGACCAGATTTCTCTACAGCTTACCAAATAGTTTAGTAACTAAACCCAGCTGATTATGTTGCTGCCAATTATTCGGTATATTCCAGTTAATTTCTGGTTTATGAAGTACAAAAATAATACACATTTGCCTCTATTACAACGCTAATAAAGAACACGTCAAACAAACTGATCAGACATATGTTCATGTCGAAACTACTAAATAATTGTTAATTTATAAAATTATTTATAAATATAGCTCATTTTATTTAAGAAAACGAGTGTAAATGTTTGAAATAGGAGTTAGAAGGCCTTGTGGACCAAATATTGTTCAACGTCAACTAATACATTATTTTGAGGTAAATTTGTACCATTTGTGCGACACTTTTTTTCAATGAAGGCTTTCTTTGCAGCTGCCACTATGATGTATGGATAGGGGCAGCTGTTTATCGCGAAAATATTTCAGGACAAGTTGTGTTCCAAAAAATGTTTAGTTCAGAACTGCTTTACACAAAGACAAGCAGCCAATATACAAAGAAAGACTGTAATTGTGCACACAGGATATTAAATTCTAGCTTCAAAGAAAAACTTTTCGCGAAAAACAGGTGGCCCTATGTATGGATAAAAATTATATTTATAAACAATGCTGTAATAATCAGGAAATCTCCATACGCGGCATNAGGTGGCCCTATGTATGGATAAAAATTATATTTATAAACAATGCTGTAATAATCAGGAAATCTCCATACGCGGCATATATGGTTGTATGCTAATAATGGCGTGTATAGCAAGAGCACTTTCAACAAAATGAAAGTATTTTATTTGAGGTCAAANTATGGTTGTATGCTAATAATGGCGTGTATAGCAAGAGCACTTTCAACAAAATGAAAGTATTTTATTTGAGGTCAAATTGAAATTCTGCTTGTATTTTATTTAGAAACTGTAACCTTTCATTTATAATTAATATAAAACAAAAGCAGTGACGTAATGTGTGTGTTGGTAAGGCCCAGTAACAGATTGAGACCTGAAGAATTCGCGGAATAATTTTGAGACAAGCTTTAATTCAAAACACGTGTGTTTATATAACTTTAGCCATTGGTCCACACGGTGTTTGACTCCTCCTGAAGAACGCTGGCCCAATCGTCGCCTTCCACTCTGACAGCGGACAAACAATGTGAAGTTAATTTTGGCATATTTGTACGTAATACTGTAGAGTCAAACCTGCAGGTCATTAACTCGCGAATTTTTCAGGTCTCTAGTAATAGACAGTTCTCAAGCGTTCTCAGTGTGCCCACTAATGAGGTGCTTTGTCCCTTTGCTGTTATTTTCAAGACTTGGTAAAATTTTGTTTGCATGTTTTGGAGGAATAGCCTGGAAGAAGATGTTTAGCGGCGATTCAGAAAATTAGGAAGTTGCCACAGGCTAAACTTGAAAGTTCTGTATACACCCGAAACGTTGTCACTTGTACATTGGCTGTTGCCTTCGTGATAAATAATTTATCTTAAGTCTATTGCACGTGACTCACTTTGTCTCTTTCGACAAAATTAAAAAGAAAGCACATGTGTTTAAAGTCGATCCTGGCACAGCTTGAACTTGCCAAATTGCCGCCTGGCTAGTGACGGGTACCCAGGTTGAGACAGTAGCAATGTGGCGTGGACTGTGTAGAAAACGATGACATTGCTTTTCCTTGCAAGCCATGACTGCGACGATTTTCAAGCAATGCTAAGCGGTCGAAAATCACGTTGATGGCACGCCAAGGTCACAGTTGGCGAAGTACTTTGGTTATTTGTATTTCAAATTGCACGTTGCGTCGTCCTTAAGTGACTCATGATGACTATGACAAGTGTTTTTTTTACGCACCGCCTCAATAAGTAATATATTTCAATATCGTGTGCATACACTAGCAGTTTTCATCCCGTCTGCATGTGGTTTGCTTTACAAGTTATTTACGTGTCTAACAGAGAAAAAGAGAACACAGTTGTTTTCACTCTGAATGTCCGTGATTTGCAATCGAAAGTTTTATAATTTACAAAAAAAAAAAAATTCAACTGATAACGAAAAATATTTTCCACTGTTATTTTCAAATACTGCAAGGAAAATCTTACTGTCGCTTAAAGACGCAGAATAGAGAAGTAAAATCAATTCATATTGACTTCCAATATTCCAGAATGCCTGCTGATGTTTTATTTTCACTGTGTTTTCCCGCCGCTTACAAACAAATCATAACTAAGAATTGAAGATTACACCAAAAGGACAACGCACCGAATTTGTGCACACTCATTTAAATAATGTTTTGCATGATAACTATTTATTATTAGGCATCACCAANTACTTCCAATATTCCAGAATGCCTGCTGATGTTTTATTTTCACTGTGTTTTCCCGCCGCTTACAAACAAATCATAACTAAGAATTGAAGATTACACCAAAGGGACAACGCACCGAATTTGTGCACACTCATTTAAATAATGTTTTGCATGATAACTATTTATTATTAGGCATCACCAACACACACATTTTCTCACTGTGTTTATTACTTTTTAATTTAAATTTAAGCTATAATATGATTTATAATTAAATATGACATAAGTTTAAATTTAAGCAGAAATGAGATTTTTTCACATTAGCAGAAAAATAAAACGCTTGTGACAGAGACACAACAATACACGATTTTTCAAAGGAGATAGACTATTCAAAGAAGTGGAATGGTGCATGCGGTTTGTTTTAAATAGGCTTATCCACTTGCCGACTGATTGCGCGAGGCTCTGAAAGTAGGCATTCTGCCCCATTAGCTATTGCTCGTTGCAAAGGAACCCTAGAGACTCAGCTGCCAGCAGCTGAATGGCGAGTGGCTCCGCTGCATGGTGCTGCATTTTTCTGGAGATTGCTGTGCAAGCAGAAGTTCCACTTCTTTATTTTTAAGTGCTGAGTGTTAAGGAGATTAGCGAAAGCTGTACTTCAATATCAGGTGTGCTCAACTGTAGTTTTCCTTTGGAAACTGGCGGCTTTTCTTTCTGACAAGAAGTTTTGTTACTCGAATGGGACAGTGAGAGTAGGTTACCTTGCTACTGAAAGCCTGTGCTTTACGGACATGCGCATCGGACACTTAACCAATTCATCGAGTAGCGTAAGCATATCGGAGCTTCTCACTTACAGGTCTACANCGACAAGGAGTTTTGTTACTCGAATGGGACAGTGAGAGTAGGTTACCTTGCTACTGAAAGCCTGTGCTTTACGGACATGCAACCAATTCATCGAGTAGCGTAAGCATATCGGAGCTTCTCACTTACAGGTCTACATATTTGACGTCACACAGATAGTNTGACAAGAAGTTTTGTTACTCGAATGGGACAGTGAGAGTAGGTTACCTTGCTACTGAAAGCCTGTGCTTTACGGACATGCGCATCGGACACTTAACCAATTCATCGAGTAGCGTAAGCATATCGGAGCTTCTCACTTACAGGTCTACATATTTGACGTCACACAGATAGTGTACAACCTACAACGTATAACAGATAATGCACATTGTAACACAAGGGTTGCGTCGATAAAAGAAAACTGAGATGAAAAATTATGTTTAATTTTTAATTATGGCCAACTGTTTGGTCTCAGCGGCCAAATAAATCTAGCGAATGATGGCATGTGCGTCATCTCACCAGCTACACTCTCAGTAGCGCTGTGAAGGCGGTAAACAATTCATTGTTAATGAATGCATGTGCTTCGTCATGTAATGACGGTACGAATTAATACACACCGCTCTATAGTACAAGCATAAGAGTAGAAATATCGCTCCACAATACGGGTCTACAACACTTTGATAAACGGCCGACATTGACACGAGATGTCGAATGCGCCCACGATCCATTCGCTGGCGTCTGCAGCCGAATGTTACCTTGCACGTTATTCAGCATCTACTAATCAACTGTAGTCTCCGTGGCATTCCACCATATCAGCAATCCACACATGATCATTCACTTAATTAATGCGACCATGGATAAAAAAATGGCTGGCCATAATAAACAAGAGGTTACTGATATCCGTAATGAGCCTACATTCCTATGCATAGGTGCAAATTGTTATTAATGAAGTTCATAAAAGTTTAAATGTTAGTTATGCCTTGCGTTTCGTCCACAGCAAGGTCATTGCAGATGGCACCAGAAACACATTCAACAGTAATAAGACAATTACAAAGACAGACGTACATTTTCAAGGACTCAGACCCAGAAAGACTTGTATCATGAGTTAGCGCACAACCAATCGAATAACGGGGGTAGGATTCGGAGCATCAACTTCAGATGTGATCAGTCTAATATTTTAGTAGAAATGATTTACTAACCTGAAATATTTATGGAGCCTTCATTTTGGAAAATAAGTGCCTGAGCCACTTAAATAAAGTAACTTTCATGGCCTACTGTAACGCTAATTGTGTGAAGAATTTGGTGGAAATTAGTTTATTGGTCTACGAATAATAACATAAAATTTCTATTTATTCATGTGATGATCTTCATAAATGGCGGACAAAATGGTAATGTATAAACACATTTTATGGTTGCCATAGAAACTATCAGCATACGAATTTGGAATTTTCCGGTGTTGTATGCAAATATATATTTTTTCGTTCCATAGGTTACTTTTTTTTTTTTAAGTATTTTAGTCTTGTTTTTCCATAACAAACATCTGGATAGCAATAGCGAATGTACAAACATTTCCATTCAGTAATTCATTCACATTGCATTATTCATTCTAAGATAACATACGAAGTTCGGTTGATATTATTTAGGACAAGCAAATATATCTACACAACTTATATTTTGAATAACATGATACTAGCACATTAAAGCAATTAACTTACCATATATGGACTACAAAAGTATTCCTTGCAGCATAATTTTGGTGGGAATTATAAAACTGTTCCCTGATATTGAACCGAAAACTTTATTAAGCAGGTGGCGCTATCTTATTAAATGGCGGAAAAAGCTTTTATTTATAAAAATATTTGATGTTTGCGTAGATGTCAGTATACAAAGTTAAAAATTCGTTACTTGATTTCGTAGATATAGCATACTAAGTTTAAATAACCATATAACCGCCATTACGGAAATAATTGTCTGTGACTTTTAAAATTTATAAATTACTGTGGCCTACGGAGTACTACTCCGTTGATAGATTTAGTAGAAATTGGTGGATATGCAACATTCGCGTTATTATTTGGCAGCAAGCTAAACTTCACAGTACTCTACATACTCGTGCCGATGTCGTCTCTCCATTGGCCGCTGCCGAGATGTGAAGTCACTCCATTTATGACTGAAATACACGTGATTTGGCCAAACCATTGAGAAGTGTTCATTTATTATTGCATAGATACAAAAGTCGTGCCATATTAAGTACTCTCCAATGACTGTCGTATTGGAAACGTACATGTGTTTATAGTTAGGTCCCCAAACAATAACACGAACTTCGCAGGTCCCTACTTATATCTATCCTAGCCTTTCAGTCATGAAAACAATTACACTGTTGGGAATGAATGCCAGTAAATAACCAAAATGGTAGCAAAACTTGTGTATTTGCAATGAAGGATAAATGAAAGACCTATGTTTTCTTTGATGGACCCTCTGCTGATGTTCACAAGTCCCATCCGTCTTTAGCGAAAAGTATTGTTATCCCCACCATACATAATTTCCTCAGTTACACGAATAATATAGAAAAACCGCACTGAGAATAAGCTGTATAAAAATTAATAAATTTTCGTACAGTCATTAAGTACAGCGCAGCAGTTTTGGCGGAATATTCATAAATTATTATTGTACAAGTTAATTTTACTTAACTCAGTCACTTAACCAATAGTACCTTGAAGTTCTGATTCAGTTTTCATAAAATAAATGAGCACATTTGTACCTGCATTATGGCCGTTTGTTAAATATTTCTCAGTTTTTAGGTATATCATTTCAAATAATTTAAAATCTATAGTTTAATTTAAATTTATGAAAGTGCTTAAAATTTCTTGTATACAGTCTTTTGAAAAACAACTAGTCTTTAATTTTTTTCACTGAAATCAACTAGAGACCGGGAAAATACGCGAATTTATTTCAGGACCGTCTGTAATTCAAAAACTGATACGTTGCATAACTTTTGCAATTAGCATTTAATTTATTAGAAACTCCAAGGGACGTGCAAAATTGGTGTTATTCGGTAACATGTATAACTTCAACTTGAACGCAATTCGTGAGTTAACTGGCTGCTGACAACTGCAAGGCGTCATTAAACTGCGGGACTTCTTTACCGGAGATTGGTTGCTCAACCACTGAGCTTTCTGCTGTTGGTTGAAAGATACCTTGGGGACGTGCCCCACAATTTGTTGACCAATAATAAGAGTTAGCCGAGCATACAGCATTTTTGAGTTTAGTCTGCGCACACCGAATAATGTGAATTTGGCAAATATATGGCTATGGAAGAGTCGAGAGCTATAAATAAATATGTAGCTGACAACGCGCGCAATCATCGCCGTCCACTGTTAAAACAAGTAACCGACAAACAGGGGTTGTAAACATATTGAACATGAGGCTGTGAAGTCCGCGGTACAGGCGGGGAAATACAAGTCCCTTACTAGGTCTACCTTTTTTCTGCGAATAAATTTACGCACAGGCTTGACTTCAAAAACATACGTGCACACTTGCAGATTTCCGTCGCTCATTGGCGATTCTTGAAATGAGAAGACATTTTCTTCCCTTATTGGGCCAATCAGAATAAAGTTACTCAGCCACTGAGCATCCGTTGTTCGCGGACGAAAACCTAAGTCGCGTGACGTTTTGAATCCTACATTCACGAACGTGGGTCTGAACTATAGTGTTACCTGAGTACAAACAGTCGTCGAATCATCGCAACATCTAGGCGCCCCTGGCCACGGATTGTAGTAAGGAGCCTTTCCACCTGGAGGCTATTTTAGAAAACCGCAATGAGGTTGGCAGAACCGGGACTCTAACCCAGGACCTCCCGCATGCGGGTCCTGTGTGTCGTCACTGAGACACATCCTTCTGCATTTACAACTAGAGACTTTCAACATTGGCGTTATTTCCTCGCGACATGCTTTACCTCACAGACTCTACTTTACGAGGCGCTTGACGGCCTCGTATTCTCTTGTAACTTTGTTGTACATCTTGCAACCCGCGAAGACTTAGTTGTTTCGTGTTAATTCAGAATTATCTGTGTTCAGAATTATCTAGGTTCAGAATTTTCTAGCTGTAATACATTGGAAATAGTAATACTAACACACGAATGTTTGAAATTTAGTTTGCCGTAAATAATAACGCACAATCCCTATGTACCTATTATACCCAGTGAATCAAGTGGCAAAACTGTACCTACATAAACTAAAATTGTGCGCAAACGAGTATCCTACTATACAGTAACAATGTTATGTCGACAAAAGTAGCAGAGATGATATTTGAAAGATTTCTGAGCTAAAACGGAAGGGATGAGCCAGGTGCTGGTTTTCGTAACGCACGCTGTGTTTGTGCTGTCTGCGCTGGGGCTATGGGTTGGAATGCCGTTGCCATACCACATTGTTACGTAAACTATACGAAAATTTAAAGAGAGCGCAAACATTTTACTTGTTCTGTGAAGTGTGAAAAAATAATTGTTTGTAGAAAGTGGATTCCGACATGCCCTGATGGGTGTGTTCACAAACTCGTTTTCTGGCTGCTTATAGTCGCTAATTTGCAAGTAAATTTACATTTTGCTCATTCGGTATTTAACTTCGTAGACACGTGATTCCGTTACGAACTTTTCTCCGTGTAAGTGCAATTTTTCTCGTATACAGTCATTATTTGCATTATAAGTTTAATGTTTTGTTTACATTGACTTTTATTGGTCAGTCATCAATTTTCGTGCATATATTCGTTTACAGGTTCTTGGTTCAAAGTTTTCAGGCTAGACGTCACGCAGTCCTCTGTACAATCGAGGATCAGCTGTTCGTACATTGCAAGGGACGCATGAATTACGCGAAAAGATCTCCGTACATGCAAGATTTCGATACTATACGGGCGTATCAGCAGTTTTCTTTTGCTTACTGGCGGTGTGTCTTTGAGTGAAGACATCCTACCTAACCGGCCAATCAGAATTAGGTAACTTCAATACTGTACGTCTGTGATTCACCCGCATACACATAAGACACGTAACACGGAGGCCATCCAATCATGACAGTGCATCTCAGCTAAAGTGTTATGAAATAGAACTGGTCGTGAAATCTTTCCGCGAAAATCGGGTGTCCCTATATTGCTGTCCCAGCGAGAAGGCAATTTCACCCCACGTGAAAATGTAACTCGCATTTACATATATTTAAAATGTACGGTAAACCAACTAAATTAGTAAAATGTTATCTTGCCCACCACGCACCAGGAAATAATTTGCGATTTAAATTACCCTAAAAGAACTGGTCTACATACATCCTAAACAATTTATTAAACTCAATAACTTCAGGTCTTGTGGGGATATTTTCTGACAACAGGCAGAACATACTTGTTTCTTAAAATCATTTTTGTAATTACTTTGGTTTGGTGAGCACTTACTAGTATTAAAGACAAAGTTCGAATTGAATCATCTACATCCTCTGCTGCAGTCTGTAGTTTTACATACTACCACATAATTTGTCCTTACTTTCCCGGACACTTATTATAATATGCAACGTTATTCAATAGCGAGATGACAGCGAATATAGTGCCAATCTCACCTGTTATATTCAAATTTTCTTTGGTCTGTGCCATTATATGCAATAGTTACTAGCGGGAAAGTTGGCTCCAGTTCTGTTGTATCCACAATAATTATGGTTTGTGTAAAAACATTTTATTTAAAGCTGCTGATGAAAGCTAGAAAAACCACATGTTTTTACTTTCCCATGGCAGAGCAGTTTTCACATTAAGGGTGCCTGAGCCACTCCAAGTATAGTCCTCAGAGTGCAAATAAAATTTCTCCTCGTGAAATATGCAGGGACACCTGATTTTCACGAAAAATACATATAGGCAGCGACATCTGTGTTAGTGAAGAGATTTGGGTGGCTCTTGAGAGCCGATGATGGTGAAATAAGGTGAGTATGGAGAAGCGCCAGAATGAAAGGGCTGGGGAAACGGGATATCCCTGAGAAAACCCGCTGACCAGCGGCATCGCTCGNAACATCGAAGTCTTGAGAGCCGATGATGGTGAAATAAGGTGAGTATGGAGAAGCGCCAGAATGAAAGGGCTGGGGAAACGGGATATCCCTGAGAAAACCCGCTGACCAGCGGCATCGCTCGGCACGATTCTCACTTGCGAAAATCCGGAGTGTAACGGCCGGGAATTGAACCCGGTTCGCCTTGGTGGAGACGAGCTGTCTAACCTCTCAGCCACCGTGGCCCCAGCGACACCAAATTTTTACAAATAAATTAGTTCCGCTCGAGAAAGGGTTTTAAGTTCGAGTATTTTAAAACATAAGAAGACAGGAAATATATTCGCGATAATCGGGTGTCCCTAGATATATGTTTTCTATTAAGCGAAGAAGAAAGTCATGCTGTACGAGCTGCAACAACAAATGAACAAATGTGATGGAATTCTGCTTAGGAAAACACACTCAACTTCAACATCTGGGAACCTTCGTGGGCAAGCTCGCTAAGTCTCTCACTATGGACTACGAGGTCTTGCCTTCACATCCCAGACACACCATGGATGTGTATGACTTTTGCAAATGTAAGTTTATGTGTGTTCAATTTGTAAGCATTTGTATTGGAGCAATGAATTCTCTGGAAATCTGTATTATTGCCGGCATATCCTTACAGCTAGGTCACGTTTATAATCCGCAGGTTTCCACATTCTTTATTCATACGGTTTTGCTCATTTTATTTAACTGTTCTTTGTTCCCGTAAACGCAATGTTTAAAAACACTGGAAAAACGCGAGAATATTTTTGCCATTACTTCTTCGATAAAGCACTGACTAGTTTATCATTTGATTTATTGAAAGGAACACAAGATTTTCGTGAAAATTATTATTATCAATTTGTATTTCAACTAACTTTAACTCAAATACACTATCGCGAAAATGTGGTTTCAACTGCTGCGCGTCTAATGTGTCTGCCCACCTATCACAGACGTTCAGTACCACAGTAACCCAATTCCCATTCGTCCAGTAAACACCACTCTCACTTCGACGAAGACACACGGCCGATAACAGAAGTAAAACTGCACGAGTGTAAGTAGGATATTGAAATATAGCCTCTATGGAAGTCTTTCCGCGAAAATCCGGTTATCATAATAGGCGTGCGGTCTCTTTGAAATCAGCATCAGGTGAACAATGCAAATGTCATGTAAATGTAATATAGTTGAGTCTGCATTTGGGAAGAACTGCAGGGGTGGAGCTTGTTGAATCGTAAATAGCAGAGAGCAGTTGGTATTGCGAGGAATTGCCAGCTCAACACAATAAGACATTTTCTGTGGCTGGCTGCAATGAAGAGCTGTCTCTCTCTTATTCGATACGATTACTTTCGTAAAAGACATTTTGCACGAAGGCGTACAGGCAGCTTCTTGAGCGCACTTTTGTAAAGCTAAATTTATATTTTAATTTCTTTAAAATATCGTTAGAATGTATTATAAATTACGTGTTTGGCCGATATCAGAGAGTTGTCTGCGGAGAACAACAATCCGCTTGGCGAACAGTTAAAACTGGAATTCTCCAGGGCTCTGTTCTGGGACGCCTACTATTTTCTATTTTATTTATGACCTCCCTAAGCTACTAATACATTCTTGGAAATACAATCTTTATTCAGACAACTTCCAAATATACCTGCCAGCTCATCCCGGTAATATTACATCATCAATTGACACAATTAACAATGAATTGTCAAACATCTTAGAATGGTCAATAAAGTACGGGATACTATTAAACGCTCAGAAATCTCAGAGCATTAAAATTGAATCCAAGAAACTACTCATATCAGCAAACGTCACTAGCGCTCCTAATGTCATACTTGATGGCGAACCGATTTCTCTATAAAAGTCCGTAAAAAACCTAGGTGTAATATTAAGTGAAACTTTAACATAGAGAGAACATGCCACTTAGATCTGTAGACAAACAAATGTCACTTTACATTAATTAAGAAGGCATTAAAAAATTTTACCCGCGAAATTGATGAAGACTTTAACAGAATCACTAATAATTTCACGCCTTGATTATCCTGATATAGTCTTCAGTGGCCTGCATGAAGATCTAGCTCAGAGANAGAATCACTAATAATTTCACGCCTTGATTATCCTGATATAGTCTTCAGTGGCCTGCATGAAGATCTAGCTCAGAGTCTTCAGCGAAAACAAAACAACTGTGTACGTATTATTTTTAATCTTAAAAAGAAAGACCATATCACCAAATACAAACACACTCTCTCATGGCTTGACTTAAAAAATCGACTACCATTGCACAATATCTGCTTGTTAAATAAATTAATTCTAACAGAATGTCTTCGATACCTTATGTCTCGTTTCTTACCGCCCAATACTTCAAACACTCACTTNATAAATTAATTCTAACAGAATGTCTTCGATACCTTATGTCTCGTTTCTTACCGCCCAATACTTCAAACACTCACTTTTTCGATCAACAAAAGCTTCTAATACCAAAACAAAACTCATTTATCGCTTCATCTTTCATTGTCACCGCAACCAAACTCTGGTATTGCTCACCTCAGGAAGCAAGAGATACAATTTCAATAACTAAATTCAAGTAATTATTCCCGAACAGCTTTGTAATGCTATAAACAATTAAATGAACGTGAAATATGGGTTTTACAAAAACAATATTTTTTGTGGAAATTCCTCTTTTATAATACCTCTAACTAATTTGCTTTCTGCTTCATGCGACCGTAGTGTTGTTTCTGATACTTATGTTATTATTAAATTATTTAAATGTACTGTTTTTTAAGTAGGTGTTTGAATGAGCATGTGCAAGTAAATGTTGCATTACTTTTTAATTATGTATATATTTTTAGGTAATTGACTTAACTTTAGATCTAGCAAAGATAAAATGTTTTACATTAATTAATTTTTTTTGTATTTTATCCCGTGTTTAAATATATATTTGCTGTGATTTTATTTTGTTCAGAAAACCTTTAACTAAATCGTAGTTTTAGAACTTTTTCTAATCAATGTGATCTTGTAGTTTATTTTTATGTATAGTAAAATTATATGTAAGTGAATATATGTCGTATGTGTATGTGGTTTTATGTTTGTTGGTTTAATGTCTTTCATGTAAGCTACTTTCTAATTTTATAGTAGACCTTAAGTTTTTTTCTTTTTTTTTCTCCAAATATAGAGTGTTATATTTTATAATGTAAAGTGGTTAAGTGTCAGAGAAAGTGATAATACCTTAAGTTCGCCACATATAATAAAGACGTTTTAAGGTTATTATTTTTATTATGATTATGTCTGTCATTCGCGGGCAGACACCTAAGACGCATAAAACATCATCATTAAAGTACGGAACTGTATGGATATGAGCTAATACGTTATGAAATACAACTGGTCATGAAATCATTTCCCGAAAATCAGGTGTCTCTACCAATGATCTTCCTCAATGGGTAACTGTTATGTTAACAGTGTTACTGCTCTAGAGTATGACTTGTTGTTATTTATACAGACGAACACACAGCCTGCCGCTTGTTGGTTGCAGTACTTAAACTAGTTATTTGTCAACTTTAAGTTCAGCACGTGGTATTATAAAATATCTTATTTGTAATCCCTAAAACCATCCATTAAATGAGATCTAAAAAGTTTTTTATATATGCTAGGTATTGTGCAAGTTTTAAATAATTTGTGGCCATAAATTAATAATTTTTTATCAGGTTGTCTGAAGGTCGGAGTGTTAAGTGGTTAGGGTGGAGGAAGGCCTAGCTTCTCATTGGACGAATAATTTTGATTGGTGAAATTCGCTGCAGTAATACGGTATGCTGATATGACAGCAGTTAGTAGTTGTCTCGTGTTGGGTACAGAAGCCTNAACTCAAAGAAACTGATCTTTCATAGGGCATGAACGTCCACGGAAACCATACTAATATTAATAAAAAATGTTAAGTAAAATTGATTTTCGAGGCACGTAGTTGCTAAGGGAATCGCTTTCAAGTTCACGTATGCTTTCTCCTCAGAAATGCTGAAGGGTTGTGAACCAGCGTCTAGATGAGTGTTCGCGTATTAATTTAAAGTACTCGTAGTTGTTATAATTGGACCCACTGACTAAATGAAAAGAATGAACAACAGTAACATACTAAGTGTAATCATTTATTCACACACATTAGTACTGGCAAAATATACCGCAACTAATGAGCTGGCCTGAATAGGTGAAGTCTTGAGCTCCGATGACGAAGCAAGATAATGAAGCAGCGGTGGAATGCAACTGTGGAGAAAGCAGCAGTAGCCCAAAAAAAACGCGAAGGCCAGCAGCAGAGTCTGCCGGACTTACCACTCGAGAAGATCTGGGTTTGGCAGCACCGGGGATCGAAGCCGGTTCGTGTGATGGGGGACGAGTTGCCTGACCACTATACCGCTATGTGCCCTCTTCCTTACCAAGTTCCGGGAAATATACCTCACCATACCGGCGCATGTTATTCGTTTATAAGTTTACTTCTCTTGAATATACGAATCATTACAGAACTGAAAAATTTGCGAGTTAAATAACTTGCCAGCTGGACTTCATACTATAGAAAAGTACAAAAAAAAGTGTAAATATTACGATATGTTACTCATCTGTATATAAAATTAAAAGGACCCACTTTTATTGGTCACCCAATAAAGTAATTATATTTTCAATTAATTTTTTAGCTGTTGAGTCTCATATCCGTCTGGTAATATTACTGCAAGTTTGCTGTGCTGCTGTAAGGATTGTGGACAAAGCTTTTTATTTGCTTTTGAAAATTGACTTATAGTAACCTGTTGCTGCAGTTCATCTTAACTCCTCACGTTAGGGTTACATGATTAGATGCATTTTGAGTTGTGGTTTGTCGAGTTTTTTTTAACCAGATTTGTGGCAAAAAAGGCTTCCACGTTTCACTTAATTTGTAATCACCATTTCTGTTGATATTTCCGGAGTGTTTTGTAACTTCTATAGCCTATCGCACTTTTCTCGCCCTGTAGTTACTGATGATGTTGGCTATGGTTTCAAACTGACTGAACTCCACTTTATGCCTTGTTGTAGATAAATGTTCTGTTGCCGGTTTCCCTATTTGTACTCATCAATATGTCCCTTGATCGTTGTTGTTATGCTTCTGTCAGTCTGTCCTACACGTACAAAAATTGTACCTCGTACACCTCTGCCAGTTTTTTGACTACAGTTTTATTTGTACAGACTATAGAATGGTTTCTATTTTCTTTAATTAGTTTTTTTGGTGTGTACTTCGTGTGTACGCGATATTTGGTTTACAACACCGGACGTAAATTAAATCCATTAATTACACACACGCATTGTGTGTATGGCGACACAGCACTCCTAGCAGCCGTTTGGAACATCCGTTCCATGGAGTGGACAGTTCTAGAAACTCTTACTTGCTCCATCCGCCATCTTACACACAGGTTAGAGGTTTTTTCGGTAAATGACTAAGTGAAGTAGTCCCATAGTGGCACTTCTCTCTTCAAGATAAATATAATAATATACACATTTTCGTTGTGCACTTATAATGTTATAAACCCCATTTTTAAATAACAAATTTATATTGTAGTTTTGGATAACGAATTGGTAAAACTCATTGAAAAATTTAAATAGTTCGTGTCATTAAAACCTGTTGGTTTGTTAACTTATATGTATGCTACTCCAGCAAATTTAGCTGATGATATCTGGGACGAAAGATGTTATTTAGCTTTAAACTGTATCCTGCGTTTCAATGTCCAAGTACATAAAATTCTAAACGTACAATTTAAAGAAACAGATTTGGTTATATGAGACGGATAATGCTGATAATAATTCGATGTTTTTCCCTTTATCAGTCTACATAATGTAATGAATGGCAGTTATTGGGACGTAATTAGCTAAATACTGCAGTTTCGAATGTGATTATCATGGAATGATCTAAAAAAAAATTATTTTACTACGCGAATTTTCACGAAGGTTTTACTACTCACTTCCAAGCTTAAACTTGGTTTTTTACTGCCATTTATTACGCCAAAAGATTTTTTCTTGTTTACTTTATATTTTATATATTTTTAACCCATGCAAAGTTAAATTTTACTGTTTGTAGGCCACAAAATCAGGTTTTCACCTATTACGTCATCGTGCCGCTTATCTGACAGTCATGAGAATAATTTTAGAGTGTTAATTAATTTGGGCTAGATCTTAGTTTTCAAGACCTGTGCTTATTTTCCAGGATTAATTTTGAATGTTGTTACTGGTTTGGCTTGTGGTGTATTACCCTCTTGGCTGACAGTTTATATACTTGTTTTTGTGTGAAATTTACAACAACCATATGAACTTTAAATTATGTAAAATCACACAATGTTAATGCTCTAACTCTTTTTGTCAAAATTGCCCAAATATCATTTTATCTCACACAGTTTTAAAGTATTTCTCCAACTATAGAGAAACATTTTCATAATTAATTTTAATAAGTGTTCAAGCTATTCATTATTTTAGGACAAAGTGTCTTATCGCTTGATTAGATGCTGTAAACTATTATTACACATACGTATATTGAAGTGGCAAAAATATTCTTCAGTGCTTTAATGACTACTACGTCCACCTGTTTTTCGCGAAAATGTTCTACTAGTTGTCCTACAAAACACGTTAGTTCAGAACCAATATTGGGTTGGATGATTTTAGCAGGTGTCTGCCTGCAAATCACAGACGTGCAGTATCGGAGTAACATAATTGTGATTAGCCTGCCAAGTAAGAAAGTGTCCTCTCGCATAAATACGCAGCCAATAATTCGAATAAAGCTTGCGCGGAAATATTTTCGCAATAAAAAAGTAGGCCTATGTTATAACTGCTCTTATTAAATATTTTGTCATTAAAATTGTATAAAGAATTTGCATTTAATTAGTAATCGTAATTAGATGACTTCAGCAATAATATTTAACTGTATTCATAACTTAAGTTACGTACAATTCGTTAATTTTTATGGTATCCTATGTAAAATTATAATACCAGCATTTCCTTGTTTTACGCTTTGTAAATTTAATTGTCGATATTTCCGCTCCTTCATTCGAATACAATCTGGTATGACATTATTGTAACTTGAACGCCCATAATTATTGTGCAAGTTATTTTAAGTATTTAAAATTTGAATTTCAAATTACTAATCTTTGCTTGTGGTAATATCGGCTGTGCATAAACACGGCCAACATCATGTCACCTCGATTACTTGCTGTAAAACTAATGCATGTGCGGGCTTGTATCTGGGAATTTACATACATCCCTGTGTCCGCAATATTTTCACAAGAAAACTAGAATAGCTATCAACGGTAGAGTAGAATGTGCACTTGGAAGTTTGTAAAATATTGACTGCAGAGCGAAATAGAAATGTCGAAAAGGTAGAACAAATAACATATATATCACTGGCATTGCAAAGCAGTACTTGGAATGTTAATCTGTAGTTTATTCATGGTAACTTGGAACTTCTCTGAAGCCCTATTGAAGCTGTATTTTCGGGCAATTCGTTAAGTATTATTCCGCCACGTGTAAACAAAACGCGAAGAAATATGGAAGAAGAAACCAAGCTGCAACCAATGCGCTGTATTTTGGCACTGGATAGCAAGCGAATTTTTTAAATTATGAAATGTTTTTCCGACAACGCAGAGCTTGAAACTTGCATATGATAGGGGCACCCAATTTTTGCAAAATAATTTCTTGTCAAGTTGTATTTCAAAACACTCTGAATGCGATCCACTTGCGTGATTGGTTGCTTTCAACTGCTTCGCGTCTTATTTGCCTGCCCACGAATCACAGACGTTCAGTACCGTAGTAACCTAGTTCTCATTGGCCCAGTCAAATAACTTACTGTCTTCGACGAAAATACGCTGGCAATAACGGAAAGAAACTTGCAGGTGTGCAAGTAGTATATAGAAATATTGCTTTCGTGGCATTCTTTCCCTTATAATAAGGATTGTATATTTTTCAAAAGACGTAAAAAAGACTTGGTTTGTAAAATTTAGGGACCAATTATTTTTTGTGGGCTATTATAAACATACATAATTTTTATAGTTTTTAACTGATAACTATGAAACATATTATAATTTAATGATGTAAAATATTCGAATTATTAATTAACCAAAACCAGGAAGTACGTTAATTTGAACGGAATTATGTAAAACTTTGATGTATTATGTATTAAGGCAACAGCTAAACATATCATAGAACTAATGGCGGTGGTTTTTCAAGGGTTTTGTTCAGGAAGTGTGAAGATACCATGAATAGATGTGGGTAGTTACTTGGGCTTTACGTCACGTCAACAGCATGGACATTAAAGGCGGAGAAGTTTGCTCAGGGAAGAGGGGTTAGTGAATGAATGGGAAGAAATCGGCCATGGTCTTTGTTATTGACCCATCCCAGCATTCGCCTGGAGTGATTTCGAGAAACCATGGTAAACCTAAATCAGTATGGCCTGACTGGGAATTGAACTCGAGTCTTCCCAAATGCGATTCCGGTGAGTTACCACTGCGTCACCCCGCTCAGTACCACGAATAGACAACCAAATGTGCTTGAGAGAGTTAAGCAGCAATGGACTTGAAGCGAGATGCGGATGAAGTGGCAGAGGAATGAAAGGGAGCGGGAAAACGGGAATACCTACACAAATTGCAGCCAGCGAACCGTAACGTCCACCACGTTTCCCATAAAGGAAAATAAATCCGCACGTGACCCCTGGGAGCCTGTTCCACCGTGCTGTGAGGAGAGTGTGAGGCAACCAGTGCTTCTTCCCGACACGTTTACGAGACGGCTCCGCCCCCAACAACCGATTACCCCTCCCCCCCTCGAATAAATGCCTTAAATTAACTGATTGGTTTTTAAAAATAAATGTTTTTTGAACTTGAGAATACATGTCTCTGAGAAATATTTGTGATCGCTTTATTGATGGCATGTTCGTAGAAAATATAATATTTTTAAAAAATAATGATTTCAGCCACGGTTGAGTAGTTGAATTGAGAGATTTGGCGGCTCTAAAGGCAGAGGTAGAATTCGTTAGCGAAACTCCTGTTTTCGAGGCTTGGAAGTGAAGCTGGAAAAACTCTTGAGCTATTACAGCCTCCCGACGAGAGATGGCGACAGCAAAACTTGCCCCCACTTTTTCGCCTGCTGGTAGATTATTACGGAAAGCGAACTACTGGAAAGGGAGTTGTCGNTTAGAGGGAAAATCCAACTTACCCCCCCCTGGGGACAACACAAATAGCTTTCATTCATCCGTACCACACTTCCCTGCATTTCCATCCTTGTCACTGTCGCAACTCATACTTCAGAATGGAAAGCAGGGTGACTGGCCATGCTGCTAGATCTAGTTGAGTCACCGGTGTCATTGATTAGATACATTACAATAAGCGAATTGCTATCCATCTTAATCTTTCTTTCTAAGTTATACTTTAAAAAAATGAGCACGAAACAATGTAATTGGCGTTTTTTTTATTTGTCCGTTGTGGGAAGCTATGAGCTATCCGTCAAACGATACACATTCTGACAGTTGTGGCCCACGGTCTTTTTTATTATTTTAAGAGACTTTTCAGTATTTATTTCCTTTAACTTTTCCACATAAGAAAAATTGTAATTACAGCTGTTTAAGCTTCGTTTTTTAAAACCAATGCTAATATTATACTGAAATAACACAATTATTTACCTAAAGTCTGTAGTAGTAATTTCAAATGTTTGTAGAGATTTCAAGTTTCGTGAGGTACAGAAATAAACCGTTTTCGGTGGGTTACAAATTAAAAACAAAAAATTAAGGCACTTTAAAGCATATCATATAATCAAGTTAGTTTAAAAAGGTATGTTTCAAACGTGAAATTATCCTCAGATCATGGAGTAACTGGAAATAAATGGACAATAAGAACTTAATTATTCCTTAACAGCGTATTTAAAAAAAAATTACTGAACTTGTTAGTACTTAGTTATGGTCTTATAGTGTACTACAGAAATATCGAGAACGAAAATACACATTAATGAGCAAATTTAATAACGATACTACCCCCTTAATAACGAAGTCTTGAGAGCCGATAAGAGTGAATGAATTGAGGTGAGNCAAATTTAATAACGATACTACCCCCTTAATAACGAAGTCTTGAGAGCCGATAAGAGTGAATGAATTGAGGTGAGAATGAAGCAGCGCCGGAATGCAAGTGCGGGGGAAATGGTGAAACCCCGAGAAAACCCGCCAACCAGCGACATCATCCGGAACTATTCTCACTTGCGAAAATCCGGGAGTGAACCAGCTGGTGATTGAATCCGGTTCGCCAATGTGGGAGGTGAGCAGTCTAACCGCTCAGCCACCGGGGCCCCATTTCAGGTATGGTGGTAGATATTTTGGGCGTCACAAAGGAAGTGTATTTAATGATGCAGACTGTATTCAGCAGGAAACATCATTCAATAAGGTAAGTTCCTAACGTTGTGGGAGAAATCATTCCTTGCGACTGTACCCCGCAGTCTCAAAAATATCCACTTCCAGTGCCATCAAACACAATCATATTTTTATTGAATTGGGCATATAACAAAAAATTATCACAAATTAAAAAATTTCACAGATACGAAATTGCGTGGTGGTGATTAAGCATTCTCTGATTGGCTGTGCGAAGCTCTGGGAACGGGCCTTGTGTCTGACTGGTTACCGCATGTAGCGCAAACTTCCCTACTGGTTGAGCTCCCGTTTGGTAAGTAAGTTACCAGGCGCTGATTGGCGAATGGCGTTCTAACACGTTGATGGTTAGTAGTGCCATATCGCTGGCATGTGTGCCTGGATTTCGCGAAATAAGCGGCTTTTTCACATCTGTATTCTGAAGTACTCTGTCGTTTTATACTGACACTAGTATAGTTTCGCACAAAAATATTGTCTGCGGTGAAGCCCCAGAGTTTTAGAATACAGTGGTGAAATAGATGCTTGTTCCACAAACTCCAACCGCACACGCCATCAAAATAGTGTCACTTGCCAGCAACATGTCGGGAAAGTTCTTTAAGAAAAGTGACTAACACAGACTATTATTCTGGAATAATAACGACAAAAAAAATTTACATTGTTTTTAAATATATAATTTTTACCCATACACATGATATTACTCATACATTTTTAAACCCTTGTACCAGCACATGTCCGGATAGCACAATGGTCTGGAGCATCTTCATGCCGGCCCAAGGTTCGATCCCGCCCTTCTATAGACGATATTTTGAGCTCTGCGAAATAAAGAGAAGCGCTCCTAGTGGCCAACTCTAGAACCAACATGGCGGCCTAGCNGACGATATTTTGAGCTCTGCGAAATAAAGAGAAGCGCTCCTAGTGGCCAACTCTAGAACCAACATGGCGGCCTAGCGAAAGCCACACCAACACATTCTAGCTGTCATCTTCATAAACAAATATGGTGGTCCAACGACTGGCTCGCCCTCTAGCAACAGCCGATGTAAACAAAAGACAAGTGAAAAAAGATGAACGGGTCGAACGAAGGTGAGTGGCAATAAAGAACATTACTGGGATTGGTGGTACACTCTAGCAGACGACGAGAGAACTACAGCAGACGCCTACCAAGATAGTGTACTGCACCGACCAACATGGCTGCTGGCCGCACCTACCAAGATGGTGGCCAGAATCAAGATGGCCGACAAAGGTCGAGGTCAAGGAAATGAGATTGCAGAATCCAATATGGTGACATACTGGCTACCAAAATCGTTGACAAAGGTCAAGGTCAAGGCAGCTGTGACACCTACCAAGATGGCGGGCAGTGACTGTGAGGCCTACCAAGATGGAGGAAGGCGCCTCACAGCCTCAGCCCTGAGCCCTTGTCCTTGGATCGGCAAAATATAGCTACTTAAGTTACATTCAAAAATACTTAGGAGACCTGCATTGAACATTCCGGGCTTCTGCCAGGAAACATCGTCTGAGTACAACACCACAGTAGATGTAGTGAGGAGGTTATGATTGCCAAGGACAGCTTACATAGGAGAGCTTAAAGGCCGATTCACTTTGAGGTTTACACGTGGCTTGTTATGGTTTCTAATTTTGTTTTATAATATCATATTGGTTTTCCTTTGAAGTTATGAGTGTGGCATATTCATGCGTATATTTGTTTTAAAAGCATATGTACGTGGTTGTTTAAATATTTACAACATTTTCCCCTGCGTTATGATATAACCTCATCTGTCACATAAATTGACGCCCATTTGTATCCAAATGTTTTTGTTCCAGAACATTTAAATAGTTTCATTCTTTATCACTTAAATATCTACAAAATAAAGTGTTGATGTCAATATTTGTTGCAATTGTGGCATAATACACAATAAACCATCCACACGAAAGTTGGTAGCAATACAAATTAATACAGAAAACCAAATAAAACTATTTTCCACTTGAATATGATTGATGAAAACTTAGTCAAATTAATCTTATGTTGAAGTTAAGTCAACTTCTAGCGACGAAAATTAACCTTTGCGTCGCTCGTAACTCAAGGTGAATATACTTCTGTGACCAAGCAAAACGGCAAAGCAAAATTAACATAACGTGACAAATGTTTACTTCAGAGTAAATCTTTCTTAATATTTCGTCGACAGTGAAGGGATTAGAGAGGGAGCAAAGTACTCAGGGGGCAGTAGATATAGAGAGGTGGGTCTTGATGTATTGTAGAGAAGAAGGAGGATATGAGATTGAGCAAGGTACTGAGGAGGCATTAGAGTTAGGTAGATAGGTAGGTGTTAGTGTCTATCCACAGTGAGAGGATTAGAGAGGGAGCAAAGTACTCAGGGGGCAGTATATAGAGAGGTGGGTCTTGATGTATTGTAGAGAAGAAGGAGGATATGAGATTGATCAAGGTACTCAGGACGCATTACAGTTAGATAGGTAGTTGTTAGAGTCTCGTCGACAGTGAGGTGAGCAAGGAGCTGAGAGTGCAGCGACAGGAGGAGCGACTAACCTGTCGGTACTGGCGGCGGTTCTCCTCCGTGCTGTCGACGCCGATGGAGGCAAAGCGAGAGGCGATGGTGCCAGACGACTCGTCAGCAGCGAGTATGCCCTTGCCAGGTGCCACTATGGCCTGCGCGATTTCTCGCAGCTCCTCCTGCAGGGCTGGTGGAGGATACCTGAACTGCGTCGCCATGTCTCTGGTTGACCTGCAAACCAAGTCCACGCCACGTCCTACAAACACAGTCTACTTCTATATACAGTATAGGCTGTTCACCATCGAGTGAGAACTTCTCAAATTTAACTTTGAAAAATTCAACGTAGTACTAGTTTACTGGCACACGCTAGGACGCAGACCACCTGCTATGTTCTCTGCCTGTCAAGATAAGCCGCAGAGATTAAATGCGGAATCAATTTTAAATTAATATTTTCTCAATGCATTAAATTACAAAAAAAATAAATATACTGCTTCAAATGGAAAATAATATATTTCACTCAACTTTCTCGGGAAGTAGTGCCAGGTTAAGATATTTCCAAAAATTGGTATTGATTCATAATTTTTTTGTAAAACGTAAATATTATTGTTAAATGTTAGAAAATATGTCTAACGTAAAATCAAGCAAGATGTCTTAAGAAATAGCAGGTTGGGTAGTTTTTCTTTGAAACGGTTATCTATAAAATTGATGCACTGAGAAGAAATTTCTACAACTAAACTTTGTGGCTGCGATTTCTTTAAGAAACGCTGATAGTTGGCAACGAATTAAGTAAATTCCGAGTTTCAGTGTCATATTGCTAGAGTAGGTTTTATTTATGGCATGTTTTTGTTTGTATACTCGTCAGAATGCGAATTGGCATATTTGGTAAACATACAGCTACACTGTAAAATATTGTTGTAAATCTGAATGAGAAATTATTTTATACATTTTCAAACCTTGTTATAATACTTTAATACAATTTGTAAAACTTTTTCTTTGTAATATTACAAATGCCACATTTGTTATACAAATATACACATTTTTGTAACGACCAGGGATAACTTAAAGCCGCGAAGTAAAACTTACAAAATATTGCATTCTGTGATACTTATTTCACTTAAAACAAATTAATGTGTTTACGAATGACGAGCCATTGAATAATAACCATTAATTTAGGGAAATATTTTCTTTTAACGTTCTTTTGGAGAGTAAATCATTTCACAGCATTTTACTTGACTTTCGAAGTTTAAACGCTCACGCTCCTATTTGTATTATACCTCTCGAGTTCTTTATATAAACAACTGAATTATTACGTTATAAGCCAGACGTTGCGGGTTCAAGTCACAGATAACTGGCTTTTTTTATAGAAGTTCAAAGAATTATATTATTTTACATTTCCTTTACAGGTGTGTTTCTAGAGCACAATAAAATACATTCGCTTCCACACATCGATACTGTAAGCTGAAATACCAGCCCTAATTTTGAAAAAGAAAACTTTTTATAACGGTCAGAAAGAAAATATTTGGCAACTTCTTCCAAAAAACATTTTTTGTACAAGTAAAATTTTTTTCCAAGGTAGTACTTTCAAATTCCCCGTTTTAGTTTGGATGGCGCAAGAATAAAATCCTAGTCGCATGTCAATGATAGTGTTTATTTTTTCGAAAGGATACAGACGGAGAAGGAAAGTTCATGTTGAGCAGGGATTTCGGAAGTGGTCTGTTAACTGTGGAGGTGAAACGGCCACTTATTCCATCAACTGCAGAAACACTCCAGCAAAGTGGCATCACTGCTCAGCGACATGTTGGAACGCCGTTCGCCAATCAGCGCGCAGATAACAGGCCAACTTCAGCATCTCGCAATAGTCAGTCAGTAGAGATCCGGAATTTACGCAAATTAATTTCAGGACGAGTTATTCTTTCATGTGTGGTGGTAAATGCATAGGAGGATGCACAGAAAGTGTATTTAGTAAACCACTCTGTGTGCAGAAGAAAACAACATCAAAAGATAAAAATTCCTCAGTTGGTCTGACACATCTTCCGATGTTTAGACTAAATTTCGTGGTCGAAAATAAACGAAGACAGCCACTGCAGTACTTCTTCATCTGCGACTCTTGTGGAACTTGTATCTGCGCTCTTCTTCGGGATCAAGCACAGGCTGGCCTACACCAATACGTCCAAACTGTGTATTTTCGTGTCATAATCTTGGTGTCATGGGACCCACAGCTAAGCTATGCATTGTCGTATTTACAAAATACCGCTTTACTTATTCACTTACTCGCACTGCAGTAATCATTCAGAACTCGCATCCGTACATTTCTTATTGCTTGGAACATCGCTCTCCATTCTCCATCTCATCTACGAAGGCCACTATATGAAAGTTGGTTGAGGGGCTGAACCACCGCACTGAGAATAATGTTATGTTCATTAAAATAAAATTCGTTTTGCGGAAAGTAGAATATTTGGTGGGTGCGACTGAACATTTAGACCTAGTAATATTTCGTTTTTAAAGTTCTATTGAAGACGGGGGAGAGAGATTTTAACCCATTCACGAACTTTATTACCCAACATTATGCATTAGCGAGCTTGGCCAAAGCAATTATCAAGCCGTTAATGCTGTCAGATTTTAAAGAACGAAATCACAGGAAATTACAGAAATATATTGTTTCAGTTATTTCCATCTATACTTCATTGGTAATTTTCTATCTCTTTAACTAGTATTTTTTGTGCATTATTATCAATGGAATTTAGCACTATTCAACTTGTAACATATTAATATGTGTACAAAAAGTATTAATGCAAATAACACACGATACCAAATGCCTGTTTTTCATGGTATGAAAATACTCTAAAGAGTGCTTCATAGAGATATAAAATCATAACATTATATCTTGAGATACAACATAAAGAAACAGCACAATGGAAAACCTCAATACAAAACGTTGGCGATAGAAACATTTAAATAGAGAACCTATAACCCGAAATCACACTTGAAAGGGCTCTTATTGCTGTTGTGAAAATAAAAATAAATGGAAGAAAAATTGTCGTGAACAAACCCAGCTCCATCTTCACTTTCCAGGCCAGACGCTCCCTTGCTGTGAGTTCACCGGACAAACAAATTTTGAATAAATATTGTCACCCTCTGAAATCCTACCACTACCTCCTTGGGAACTCTAGCGAGAATATTAATGGATAGCTGACAAAATTCGCAAGTTCAATGACCTGCAGGCTAGACTGTACAGTGGGAGGCAACGATTGGGCCACCGCTCTGCAGAAGGTATCAAACACTGTGTGTACCAATGGCTGAAGTTATATAAACACTCGTGTTTTGAATTCTAGACTATCTCAAATGGAATCAGCGAATTATTCAAGTGTCTACATATAAATAGAGACGTGAAAAATTCACGCAATCATTTCGAGAGAATCTGGAATTTAAAAACTTGTAAGTATCAATTTTGTAACATTCTCCATGCGTTATTTCACGATTGCCACAGTCATCTTCGGCGATAATAAAATGTCAACATAATACAGGCTCAATCATCACCTTCCCACGTAACAGCAAACCACTAACGAAAAGTCACTTACCGATAGTTTATTCTGTCAGTTTTCTATTGACGACGTGGGGCAACTCCCAGATTTTCGCCTTGTGGGAATCGTGCCTGACTGTGCCGCTGGTCGGCGAGATTTCTCGGGGATCTCCCGTTTCCCCAGCACTTACATTCCGACGCTGCTCCATACCCACCTCGCTTCACCCTCATCGCCTCTCAAAACCTCGATGTTAAGCGCCGCCCAAATCTTTCCGCCCATTTATTGACGACAGCATAAAAAGATGGATTATATAATTCTCTTAAAGTGAGTTTTATTTAAAAAATTAGATTCTAGTGTAGTACAAATTACAAAAACAAATTATCCTACGACTTCAGATAGATCAGATTTGCGTTCACTTTTTTCTGAAATGATCACCATTTATTGGATCACGTAGCTTTCGCAGAAAAATTATTTTAACGCGAATATTTGACACGCATATATAATATAAATATATCAGGTGATAGCACTTAACTTCTCCTATTAATTCTGTCCTCCTATTATTTTACTAACTGTGCTTGTTTTGTTTAAACTACTACATCAATTTAACTATTATTTCTATTTTAATCCGTCACTGACGTTTTACTAAACGGTTATCACAACCAAAAATTGTACAAATGTAGGCAACCATTTATTGAAGAGTGGGAGAAGGGTAAAAAGTTAACAAAAATAGAATAAAATTTTAGTGCGTTTGATGGTTATGAAAGAAAAACCTTTATTTTATACACTTAGTGTAAGCCTATAAAGAGAGACGATTTTCGCGAAAAGGTTTCATGACCAGTTGTATTTGAAAACCATTTAGCTTTTATTCAATTTCGTGATTGGATGGTTTACGTGTTATACGTCTTAGCTGTCTGCCTGCAAATGACAAGCACGCAGTATCGGATAAACTAAATTCTGAATGGCTGCTGGAGTGAGAACAACTCTTCTCAGTAACACAATCGGGCAATAAAAAAAATAAAACTCCGGATGTATCCCTATTGTATTGAAGTCTAGCGCGAGTGGAAATCTTTTTGCGAAAATCGAGTGTCCCTACCTATAATGTGCATATAACAAGAAAATGTATCGTGATTTTTTGTAAAATAATTCAGCACAATATGTGTCTAAGTATTTTTGACGTAAAACTATGTCTGTAGTCGCTATGTACACATTATGAAACTATCTTTTTTTAGACTTGTTGTAAAGTTAAACGTATAGAATCACCGTCAGTATTTTTTTCCACACCATGAGAAAACATTTTCAGTTATCTGAACACACACATTTAAAAGGGTTAAATTCCAGCGGCGATAGTGGAAATATGACTTAATGTTGGGACACGCAATTTACGTGAAATAATTGTATGCCTAATTGTATTTTACAAGATTTTAGTTTCCATACTAGTGATTGGATGATTACCGCTTTAATACTTGATAGGGGCTTGTCCACAAATCACAGACGTAGAGTGTCAGTGGAACATAAATATTATTGGCCATTGAAGTATGACAATAACGTCGTACAATGAAACGCCGCTAATAAGCAAAATATAAGTTCTGGCATGTCTGTAGCGCACTGAAACCTAGAATGTGTGGGGTTCTTTTGCAAAAATAAATAATCTCTTACTATAGGCCATCTCTCCCGCGTTACTGTTTAATCCGAACTCACCCTACAGGAACCAATTCATTTGCCTTACTAAGGTTATTATTTGTTAAGGCCAGAAATGTAACAAATGTAAATTTTATCTCTAGTGTGAAGGTACCGTATACTAATTATCCTAAGGGTGTTGTATATTACTGCTTGAATCGAGAGGTTTGGACTAGCTCATTATCATCGGGGTCTTGAGAGACGATGAGGGTGAAGCGAGGCGATTATGCAGCTGCGCCGGAATGAGGGGCAGGGGAAACGGGAAATCCCCGAGAAAACCCGCTGAACAGCGGCATCGTCCGGCACAATTTCCACATGCGGAAATACGTGTGTGGCCCTGCCTTGCCCCGAGTCCTGTTTGCACTGGTGGAAGGCGAGCGCTCTAGCCACTACGGCAAACCGCAGCCCCTACTGCTTGAGTAAATGCAAAAATAATTTATAAAAATGTAATTGACTAGTAACTTTCTCGAAACCAGGATGGAAGAGAGACGAATATAAAACTGTTTGGTTAATACGGTTGTGACCCAGAGACATAACACTCACGTTGAGAGGATTCTTGATTTTGTGTGGCTTCGGGATTTGGAATGGAGGACAAAGTCAGATATTAACCAGACGTTTTGCTCGACCATCGACACAGTTTTCAGCAGAGACTTGGAGAACTGGTACGTTCAGTTCAAGGCAAACTAGAAATTAAAACCTCTTAGGATTCAGTTAGTTTGCGATATGGTTAGGATTTATTTGATACCTCCTGAATAGCTATTAGTCTGTTATAAATATGCAACAAATGTCTCGCCTTATCATTGCCTTCCAGTCTGACAGCATGCGACCAATGAGCCGTTTGATATCTGCATGGTTGTATATAATATTGTGAATTCTAGCCTACGCATTACTGAATTCACGAATTCTTCACGCTCGTAGCTTTATAACACTTTTATGACAAAATTTAGACGTTAAAAAAGTGATTCATTCGTAAGTTTTTATAGCGATATTACAAGAATACTTTACCGAAACAACAATAATTTTCGCGAAGAAAAATGTTTTTTTTTTTANGTTTTTATAGCGATATTACAAGAATACTTTACCGAAACAACAATAATTTTCGCGAAGAAAAATGTTTTTTTTTTTTAGAACCTATCATTTCCCGTTATAAATTTGCGATGACTAGGCGTCATAAAAGTATATGTTAGCTTGNTTTTTTTTTTTAGAACCTATCATTTCCCGTTATAAATTTGCGATGACTAGGCGTCATAAAAGTATATGTTAGCTTGATGTGTGTTATTGGAACTCCGCTCATCTGACACGCCCTGCAGGAATCTCCACCAATAGCAACCATGTAGCACTCTGGTGGCTTCATTACGTTTGTTTGAGTAGAATAAGAGACTCAAATAGCAGCCAATTGTCACATGCATCTTTCTAAGTATTGCAAGTTTAGTCTTTTTCTGCATAAGAAAGGCTTTTATTGGATAACTGTGTTTTTAATGAAAAAAATGTATTGGTTAGGCGATAATAGTGTTAGTAAAAATTTAAAAAATATATATATATAATTATACTTGATGGCTTCCAGAACGGTAAAATGGAATATTATCTCACAAGAATCAAGCGTTAGTGATATAAGTATTAGCATACTTTCCTTTACCCGTATATACAATGTATTACGAAAAAGTACTCAAAGGTACAAATAATAGGCACATATGGGTTAAAACTTTTCTAAGCAAGGTTTGAATAGTATTTATATTGTGTATAGATAAAGTAATACATTTGTTATATAGAATTATTAGAACTCATTTAATTCAATTCACAATAGGTGCTTCAGTATTANAGATAAAGTAATACATTTGTTATATAGAATTATTAGAACTCATTTAATTCAATTCACAATAGGTGCTTCAGTATTCGAATATTGAGTTAAATCAGATTAAATAGTACCAGACTGGTTATTTAATAAAAAATTAATAGTAATAATGCTGCTAGGAAAGTAATATACTAAGTAATATAAGTTTTAGTTACCCTTACACATTACTGTATGCTTGCAAAAAATGAGGTGACGTTGTTGAATATAGAGCGCAAAAAGTTATCATTTAGTGTATTCAGTACACACAGTAATCTCTGTCAACATTCCATGTTGTTCTCAAATCTGCTTCATCGTTCGATATATATAATACGCATGACAAAATGTAACAAGCAAAATAATAAGAATAAAAATGTAACATCCTTTAAAATTTACTTTATCAAATTTAATTAAGTACTACAATTGTAATGCTAAATTGCTAATTTGTTTCTATAAATAAAGAAAAATTATATTAAAACCAGTTGAAGTCATTGTGATTGAACCCGATCAGTGACCATTACCACTGTCATGGACATGTTGCATGTGTATAATATTTATGACCGGAACTGTACAAAGCAAGGCAACACTGTCCAGTCTTCCTGGTGTAGTGTAGTGTGAATATTTTGCAATGTAATGATCAAGTCAAGTAAAATCTAGGCCAGAGGAGAGACCTCTTCAGCTGTAATTACTTTAATTATAGGGGCATTCAAATTATGCAAAAATACACTGAAGAGCCAAAAAAACTGGTACACCTTCCTTATATCGTGTAGGGCCCCCGCGAGCACGCAGAAGTGCCGCAAGGCGACGTGGCATGGACTCGACTAATGTCTCAAGGTATGCAGGAGGCAATTCACACCATCAATCCTGCAGAGTAGTCCACAAATTCATAGAAGTGCGAGGCGGTAGAGATGTCTTCTGAACAGCACATTGCAAGGCATCCCAGATATGCTCAATAATGTTCATGTCTGGTGATTAAGGTGTCCAATGGAAGTGTCTTATGTCAGAAGAGTGTTTCTGGAGCCACTCGGTAGCAACTCTTGACGTGTAAGGTGTCGCATTGTCCTGTTGGAATTGTCCACGTCCGTTGGAATGCACAATGGACATGAATGGGTGCAGGTGATCGGACAGGATGCTTACGTATCTGTCACCTGTCAGAGTCGTACCTAGACGTATCAGGGGTCCCATTTCACGCCAACTGCAAACGCCCCATACCATTACAGAGCCTCCACCAGCTTGAACAGTCCCTTGGCGACATGTAGGGTCCATGGATTCATGAGGATGTCTCCATACCCGTACACGTCCATCCACCCGATACAAATGGAAACGAGACTCGTCAGACCAGGCAAAGTGTTTCCAGTCATCAGCAGTCCAATTACGGTGTTGGCGGGCCCAGGCGAGGCGTAAAGCTTTGTGTCGTGCAGTCAACAACGGTGCAAGAGTGGGTCTTCGGCTCCGAAAGCCCACGTCAGTGATGGTCCGTTGAATAGTTCGCACGCTGGCATATGTTGATACCCCAGCATTGAAATCTGCGCCAATTTGAGAAAGGGTTGCACGTCTGTCACTTTTAATGATTCTCGTCAGTCGTCGTTTGTCCCCTTCGTTCACGATCTTTTTCCGGCCGCAGCGATGTCGAAGATTTGATGTTTTACAGGATTCCCGATATTCACGGTACACCCGTGAAATGGTCGTACACGAAAATCAAAATGTTATCGCTACCTCGGAGATGCTAGGTCCCACCTCTAGTGCGCCGACTATAACACGACGTTCAAACTCACTTAAATATTGATAACCTGCCATTGTAGCAGCAGTAACCGATCTAGCAACTTTCCAGACGTTTGTTGTCTTATGTAGGTTCTGCCGACTGCATCGTATTACTTTGGTTGGTTCCATACCTCTGTTATTTGCATACACACGCCTATACCAGTTTTTTTGGCTCTTCAGTGTATTTCTGCACAGCTATACTGCACAATACTATACGGGCATACCAGAAGTTTTTTTTGCTTATTGGCTGTGTTTCTTTGTGTGAAGATATTTCCCTACTTAGAGTCGTGGTGGTGTAGTTGTATGATTACTCGCCTGCCAATAGGCGAACCGGGTTCGATTACCGGCGGGGCTGCTCCCAGATTTTCGTATGTGGGAATAGTGTCGGACGATTCCGCTGGTCATTGGGTTTTCTCGGAGATCTCCCGTTATTCATACCCTTTAATTCCTGCGCCGATCCATACCTTATTCATTCCCATCGGCTCTCAAGACCTGGCTTTTCAGAGCCACACCATTATCTTGACTCATTCACTCATTTTCCTACTTGGCTGGCCAATCAGAATTAGGTAACTTCAACAATTCACGTCTGTGATTCGCGCGCAGACACCTAAGACCCGCAAAACGGAAACCATCCAATCACGAAAGTGCATCTGAACCAAAGTGTCATGAAATACAACTGGTTGTGAACTTTTTTTGCGAAAAATAGGTATCCCTTTCCATCTGTTGTCAGTAGGGACACTCGATGTTTGCAAAATATTTCCATTAACTCTAGATTTCAACATGCTTTGGGCATATTAGCAGTGTTTTTTCCTTACTGGCCATTCGTCTTTGTGAGAAGATATTTTATAACTATAATGACCAGTTAGAATAAAGTTATGAAATACAACTTGTCTTGAAATTTTTTCGCTAAAATAGGGTGTCCCTAGTCAATTATGTCTCTGGAACGCATTCACGGGCGAAGACAAGCGGCCGATCTGTTTCGTGGCCTACTGCGCGTGAAGTCACCTGTTAGCCAGCGCGCCTACCGAAGCCTCGGTGGCCCTGTCTGCTTTGCCTGTGTGAGCTCTGCTACACTTGTCAATGCGGCTTTACAAACCATTCATATCGAACTAAATGATCAGCTTTTGTCCAAGAACGTATGACAATTCATATGATATTCACCAATACCCAATTACGTGATGCACTTCATCCGCAAAAAATGAACAGTAATAACAGTTATTATTCTTGTTTTACTCCTTAACGTATTATGCCGAGTGTACTCGTTCGCGTCTGACATGTTGCAGAATAAGTGGGATCATTGTCTGTGCTATACATGTCCAGAAACTAGCACCAATGATATTGCTGCTGCTGACACACCAACTATTTTGTAATTGGATGCTTCTTGAACCACGGTTCTGCTGAAACCATTTCCACAGGTTCCAAAGAGTCAGTTGTTATAAATATTCGTAAATTCTCATCACACCAAAATTGTCCACTTTTGCAACACGTGAAACAAAACATTGATTTGTACGATCAACATTTGAAATGGTCTCAAGTACTGCATGCATGTGCATTTGAAGTAGTTACAAATTGTGGAACATACTAAATCAATATATTTCATTGTTTTATTTACGAAGGTATTGTCTCGAAACAATTTTTGTATTTTGCTTTCGCCCTTAAGTTGTTAGACATTTATGTGAACGGCCAAAATTTGCACTCATAAGGTATTAATTATAACGTTAACAGTCACAAAAATGACTAGCTCTAAAAATATATAGCTCGCACTTTCTTATTTTAAATGTATTTATTTATGTATATAAGTTCAGAGAACAACTTAACTTTTAAAATAAATATTCTAAATAAGATACGAAATATTTTCCTATACTAAATTATATTCAGTTATAAATCGTGCATAAAATAACAATATTTAAAAAAATGTAATAAGGTTAATAAATATCAAAATCATAACAAAAATTTTGTCTGCCCTTTGGTAGGTTAGATTATGTTTGGTTTGGGATTTTGAGTTGATGAGGCGCGGGGTGGGGGGTGCTTGGTTAGGTTAAGGTATGTTAGTTTGACAGATGGTAGGGATATTTTTGTTTCGGCTGGTCTGCACTCTATAGTTTCTGTAAACTTGAGTTATCGTGGGTGGAACATTGAATGTCACGGCGCCTTCTTGCAAGTATATAAGGAGCTGGGTTCCAGTTAGGAAGGTTAGTTTGACAGTGGCAGTGTGACAGGCACTTTGTATCGTCTCGTGTAAGCAACTTGAGAATACTTTTTGAGTATTTTTGTAGTCATATATTTTAATAAATTTTTAACACAAAAATGCAGAACTTTTGTGTTTTTAGCCCTATATCGTAACCAGTCTGTTATAAAATGTTGTCATTAAAAACATCACTATGAATTAATTTATAGGCCAATCACTATGATTATAAAGGGCATAAACATACATTCCTGGATCTAGAAATGATACTTGCAATCTGAATTTCACGAGCCTGACCCTAAGAGTTCACAAATTGTATTCGCCTACCAAATTCCCTATACATATCCTCTTGCTTACGAGCCAACTTGCGAAAAAAATGTGGTCTGCTACATAATTATTTTAAAAACTATATATATATATATATATATATATATATAACATTGAGTATATGCACATATGATTCAGACCCCTACTGAAAATAAAGAAATGTTTTAATACAACATTTGCATTTAAAAGTTTTCAAAATGGTAAATACGATTAATTTAAACTGAAAAAAAATTTCCTATATATGTGGTAATGAGCCATAAATGCATTGATTGAAATAATATATAACAAAATGTTTAATACATTAAAAAATTCTGTAATTGTATGAGGCAATGGCAGCCTTTTTGTTTGGTGTATCTTATAGCAGATAATAAAGAAAATATTCTTATCGTTATTTAATTAACATTTGAATAAAATAATTCTAATTATTTATAAATGCATCTATTCCAAGATGTCTGATCGTTTTACGATTGAATTGACAAGGTTGGCTGCCCTGCCTGTCCATGCATGCTCGAAAACTCAACTGCAGTAATCTAAATGTAATAAAAAATGTGTTTTATTTATAAGGTACAAATTTTCATAAAATTTTTAAAAAGAAAAAATATGCTTGAAAAGAAATATTTAAAAAGAAAAATGTACCGAAAAAGAAATACTTAAAATATATAAATGCTTAAAAAAATATATGACTTTATGAAAACATTCTTATTGCAGGTATATGTCAGTCTCGGATAGTAAAAAAACTTACATAAAAAGTGATTACTACGCATTAGAATAATAATGACAAAATCTTTATTCCACCCCCACTCTCGCACGCACATTACTTCTTTAAAACCTTGTCTCAGCACATTTCCCGATAGCCGAGTGGTTTAAGGCGTCTGCATGTCGACCCAGGATTCGGCAGTTCAATCCCCACCCTTCTTCTCCCCGATCTTCTCGATACGATATTTTAAGCGACGAAATAAAAAGCTCCCCTAGCGGCCAACTCAAGAACCAACATGGTGGTCGAGCAAGAATGACACCAGCGCCTCTAGCAGGCGATAAAGGACAAGTGCAAACAAGATGGTCGGGGCCGAACGAAGGTGAGTAAAAGGATGGCACACACCAGCGCCCCTAGCAGGCGGCGAGGGAACTACGTAGACGGCGGGCGAAGAAGGCGGCAAGAGAGAAAGGAAAGAGAGAATGAGATGGAATGAGAGAGAGCCAAGACGGAATGAGAGTGCATGAAAAAACAACACGGTATGATAGAGCATAAAATGCAACAACAAAATGGCGTATTTTAATATGGTGACATACTGGCTAATAAGATAGCTGACAAAGGTCAAGGTCATTGATAGGAGATGGCGGACGGTGGCTGTGATGCCTACGAATATGGCGGACGGAGCTATGGCGCCTTTGTCCTCAGCCCTTGTACCGAACGAAGATAGCCGTACTACTGTAATATTTAGTGGAAGAAATGCAATATACGGTAAATGATAATGACATTCAATAAGCCTGTTCTTAGAGATCATGTGCCTATTCGCGTGTGTATAATATCCGTGCTGACGTCATTCCAAACTTCAACCACTGCCTTTACAAAATGCATGTTTTAGAAATTTTTATGTGAAGTTAATTCTACGAAGCTACACCAAGAGTGACTTTGTTCTTCAGACATTAAAAATATATATATATTTTTTTAATTAATGGGAAGAAACCATCCATTGATGATGTAACCTTCTGTCAACTGAAAAATGTTACGGAAACCAAACTCAATCTCCATTCACTAAAATTCACTAAATAGTAAAAGATAAAACTAAGTACCTTGAAGTCATATATTACTTTAGTTTGCTTTGGTTGGTGCAGCCTACAGAATATTTTAATCTGCGTAGTTGTTAGAATAACATTACTCAACGTTGCACTTATTTTACTTTTAAATTCAAGTTTGTTAAATTTAATTAATTTAATGATAAATTAACATTCAATAAATCCAAAATAACTATATGCTATGAAATATTTTGAGGCGTGGTAATCTTTGCTGTAAATCCAATCACAGCCTCAAAAGTACCTCTTTTATGATTGTTTAATAACAAATATAAGGCTTAAGGCTAATTTAACTTAGTAATAAAAGAAATTAAATCCCCGAGTTATTTCCTACTGAAATAAAAGAATCTATTCACTTGGCAACCCTTTGTTGGTGTAATTGTTTAGNTAAATCCCTGAGTTATTTCCTACTGAAATAAAAGAATCTATTCACTTGGCAACCCTTTGTTGGTGTAATTGTTTATGCATTTTTTTTTGTTTTTCTTTCAATTTAGAAACATTGCGTGTAACTACTCTTCAAAGGTAGTAGGTAGTGTTACACTGAAATTCTGTTAGACGAAGATATTCATATGAATGGGTAGTTTACTGATAGTCTGAGTTTAAGTGACGGCCGCCATTATAACTCAGAAAATGGTTACACAAATTTTACCTCCTTACTTGAAAAAAAAATTAAATGCTTTGCAATAAAAATATTTTCGTNATTAAATGCTTTGCAATAAAAATATTTTCGTCTGATAAGAATCTATGACTTCAGTAATAAAACATACAAAAATATTTTCTGTTGGTCCTTTGATAAGGACCCTCGACTTTTGCGAAAACTTTTCTTTATAATCTGTTTTGAAACACTTAGCTGAGANGTTGGTCCTTTGATAAGGACCCTCGACTTTTGCGAAAACTTTTCTTTATAATCTGTTTTGAAACACTTAGCTGAGAACTCCTTTCGTTGTTGGATTATTTGAAACACTCAGAAAAGCAGGGGCAGTGGGAGTAATCAACCATGACATGTAATATGGAAACATCCCAGTTTTAACCATAGAAAGCCGACGTCAGGATGGTTGTCGGGTACTCGAAACCACGTCCTCCTGAATGCGACCTCACTTTGTTACATCTGCAGTACACACTTTCCCACATGAGTCGTAACGCGTGTTTAGAAAGCATGAATAGTTACTGCATCATACATCGATGACTTTTTTCCTATATCTCTATAGGAAACTTTCCAATGAGTAGTGAGTTTCCCGACTTCATATTTATATATTTTCTGCCAGCTATATAGACAATTTTCCATTCTAGGAAAAGGTAAATTTCTTCCTTTATAATTAAGGTAGTTTACAGAATGTTCTTACAGTGCAACTNATTTTCCATTCTAGGAAAAGGTAAATTTCTTCCTTTATAATTAAGGTAGTTTACAGAATGTTCTTACAGTGCAACTTGCACTGTGTATCGTGAGTGAGAAATGGTAAAACCTCATGTGCGGTTACTGAACGTGTAATGTGTATGATATGAGTNTGCACTGTGTATCGTGAGTGAGAAATGGTAAAACCTCATGTGCGGTTACTGAACGTGTAATGTGTATGATATGAGTGCAGAATGTGTCAGACGTTATCACAAGATCACGTTATTCTGTAATATATGTAACGTGCGAAAACGCGTAGTAAACACGCTTAGCATCTCCATTAGTGGATTGCCGACATGCAAATACCACATTGCAAAATGGCCAGTATCTGAAATNTAAACACGCTTAGCATCTCCATTAGTGGATTGCCGACATGCAAATACCACATTGCAAAATGGCCAGTATCTGAAATTTTTTTTTAAAGCATGTCTTTATTACAGTTTTTTGTATTGTACATTACTGCCTTTAGTGAGAATATGAAATCNAAATTTTTTTTTAAAGCATGTCTTTATTACAGTTTTTTGTATTGTACATTACTGCCTTTAGTGAGAATATGAAATCTCGAAAATTCCTAAACTATAACGAAATGTTTAAACTTCTTCATAAAATCGAAAATGTACTATATACCTGGTAGCAAATGTATAAATATTAAGTCGGGAAATTCACTACTCATTTGACAGTTTCCCATACAAAGATAGGAAAGTTACTATCGATGTGTATAAAAGTTATCCATTTATGATTAAAAAATACGCGTAAATAACGATGCGTGAAAGAGTAGGAAAATATATGCAGCTTTAATTTTNTATCCATTTATGATTAAAAAATACGCGTAAATAACGATGCGTGAAAGAGTAGGAAAATATATGCAGCTTTAATTTTAATAATAGTTTGAAGCGTCCGAAAATAATCACAAAATAATAATATGGGGTGCAAAATACTGCATCTGAAAACTTTTACTGCAAATAGGCCCGGTTACATATCTCTAAATGCCCTAATTTATTGTGTAGTTTCAGGAAGCTATAGTTTTTAAGGCAACACGTCCGTATAGAGAGGAATACGGGTCCCTGGAAGGTAGGAATTAATTATCAATGATCACTTTTTATGTGGCAGTTAGTTTGCAATCAATTCTAGTCTACANTATCCATTTATGATTAAAAAATACGCGTAAATAACGATGCGTGAAAGAGTAGGAAAATATATGCAGCTTTAATTTAAATAATAGTTTGAAGTGTCCGAAAATAATCACAAAATAATAATATGGGGTGCAAAATACTGCATCTGAAAACTTTTACTGCAAATAGGCCCGGTTACATATCTCTAAATGCCCTAATTTATTTTGTAGTTTCAGGAAGCTATAGTTTTTAAGGCAACACGTCCGTATAGAGAGGAATACGGTTCCCTGGAAGGTAGGAATTAATTATCAATGATCACTTTTTATGTGGCAGTTAGTTTGCAATCAATTCTAGTCTACANTCCCTGGAAGGTAGGAATTAATTATCAATGATCACTTTTTATGTGGCAGTTAGTTTGCAATCAATTCTAGTCTACAGTACCATAAAGCCTTTTAATTCTACATAAGCAGTTTTCTCAGGTAGTTGCGTTCGTCACTCTTCTGATCTTGAATATTTCCTATTTTAGCGAAACAAATGTTTTCGCGTAAGTCGGACATTTTGATGAGCAATCTTTCTCAGCAACGTAAGTTTAATAAAATTTAATATTAAAAATGCGTGTGAATTGTAACATTTGTAATTTAAAAGAGTGTTAAAAATCTAATGGTTAAAATTTAACGAAGCTATGTGCTTGTTGCATTCACACCTATAACATATTCGCCGTGCTAAATATTTTTCATATGCCATTGCAAGTTAACATTGCCATTTATTGGGACGCCCGATTTTTCTGACAAGATATAATTTCTTAAACTTCTAAACTCTTTAGCTTCATGTTTACTTTCGCGATTGATTTATTTAAATTTATGCGTGCCACAGACGTTCAGTAATAGAGTAATATAAACTAGAACTTCCCTATCAAGTAAGGATTTGTATTATCACAAAGTCACGTGGCTAATAACAAAGGATGCCAGATTTTTGCGAAAAGACTTCCACTCGCGATACATTTCATATCCGTACGAGCACGTGAGCAGTTCCCTTCTGCTTATTGGCCAGTTGTCTATATGAGATCTGTTTCTTATTCGACTGGCTAATCGGTATTAATTTACCACGATAAAGAACGTAAGTGATTCGAGGGCAGACACCATCAAAGCGCAACACTTTAACCATCCAATCGTGAAAGTGGATCTGAGGAAAGATGTTATGAAATAGAACTGGTCAGGAAATCTTTTCGCGAAATTCAGGAGTCAAAGAGATAACCAGTAGAAAGCAACATGCGTGCGTGCAGGATTTTGAATTGAAAATAGAAATATTTCTGCGAAAGACGTGTCCATGCGGACGAGACATATGGGGATGGTGAAAGATGGCGGACTCAGGGTGGACGCGGCGAGATAGCTGGCTGTGCTCGTGAATGGAGTAACTATCGGAAGCAAACAGCAGCGACGAGAGAAACTGGCCCAACCGCCGTTGATCAATACGAGCGACCCCAGCTCACCTGTACCTTCCAGAAATACGCCGCACTCAAAGTGCGAGTGTTGCCTGAAACCGCGTCAACTCGGCGTCAGCTACTTCATGACGAGAGGCTCTGGAGCCACATATGGATCAAGTTCATCACTTTCCACTTAACTTACAATCAGGGACACTTTTTTTCGCTGCACTTGAGCTCAGGTTTACGTTCATGACTCAATGATTTTAATTTCTACTCTTTATATTCATCTAATGCGGCAAATATTAAAAAAAAGNAGGTTTACGTTCATGACTCAATGATTTTAATTTCTACTCTTTATATTCATCTAATGCGGCAAATATTAAAAAAAAGACTATAAATTTTCCCGTGAAAACGGGTGCCCCTTGTCGTGATTTAAGAGCACTTGCGAATCAAGACCACCGATTTGGTAGGCTGGTGATCAATTACGTGGTGTAGTAATAGACCGTCTTTGCCTTTACGCTTATATATATGTACCTCAGAGGTAAGTTGTTCCAACTCTATAGAAAAAGGAGTTACGTCATCTTACCACTAAGACACAGAAATTTGCTCTCAATTGCGCGACTAATTCGGGCACCTTTTTATTGTAGTTCCTAGCCGCTGTGCTCCAGGACTTAACATTCACATGCCTGGCACAACATGTTTATGCAAAAGTTATACAGAATTATTGTTGTCACGTCCTGCCTACTTGGGAAGCAGGTGAGCTACGGACTTGGATGAATTAGCCGCTCGAGTCTCATGCGCAGCTGGATTAATTCAATTGTCTTCAGGAAAGGTAAGTTCCAGAAAGATCTGCGATTTCATTGGCTTATAGTACGCTGGATACGCGAGCCTACGATATTCGTGGGTCGGCGAATAGTCAGCTTGACTCCAAAGAACACAGCTTGCCCTGAATCCCACCATTTCTAAGTTGCATGTTTGTAATTGACTCGCGCCGAGCATGGTGGTGCAGCAGCAGGACACTCGGTTCGGATACGGAAGAGCCTGTGTTCGATTTTCGGCCTCATGATCACCTGAGTAGGGTTTGCCATGTTTTTCCTATGTCAGGGCAGACAAATACTGTTACGTTTTACTAACCCACTGTACATAGCTGTGTACACAATGCAATGTAAGCTTGTTTTCGGTGGCTTTTGTACACTATGAGGCTCAATGACCGATGTGGGTTTCTGATTCGTTAACCGTGCTACAGCTTTACATTGCGAATGTTTCATATTGGTATTNGCTCAATGACCGATGTGGGTTTCTGATTCGTTAACCGTGCTACAGCTTTACATTGCGAATGTTTCATATTGGTATTGCATAACATGAATCATAATGTGCATTGACTGTAATAATGAAACAAATGCTATGACGGCTTGAGTGCAGCAAGCATAACAATTACTTATTAGCAGCGGCTGAAACTATGAATTAAAGAGGGTCTGAAGTAGTTAATGCATTTAATGGCCACTTCTTCCCTCATTCTTGATTGTCCGAAGTTAAGACCAACACATCGAATTGCAAAAATAAGTTAAATGTGGCTGTGTATGAAGGGTAGCTTGAAAAGGCGCGGAATTCTCCCAAGCGCGAGGGTGCAGTCTCACCTAGCGCAGCGACGCCGCAGCGGCTCGGCCGACGCCTCGCCGGGCCAGCGGGCGGGACGCGAGAAGCGTCCAACGCCCGCGAAGGCCCGGCACCGACTGAGCCGCAGCGCCTGGCTGATACTCGCCCGCAATGCANAGTTTTTACACGACTTCGAGAAGGCAACTTGGCTAGATATCTTTCAAGGCTCACCTGCGCACACACCCAGTTGTCGCGAGAAGAATTCCTGCCTATTTCTAGGTCCAAACACTTTTAACAAAGATATATACTTTTGATAGGGACAACCCGATTTCCGTGAAAACATTTCATTACCCATTGTATTTCGTTACCATTCAGCTCATATTCACTTGGGTTATTCGATGATTTACGTGTTGTACATCTAAGGTATCTGCCCACCAAACACATATGTACAGTATCTGAGAAACTTAATNATTCGATGATTTACGTGTTGTACATCTAAGGTATCTGCCCACCAAACACATATGTACAGTATCTGAGAAACTTAATTCTGGTTGGTCACGCGAATAAACTACAGGTTTGCAAGTAGGATGATAATATAGAGCCTGCAACCTGCATCGAAATATTTTCGCAAAAATCAGGTGACCCTAATGATAGAGTGCTTTCAAAACAAATCTATATGTATATATATATGTTAAAGTAAACGTAAGTCATAAAGCAAAGTCTGTATTTTAAAATTATGTATAAATTATGTTTATTTTGGAAATTTGCAGTTGCAGAAGTTTTTTTATGAGTATTGCGATGAATAGGTATATACCTAATTTTAATATATTTATAGTTGTGAGCCTGTCATTTCGCGTTGTAAAACGGCACCACGCTACACTTCACTGCCTTATACTTATTCAAGAATATCTCATTTCTTCACTGCCAGCTGCCTGAGTCTCCTGTTCCACTCGGCCTAACGCAATGGAGCCACCAGAGTGCTACATGTTTGCTATTGGTGCAGACTCCCGCAGGGCGTGTCGGATGTGCCGAGGTACAATGACACACATTAAGATAACATATATTGAAGTGAAGTGAAGTGAAGAGATTTGGGCGGCTCTTAACATCGAGGTCTTGAGAGCCAATGAGGGTTATTGAAGTGAGTATTGAGAGTTGCCTGAATGAAAGGGATGGGGAAACGGGATATCCCCGAGAAAACCCGCCGATCAACGGCATTGTACGGAACGATTCCCACTTCCAAAAATCCGGTGACTCGGCCNATATCCCCGAGAAAACCCGCCGATCAACGGCATTGTACGGAACGATTCCCACTTCCAAAAATCCGGTGACTCGGCCGGGTAATGAATTCGGTTCGCCTTGATGGTAGGCGAGCAAGCTAACAGCTCAGCCACCGTAGCCCCGTAATTTATATTGACATTACGCCTAGTCTGTCTCTAAATAATAACACGAAATTATAGGTTCTCTATTTCATGCAGGTATTTTAAAACACTTGAGCTTAAATCAACATTTGTGATCTAGTCATTTTAAATGCTACGCATTTTAGATGAGATCATGTGAACCACAGAGGCTATAAGTATTTCCGTTAAGTTATCAGTTGTCTTATCTTAAATATACAGGGCTACTGACCAAACGAAAACTTAATATGTGCACATAGCATATTGTCTAATATTTTCGTGTAAATAAGCTGTTTCTGATAATGACGTATTTTACTAGTAAAGAAAAACCGAGGTGTATGAACTAGATAATTATATATTGTAATATTCATGGTTGTGTAACTTTAAAAGCATTTTTAACAATAATGTGAAGTTCATGTCAGTATAGACAGTAATTGATTATAGTTGACTAAAGAGTGCTGTAATGAAGTAATCAGGCCTTAGCTGAACGACCGGCCTGATCACACCTTCGGACATTAAACCAGGGCACGAGCGTGATTGCAGTAATACCTTGCGAAAGACAGTTGCAGAACCCCCTCCACCGGCCAGTAAACGGTACGGAAAATATTAAACAACGCGCCCGACATAGGCCGACGTAACCCTAGGTCCAAGAAGACGTGGAGATGGGTGCTTCCGGCATTCGTGAACTGCCTCCGGCAACATAAACAAGGTAGGCACTTTCCAATTATATTGTTATAGTAGTGGCGTGCGGTAATTAAACTTATTATAATTAATTAGCAGCTTGGTATTCAATTTAAGCTCTCCCGATCAATAGTCACGTAAATATTCATTTTATAATCCTTATGTTAAATAAACCCCATCTTTTACTGTTGTGCTCTATCCAATCATGACTCATTATTAAGCTACTCACATAGCCCTTTCAGGTATGAATTGACTTAAAAGCTAATTCTTAACAGTGCGTACTTGACATTTTATAAAAGATTGTTTATTGCTGATGTTAATGTTATTTGTGTGCGAAAGAGTTATCAGTTTAACTAATAACGATACAATTAATTTTTTAATTGTTGATCTACTGGTGTATTAGTACGGTTGTGGCACAAACGAAACAGCATAACAGTTAAGAATGTGTTTACTGTGCTCACGCGCGCACTCGTGAACAACCAATCAAAGTTCAAAAAGATAAATTGTTGAGACCGTTGGCGAAGATAAAGAAAGCTTCAAACAAGGTCTTGTTTACAACTGCCAACAAAACTATATCTCCTGGTGAAGGTCGAGGCCTGATTCTGACCCTAACCGAGGCAAAAAAACTTTTCTAACCATTAGAGTCTGAGATTCGTTGGAATTTCTCCATAGTCGAAGCTGATTTCCAAAAGAAAAAAAACACAATAAGTATATAATATGCACACAACTTAAAACAAATTTCTAGTAAAGAATCTTGCAAAATAGAAATAAATATTCATTTTCAACGTTTTTCGGTAAAATTTTGTTTTCAATTTTTTATCACTTGTTCCCAATTTCACCAAAAATCATAGAAAATAAAAACTTATATTTATTTTGCACTTTTTGTTTGTTTAAATGTGTTACTTTTCTTGCATTGTGTGAAGGGGGGTGGGGGCACGATTTTCGCGAGTAGGTTTCTTGACTTGTATTTCATAACTCTTTAGCTCAAATCTGCATTTGTCATTGGNATATCCCCGAGAAAACCCGCCGATCAACGGCATTGTACGGAACGATTCCCACTTCCAAAAATCCGGTGACTCGGCAGGGTAATGAATTCGGTTCGCCTTGATGGTAGGCGAGCAAGCTAACAGCTCAGCCACCGTAGCCCCGTAATTTATATTGACATTACGCCTAGTCTGTCTCTAAATAATAACACGAAATTATAGGTTCTCTACTTCATACAGGTATTTTAAAACACTTGAGCTTAAATCAACATTTGTGATCTAGTCATTTTAAATGCTATGCATTTTAGATGAGATCATGTGAACCACAGAGGCTATAAGTATTTCCGTTAAGTTATCAGTTGTCTTATCTTAAATATACAGGGCTACTGACCAAACGAAAACTTAATATGTGCACAGAGCATATTGTCTAATCTTTTCGTGTAAATAAGCTGTTTCTGATAATGACGTATTTTACTAGTAAAGAAAAACCGAGCTGTATGAACTAGATAATTATATATTGTAATATTCATGGTTGTGTAACTTTAAAAGCATTTTTAACAATAATGTGAAGTTCATGTCAGTATAGACAGTAATTGATTATAGTTGACTAAAGAGTGCTGTAATGAAGTAATCAGGCCTTAGCTGAACGACCGGCCTGATCACACCTTCGGACATTAAACCAGGGCACGAGCGTGATTGCAGTAATACCTTGCGAAAAACAGTTGCAGAAACCCCCTCCACCGGCCAGTAAACGGTACGGAAAATATTAAACAACGCGCCCGACATAGGCCGACGTAACCCTAGGTCCAAGAAGACGTGGAGATGGGTGCTTCCGGCATTCGTGAACTGCCTCCGGCAACATAAACAAGGTAGGCACTTTACAATTATATTGTTATAGTAGTGGCGTGCGGTAATTAAACTTATTATAATTAATTAGCAGCTTGGTATTAAATTTAAGCTCTCCCGATCAATCGTCACGTAAATATTCATTTTATAATCCTTATGTTAAATAAACCCCATCTTTTACTGTTGTGCTCTATCCAATCATGACTCATTATTAAGCTACTCCCATAGCCCTTTCAGGTATGAATTGACTTAAAAACTAATTCTTAACAGTGCGTACTTGACATTTTATAAAAGATTATTTCTTGCTGATGTTAATGTTATTTGTGTGCGAAAGAGTTATCAGTTTAACTAATAACGATACAATTAATTTTTTAATTGNTTGCTGATGTTAATGTTATTTGTGTGCGAAAGAGTTATCAGTTTAACTAATAACGATACAATTAATTTTTTAATTGTTGATCTACTGGTGTATCAGTACGGTTGTGGCACAAACGAAACAGCATAACAGTTAAGAATGTGTTTACTGTGCTCACGCGCGCACTCGTGAACAACCAATCAAAGTTCAAAAAGATAAATTGTTGAGACCGTTGGCGAAGATAAAGAAAGCTTCAAACAAGGTCTTGTTTACAACTGCCAACAAAACTATATCTCCTGGTGAAGGTCGAGGCCTGATTCTGACCCTAACCGAGGCAAAAAAACTTTTCTAACCATTAGAGTCTGAGATTCGTTGGAATTTCTCCATAGTCGAAGCTGATTTCCAAAAGAAAAAAAACACAATAAGTATATAATATGCACACAACTTAAAACAAATTTCTAGTAAAGAATCTTGCAAAATAGAAATAAATATTCATTTTCAACGTTTTTCGGTAAAATTTTGTTTTCAATTTTTTATCACTTGTTCCCAATTTCACCAAAAATCATAGAAAATAAAAACTTATATTTATTTTGCACTTTTTGTTTGTTTAAATGTGTTACTTTTCTTGCATTGTGTGAAGGGGGGTGGGGGCACGATTTTCGCGAGTAGGTTTCTTGACTTGTATTTCATAACTCTTTAGCTCAAATCTGCATTTGTCATTGGGTGATATACGTTTCTTAAGTGTATTCCTGCCAACAGAAAAAGTGAAGTTTCGCAGTGAATTAACTGTGCTTGTTCACTCAAGTACGAAAGTGTCTTCTGATAAAGACGCGAGACCAATAAGCAGAAGGAAACAGCTGATGATGCCGTAAGTAGGGACGCCTGTTTCTCGCGAAAATATTTCCGCGCAGGTTTTATTTCAACAACTTACAGTTATAGCAGCAGTATTGTTTTGCTTATTGGCACCGTATTTCTATGAAAGGACACATTCTTACTTGACTGGCCAATCAGATTTGCGTTATTCTGATACCGCACCCCTGTGATTTGAAGGCAGACATCTTGGACGCGTGCGAGTTACAATTATCCAACCGCGATACCGGTTCTGAACTATCATGTTTTGGAGTACAACTGGTTGTAAAATATTTTCGCGTAAGACAAGTGGCCATTGCCGTAGGGTATCGAAATATAGCATGCACGAAACTCATTTCGCGAAAACCAGGTGTCCCTAGTTCAGCTACACCAATGCCACAAAACCTCAGAAGTATGAACTTTTCAAGCAGTCGCAGATTTACTGTAATAGCACGCTCTCTAAGAACTTGCCAGTAACTTGTTGAGTTCCGAATTAAATGACGAGGTCAGGTGTTGCAATGGTTACATTTTTGATGGGCGCTGCACGTGTATCGAGTGTGCTTCTCACGGCGCCCAGCGAACAACATTACTAGGAAGGAAAACTGATGCCCTGTGTACAGTGATGACCACATATTTCCTTTATGTTCAGAATATCCTCTCTCTTGGACACGGTGAGCGAACGAGTTCATATTCCGTGTGACGCTCACAGAACAAACAGCTTTTGTTTAACCACGAATATACTCGTGCATACGGGATGCTACTCTATAGTAGAAGTCAAGATGTACGCTTTGTGCGATCGTGAACCAATATAGCAAACGCTATCCCTGTTGGAAGATATTGCCAGCTGCTGACACTATGTATTTATAATTGTCTGTTGCTTGTACAGCGGTATAATAATAACTTTTTCATAAACTTTATTGCTTGAGCGGGTGACGTTTCGCGAAAATATCTTGTTCCAAAATTTTTTTTCCAAAACTTCTAAAAGGCGTGTACGATTGGATGTTAAGTTCGCTTTCTTAGTTTAGCTGATTAAATGTGAATCACGTTCGTTTTAATATGAACTCATTCATACCCAGTGTACGCTATTGTGTTAATAACGCACAAAAAGGTAACTTTTAATTGTAACTGTACACTAGAAAGCTCACTGTTCAGTGACTTTGCCTGAGCGTCATTGACACGTAAACCGCTGACTGTTTTAGGTTTTGAATGTTTTATATTACTGAAACCGATCACGAAGCCTACAGCTAATTGATGGTGATAAGGAGACCAGTGTTGTGTAAGCCTAAGTACGAAAAGCGCCGAAAGGTTTCTGACGTGCAACACGTGCGACAATGAATTAACCGGTTCATTCACAGTGCCCATTATCGAGAAAGAAAATGTTAAACATAAATGATATTAATGGTTGCAACTGTACACGACTAGGAATGAGTGGTCGGTGTTTCGAACGCCTTCCTTCTGATTTGTTGAAGTTTCTGCGCCTCTCAATTTTGAATGGTCAATGCTGACATCAACGAACACGCAGTGTTTTGTTGCTCGCTGCCAGAGGCGCGCTCGACACAAGTGCAGCGTCTTCCAAAAGTTTTAACGATTGCAACACTTCAGGTGGTACATTAATTCGTGACCGAAGTGGTTAAAGATGTCCTGGAAGGAATAAAGACACTGAATTGTCATTGGACCTACCAAAGGACGAAGTGTTTTCTTAGAGACAACGCAGCCAATGACGCAAGAAAATACGTGATCACACACACTGAGTATTATATTACGACAAGAAGAGATATGTTTTCCTTTTTTCGAATTAACTTATGTTTAAAGACGTATTTTCAAGAAAACCGTCAGAAAGCACGTTGCAATTGAACAATGCATGCACACGGCACTAGCTTGTCTGTTGCAGTAGGCTGCGGTATGCATGAGGCGTGCGGTACTTCCACAGAGAGGGTCAGTATTTCATGTGCAAGCAGTTAACCCGTACCAAATATACACTGACAAACAATAAACTACAACTGTGTGTACTGAAATACGAATATCTTGTGCTGAAATATTTTCAGCAAATGTTATATTTCTTACTTTGTACATTACGGAATTTAGTAAGTGTGGATATCGATCTTCAGAGCATTTCTGAGAACCGAGGTAATATTTTAGTATCTTATATTATGTATATATTCACCATGTATAACAATTTAAATAATCGTTCTCCTGCTGACTAGTATTAACCTCTTAACATACACATTCTTCTTTCGTTTCAGGTGTTGCAAAAATAATTATGTAGTGTGAGAAGTACTTATTAACTACTTATAACAACTGACACCTTGGAACCTATGGCAATGCTTCAGGTAGATCCACGGCACAAGAAGAAACGAATTACAAAATAGTTGGTGTATAAGCAGCAGCCAATAGCAGCCCAGGGAATGGCGAAGTCTGTATTGGTGCCAGTTCCTGAGCTTGTACAGGACCGACCATGATTTAACTTATTCTGCAACATTTCAGACGTGAACGTATACTAGCGACAATATGTTAAGTGATTAATGTATTTATCGTCCGATATATTTAGAAAGTGATAATTTTCAGAATCATACATACGCTACCAAATGCGAGTCTTTATTCTGAAGACCATAATAAAAACATATTTTATTATTTGTTGTTAACACCGTCAAAAGTTGGCGAAATTATCTCTTGCAAAAAGCTAGAGACGAAACAACTATCTGTGTCCGTAAATAGCTGAAAATTTATTTTCCGTCGCTAGAGACAATGGTTTATCGAGGGTAAGTTGACTGTTAGCTGCGATTCAATGCACTGCGCACATTTACAACAGTTTTCTATCGTTATTGGCTGTCGTGCAACTACCAAGATACTCTTTCATTTCATTGGGCCAATAAGCATCGTGATACTCTAAAGACGGATGATTGTGAAGGGTCTTCAAAAACTTAGTCGAGTCATAAACTTGATCATCTTATCATAAAAGATTAAACTAGCTGGAGTGTTATCGAATATATGCTGGCTCTTTTTTACGCGAGTTTCAAGTGCTTCTGGCTGTAGCTAACTGCTTCCGACATATTTTCTATTCAGTCCTCCACAGAAAGCTCTTCAGATATATCGATGAGTGACTGTCAATGGTCCGCTATTTTCAAATGTGTGGCCAGGCCATATTCGCGCTCACTTATAAATACCTGCGAAACCAATAAATGTGATTTATCAGTTTGTTGTGCTCATTCAAGTTATTTTATTGTCCAGATGTGTTCGTAGCACTCTCAACATTTGGCGAAAACATTTAGTGAAATTATTGTGTTTAACGTGCTAAATGTAAAACGTGTACATGCGCCAGTAGAGAGTAGAACACTCTACTAACTGTTGCATTTCGATATCGATATGTCTTTTCTTCACTTATCTACGCGTAATTCACCAGTTATGCAAAGATATGCCTGTTAATTATTTTCTGTGATAGAGAATGTGACTATGTTCTAGTGCACCAATAACATTAGCGATTCCAGGAAGTAGTGCAGATCAGATCGTGACGCACAGTATTTTAGTTAATGACGGAGAGTTTCTTTCGGCAACACAGAGTATTGCGAGGGATATTTTTCACCGTATACCCAGTTCTTACTGGTCTAAGGAATATCACGTACTATATGGGCGTAAGAAGTTTAATAAGAGAAGGAATATTGAAAAATTGTTGCTCGCATGGCGTGCGGACAACCTGTTGAAAGTGTAAGGCTCTGCGATATTTCTATCAGCGAAACGTCATTTATCTTCTGCTCCTAGCAAAGATAAAACTAATGTTGCGCCAAAAGTATCAGTGTTACTACAACAGTTATTTGTAGTTGTCTGTGAGCCGACAGTAAAAAAAATGTCGCTGTTAATGTTATATACAGTAAAGATATTAATGTAACATTAAGTACATTTGTAGCAACGTTTGCTCCTTACTGCACTGTCAACATTAAGATTGTGTTTATGTTGCGGCAAAACAATTTTTGCTTTTAATTGATGTTAACATTTGTGTTAAAAGTGTTCTTGTATTTTCTTTGTTAAAAATAATACATACCAATGTAAAATAAACTCTGTACAATTATTTTGTCACAAAAAGAAATATTATCAACGAAATAAACAATGTCGGTGGGGATGGGAAAGAAACCCGCTCCGTGAGTGCTTGACGTTCTCCACTTTGAGAATCTCAGTCCTACAAACGGCTCTATTCCAACATGTCTAACTGCATATCGTATTGTCGATATTCTGAAACATTTGACGACAAACCAGCAGTTCTCTTTCGTTATGTGGAAATACTTTATGCTCTAGAAATATGTACATATTTTACACACGTAAACTGCTTTGCAAGGCTTTAAAGATGGAATAAGCTACAGTTAGTTCTCATACTCTGCTTTAAAATTTAAATATAGTGGCTTACTTTTATGATGTTAACGTTGTTCACTACTATCCGCCATTTTACAACACCAAGTGAATGAAAGTTTGTGTTTGTTGGACAGTACTTTAAGGTCACAGTAACACAAAATATTTTGTTCTTCCTGTTATTTATAGCGTAATATCACACTTGGTTACGGCAACATTACTTAGAGGCTCTGTTAACATTAACACTTTTACAGCACATTTGCATTATATTAATATAATTTTTTTTTTAATGGTTAACATTAACTTTATCACAACATTATGAATTTTATTACAACATAAAACCTTTAAATATATGCTGTAATAATATTTTTTTGTAGCAAAAACAATAGACTTTATGGTGTGTGTGCTTACCAGGCTTAAGGATATAATTAATTGTATGTACGCGTGACATTTTGAAACCAGGGAGTATAAATAAATGGTTGCCCGTATGGTATACCTGTTGTAAGAGTTAATGTCAATGGTTCCTAGACTTTGACCATCGTGAAACCCAAGTCTACAGCAACCGGATTTTACTTCCAGTGCCTCCTCTGAGGAAGGGAAGAGTTAAAAATACCCGAAATGTCGTCATGTTCTGTAATGCGGTCTCTGTTGTGTTTTTATGTACTTTAAGCTCAAAGCTTTTTGTATCTGTATTTTTTAGTATTTTTGAAGCATTCTTCTTTATTAGCTATCGTCCACGTCATTGTCGTTATAGATCAATTTTTTTACTACAATCACCATCGTTTGGTTATTTTTTCTTTTTTATTAACAAATTTTGTTAATTTGCTTACTAGGCTGCTACAAAATATTTTTTTCCGTTGTGGTCATTCATTGTTGTGGTTGTTTTCTTATCAGCTTCTGATGTTTGTTACATTGTCTATTGCATGGTGTGAATATTATTACGACGCATGTTGGTTTTTAGACCTTTGTTGTCATATTTTGTTGTTTCACTGGTTTGTATCCTAATTTATTAAATTACTCTGTACGTTTGTAATTAGTTGAATTCTCTATTCGAAATGTCATAAAAAAATTTTTTAAAAATTTTATTGGTCATTTTGTTGAGCATCTAGCCTACACCATACTTTAACCATTTAAAAGTATAAATATTTTCTATAAATACCCTTTCGATCTGTCTGTGGATATAAGAGTGTGTCAGATTTATCGTTGAACCAAATTAAATTTTTAGGGACATCCGATTTCCACGGAAAAGCATTCCCGTCTAGTTGTGTCCACAAGTAAGATTGGAATGTTGTAATTGCTACGCATCGTGTGTGTCTACCTGCAAATCACATACGTACACCATCATAGTAAACTAATAATGATTGGCCAGTTGAGTAAGAAAATGCCTTCGCACAAAGCACATGGCCAACAAGCAATAGATATCTGCTTATACGCCCGTAGGATAATGATATCTGTCGTGAATAGAACTTTTTTTCCCGAAATTTGGGCAACCCTACCAGTAACAGAAGGGAAACTGCATTTTTGCATGTAGGTTATTGAAGTGTAGTCTGCATGGAACTCATCGCAAAAATCAAGAATTACAGACATGGTCATTTTTCAAAGGTTCATTTGAGCAGTCTAAGGCAAGAGTGAAAAAGCGGCATTACCAATTTTAGAGCCGCACCAAAATTCTCGCCCTTATTTAGCGGAACATAAGGCTTTAAGCCCTTGTGTGCTTGGATTGCTTTTGTGATACAGCTTTTTTTTTTATTTGACACGCCAAGCCAGGCTCTGACCCGATATGAGACGATTAACAATGGGATGGCTGAATCATGTGCCGTGAAATGAGAAGATAAACTGTATCCTTCCTGTGACACAATAAAATTAACAAAAAAATAAATACATCGACTTGAATACACGGGACTTTGTAAACTGTAACACGCTGCTTTGAAAATGAAGCGAATCACAAAAATCCGTTTTTTCTTTTAAGAGCTGGTCGGACCAGAAATTTGTTTTGTTAGAAAACGCCAGTTGAAAAATTAACGCTTTGAGCGGAGAACAGATTTANTTTTTTTTTAATGGTTAACATTAACTTTATCACAACATTATGAATTTTATTACAACATAAAACCTTTAAATATATGCTGTAATAATATTTTTTTGTAGCAAAAACAATAGACTTTATGGTGTGTGTGCTTACCAGGCTTAAGGATATAATTNGCTGTAATAATATTTTTTTGTAGCAAAAACAATAGACTTTATGGTGTGTGTGCTTACCAGGCTTAAGGATATAATAAATTGTATGTACGCGTGACATTTTGAAACCAGGGAGTATAAATAAATGGTTGCCCGTGTGGTATACCTGTTGTAAGAGTTAATATCAATAGTTCCTAGACTTTGACCATCGTGAAACCCAAGTCTACAGCAACCGGATCTTACTTCCAGCGCCTCCTCTGAGGAAGGGAAGAGTTAACAATACCCGAAATGTCGTCATGCTCTGTAATGCGGTCTCTGTTGTGTTTTTATGTACTTTAAGCTCGAAGCTTTTTGTATCTGTATTTTTTTTAGTATTTTTGAAGCATTCTTCTTTATTAGCTATCGTCCACGTCATTGTCGTTATAGATCAATTTTTTTACNTTTTTTAGTATTTTTGAAGCATTCTTCTTTATTAGCTATCGTCCACGTCATTGTCGTTATAGATCAATTTTTTTACTACAATCACCATCGTTTGGTTATTTTTTCTTTTTTATTAACAAATTTTGTTAATTTGCTTACTAGGCTGCTACAAAATATTTTTTTCCGTTGTGGTCATTCATTGTTGTGGTTGTTTTCTTATCAGCTTCTGATGTTTGTTACATTGTCTATTGCATGGTGTGAATATTATTACGACGCATGTTGGTTTTGNTTTCTTATCAGCTTCTGATGTTTGTTACATTGTCTATTGCATGGTGTGAATATTATTACGACGCATGTTGGTTTTTAGACCTTTGTTGTCATATTTTGTTGTTTCACTGGTTTGTATCCTAATTTATTAAATTACTCTGTAGGTTTGTAATTAATTGAAAAATCGAAATGTCATAAAAACATTTAAAAAAAATTTTATTGGTCATTTTGTTGAGCATCTAGCCTACACCATACTTTAACCATTTAAAAGTATAAATATTTTCTATAAATACCCTTTCGATCTGTCTGTGGATATAAGAGTATGTCAGATTTATCGTTGAACCAAATTTAATTTTTAGGGACATCCGATTTCCACGGAAAAGCATTCCCGTCTAGTTGTGTCCACAAGTAAGATTGGAATGTTTTAATTGCTACGCATCGTGTGTGTCTACCTGCAAATCACATACGTACACCATCGTAGTAAACTAATAATGATTGGCCAGTCGAGTAAGAAAATGCCTTCGCACAAAGCACATGGCCAACAAGCAATAGATATCTGCTTATACGCCCGTAGGATAATGATATCTGTCGTGAATAGAACTTTTTTTCCCGAAATTTGGGCAACCCTACCAGTAACAGAAGGGAAACTGCATTTTTGCATGTAGGTTATTGAAGTGTAGTCTGCATGGAACTCATCGCAAAAATCAAGAATTACAGACATGGTCATTTTTCAAAGGTTCATTTGAGCAGTCTAAGGCAAGAGTGAAAAAGCGGCATTACCAATTTTAGAGCCGCACCAAAATTCTCGCCCTTATTTAGCGGAACATAAGGCTTTAAGCCCTTGTGTGCTTGGATTGCTTTTGTGATACAGCTTTTTTTTTTATTTGACACGCCAAGCCAGGCTCTGACCCGATATGAGACGATTAACAATGGGATGGCTGAATCATGTGCCGTGAAATGAGAAGATAAACTGTATCCTTCCTGTGACACAATAAAATTAACAAAAAAATAAATACATCGACTTGAATACACAGGACTTTGTAAACTGTAACACGCTGCTTTGAAAATGAAGCGAATCACAAAAATCCGTTTTTTCTTTTAAATGCTGGTCGGACCAGAAATTTGTTTTGTTAGAAAACGCCAGTTGAAAAATTAACGCTTTGAGCGGAGAACAGATTTACTGACAATTAAAACAAGCTATAAATGAGAAGCCTATATAAACTACTGCACGATCATACATTCTTCTGGTCGCTGTATTCCCATTTGCATCCATCCTAGTGGTGCAAACAACACAGTACATACTTACTATACTGTACAACGTTCATTACTGACCGGCTCTCCGGCAACATAACGCCGAGTTGAAAGTGTACCTGTCAGATATGTTTTCCTGTGTTCAATAATCCACCGACCATCCTGTTCATTTAAGTAATCTACTCTTTATAGTGCCGCTGGCGCAATACTACGGTATATAGAACCTTATGAAAACTCCGGAGTAGGTAATGGTTCTTCGCCCGTTCCTTCAAAAATATGGACATCGTCGGTGAATAACAAGGGACACTCGATATTTGCGGAAAGTGTTGAACTCAATATAGATTTCTATAATGTATAGCTATGGACACCTGCTTTTCGCTAAAAGACTTCCACGAAAGTTATATTTCAATACCCTTCTTGCACACCTGCAGTTTTCATTGCGTTATTGCCGCGTGCCTTCGTCGAAAGACAATGCGGTGTTTACTGGGTTAATGAGAATTATATTACTCCTATATTGAACGTCTGTGATTCGCTGGCAGGTACCTAAGACGCATAGCAGATGAAAACATCCAATCGCGATAGTTGATCTGAGATAAAAAGTTTTGAAATAACAACTTAACAGGGATGCTTTTCGCGAATATCGGGCGTCACTATCTACAGGAATATAATTCGTTTTACACTGCCGGTCATTAAAATTTCCACATCAAGAAGGGCCCCTTCCCATGAAGGTTCTCACATTGGGGGACTGCGAAGAGCAGATAAGGGCAAAGACGTGATATGTTGTTCAGTCGAGTGGTGTAGCATGTGCGTCAATGGCTACACTGATAAGCGGTATATAAATGAAGGACAAGGAGCCGCTGAGATGTAGTTGGATTGTTTTTCTCCACTGTTCGTGTGCACAGATTCAGAGTGTATGCCGCGCTGGAGAACATAACAACCATACGAATAGGGGTTACGCCTTTCACCGCTGGAGAATCGTTACTTATCGTGATATTGGCTTATCCTACCACGAATTTGGAACTCGCGTTGCAAGAGATACAACCACAGTGCAGCGGATATGAAACCAGTGGGTAGAGGAAGGACGGGCTGAGCGACGAACCGTAAGCCAATGGACCCATCACACCAACCCGTGCGAGGATATACACCTGGTGCACATGAAAATTGCGGACCGTACCACGAAATCAAACCTCCTCGCTCAGGAGTTCTGGCATTTGGCACATTAATCTGTGTTTGCACACACATCTGCAGCATCTGGCCATTTTGTCAAGGCGACCATTAATGCGGCTGTCACTGACAGCTCACCACCAACGCCAGTGGCTGCAACGTTGCGCAGAGCGTTGGGCCTGGAGAGACGAATGGCATGCCATCGTATTCTTCGTCGAATTCCGCTTCTGCTTGCAGCACCACGATGGTCGCGTCCGTGTGTGGCGGCATCGGGCGCACACCTGGACGAATCCTGCTTTATGCACTGTCATACCGGCCCAGCAGCTAGAGTTGGTGAATGGGGGTGCCTTCTGCCCTACTCGCGCCCAATCCGCATCGCTGGTGCGTTGACCAGTGGAGGCGTTGGAGCTTGTTGATGTCCCCTATCTTCGAAGCCAACCTGGGGCCCTGTACCAACAGGACAATGCGCGTACACATGCGACACACACTGTCCGGCAAATCATAGATAACCCCGCTACACTGCTTCCTTGTGCTGCGCGTTCACCGGATCTCCCATGCATAGAAAGCATATGGTCCATGTTCGGATGACGACTGACATGCCACAGAATACCCGCGGCTATAAGGGAAGAATTTTGGGCACACATTGAAGCAGCATGGGCGTGCATACCCCAGATGGATTTCTAAACTATCTTCCTCTACATGCTGCTTCATGTAACAGTGATTATTGCCACCTGTAGTGGAGCTACACAGTACTTAATTCTCAATGTTTTGTACGTCATACCTATCTGCAAAAGTAATTATGTAACCTGTCAACGATGAGTGTACTGTCAAATAAATATGGTTTGTAAGAGCTGTTTCCCTCTAATTGTTGCAATTTCAAAAACCAGCAGTGCATTTTTCGTTATTGGCATCGTGTCTTTGTGAGAAGATAGTGGATAATATTTGTGAGAGCGAGCACACAGTTCGCCGAATTTTCGAACTCCACTGTTCACACACATTTTAAGAATTTCAGCTGAATTTTAAACAAATTATAAATAATAACAAAAAACTAAAAATAATAAATCGTGTTATAAATTGATTAATCGAAAAAATTCAAAATCATAGAATTGTATTCACAATTTAATTTTAAATCAATTATATGAAGAATTAAATACATATTACGGAATTTAATAGAAATGTTAATATTTTAGATATAAAATTTTATAAAAAAAATTTGTTCTTTAATAGCATTACAAAATGGATAACAAAACAACAAGGAAATGTTCAAAACGCAAACAATATAAAGTTTAGGTGTATTTAAAAATAAAAAAAATTAAAAGACTGTTATTATTAGCAATTTAAAAATTATTAAATAACCACTATAAAAAACATGTTGAGAAAAATAAAAATGGTTTTAGGGAGTATTAGAGCTATTAAAATAGAATTTACAATAAAACATAGCATAATAAAAAAGGTTACTTTACAAAGTATTTTGTAACTATCAGAAATATGCATGCAAAAAATTTTAATAAAAATAAAGATACAAATTTACAAGGTGAAATTCTTAATATAAATGTAATTAAAAAGCTTATTGTGTGAAGAAACTAAAGCTTTTAATTTATTTCTACCTCATATAGCCACAATATATTAAAAATTTTAAGTATGTAGAAAGTAATACAATAAATAGATGAGGAAATGGTGTCACAATAATAAACAAAAACAAACACAGTACTTAATATAACTATAATATTCAAAAGATAACTGTTACATAAAAATTATTTAAACAATTATTAATTACAAATAATAAATATTTAAAATGAAAAATAAAACTATATTATTAAATTACATTTATAAATAATAAAAGTAAAAATAATAAACCAAACCAAATCGTTAATAAAAATCAGTAAATTTTTAACACAAAAAATAATATTTATATAGAATATTTTTTGCGCATAAATAATACAAGAAAAACTGGAGATGGGAATGTGAGCGAGGAGAAGAAAATAAGAGAAAATATTCCAAATATTTTTGAAGAATTCACTGATGAATATAAAAGATTATTGTGTGCAAAATAAATATACAGTACATAATAATAATAAATCTAAATCAGATATAGTAAAATTTATTTCAAATATTATCATTGAAAATATCTAACAAAAAAAATTCCCAGTGCTTTATGATTTGCAAACCTGTTAATATGCTGAATTGAGATCTTTAGCAAATAAATCTACACAAAGAATAATTAGTGTAATTAAGATCTCAAATCATTTTACCAATTTCTACAAATATTATAACCAAAAATGTTGATTCACTTAATCATCTATTTTCTTAAATGAGTAATAAAGAAATCAATAAAACAATTGATAAAAATAAAATTAAAAGGGAAATCAGTTGCCATTAAATCAAGAATACCAAATCATGTGATTAATAATGAAGATAATTATAAAATTCCTTAAGAATTTCTAGAATCAACAAAAATTGATATTATCAAGAGACGTGAATAATTTAAATCTTAATAATTGTAAAATAAAAAAATTCATAACTTTTTGAAAATAAATCTACTATTTAGTGGTTCAATTGAAAACAAGGTAATTATATTTATAGGTAATGTATTTTACAAAAAGGAATTAAATGATTTACATACCTAAACATTTAGAGGAAAACTTAAATAGTTTTTTAGAGAAATATTAGCTAAACCCCGAAGATTGGTCGGAGTTAAAAGGTTGACTAAATACAAATATCTGGATGGACATTACACTCAATAAATAATGGTTGTTAAAAAATACAATANGTTAATATAAATCAGTAAATTTTTAACACAAAAAATAATATTTATATAGAATATTTTTTGCGCATAAATAATACAGGAAAAACTGGAGATGGGAATGTGAGCGAGGAGAAGAAAATAAGAGAAAATATTCCAAATATTTTTGAAGAATTCACTGATGAATATAAAAGATTATTGTGTGCAAAATAAATATGCAGTACCTAATAATAATAAATCTAAATCAGATATAGTAAAATTTATTTCAAATATTATCATTGAAAATATCTAACAAAAAAAATTCCCAGTGCTTTATGATTTGCAAACCTGTTAATATGCTGAATTGAGATCTTTAGCAAATAAATCTACACAAAGAATAATTAATGTAATTAAGATATCAAATCATTTGACCAATTTCTACAAATATTATAACCAAAAATGTTGATTCACTTAATCATCTATTTTCTTAAATGAGTAATAAAGAANACCAATTTCTACAAATATTATAACCAAAAATGTTGATTCACTTAATCATCTATTTTCTTAAATGAGTAATAAAGAAATCAATAAAACAATTGATAAAAATAAAATTAAAAGGGAAATCAGTTGCCATTAAATCAAGAATACCAAATCATGTGATTAATAATGAAGATAATTATAAAATTCCTTAAGAATTTCTAGAATCAACAAAAATTGATATTATCAAGAGACGTGAATAATTTAAATCTTAATAATTGTAAAATAAAAAAATTCATAACTTTTTGAAAATAAATCTACTATTTAGTGGTTCAATTGAAAACAAGGNTAATAATTGTAAAATAAAAAAATTCATAACTTTTTGAAAATAAATCTACTATTTAGTGGTTCAATTGAAAACAAGGACATTATATTTATAGGTAATGTATTTTACAAAAAGGAATTAAATGATTTACATACCTAAAAATTTAGAGGAAAACTTAAATAGTTTTTTAGAGAAATATTAACTAAACCCCGAAGATGGTCGGGGTTAAAAGGTTGACTAAATACAAATATCTGGATGGACATTACACTCAATAAATAATGGTTGTTAAAAAATACAATANGTTAAAAGGTTGACTAAATACAAATATCTGGATGGACATTACACTCAATAAATAATGGTTGTTAAAAAATACAATAATATTGATATTTGATAAATAAATAAAATAACTTATAGAGTAATTTACTAACCAAAACATTTATATCTGACGTGTTATTTACTGGTTTTATATCTTCTTCGTATATATCTTCATCTCCTTTTCCATCTTAACAAATATTTAATTTACTAAACAACAAGTTTTTATCGGAGGTATTATTTACTGGTTCAATAATATCTTCATATATGTCTTCATTTCCATTGTCATCTTCATAGTTATTTAATTGACTAAACAATGCATTTATATCTGATGTATTATTTACTAGTTCTGTATCATCTTCATATACAGGATCAGTATAAAAGAATACCCCAACTTTGAAGGTCTATAATATCAAAATCAATCAACCTACAGCCTTGATTGACCAATCTAATGAACCGTGGAACCGTGAAGATTGTTTAACATACATTCATAAATTTTCAATGTTACCACCATGAGCGGCCCGAACGACATCTACGCGATAATCAAACTCGTCCCACGCTCTTGTCCGCATGTCCGGTGTTACGGTTTGGATGGCGTTCGTAACTCTCGGTTTAAGGTGGTGAGGGGGAAGCGAACTCGCATTCGACACTTCAATGTGAAGGGAACGGTCTGATGTTTCCTTTATGGTGCGCCACCCCATTGGCACCTAGCTGTTAGCGGATACCTGAACGAGACGTTGCCGCAACGCTGAATTGGTCGAGGAGCAGCTGGGGACCAGGCCCTTCATCACTGGCCCCCAAGAAGCACGGATCTTACCCCGTGCGATTTTTTTCTATAAGGGTACATAAAGGACCAAGTATTTCGTCAACCATTGCCGGTGAACATTGACTACCTCAAAACGAGAATTACGGACANGGGTACATAAAGGACCAAGTATTTCGTCAACCATTGCCGGTGAACATTGACTACCTCAAAACGAGAATTACGGACGCCATCCAAAATCACCGGACATGCTGACAAGAGTGTGGAACGAGTTTGATTATCGCGTAGATGTCGTTCGGATCGCTCGTTGTGGTCACATACGTAGAACATTTATGAAGATATGGTAAAAAAACTTCACAGTTCCACGGTTCATTTGATTGGTCAAGCAAGGTTGTGGGTAGTTTGGTTTTGATATTATAGACCTTCATAGTTGGGGTATTCTTTTGTACTCATCCTGAATATAGCCATCTCTACATTAATATTCACAAATTTTCAGTTTACTTAAGAATGAGTTAATACTTGTTTCTGGTGTATTTATTATTTACTGTTTCTACACTATTTATTTTAAATTCATTATTTAATTGTATTTCACTCTTTGTCTTCTTCTACTTCATAATTATATTCATGTTATGTGTATATTATATTTTCTGAATTTATTCTTTAATCATCTTCATAATATAGAGCTATTTTATTAATCAGTACTGTATGTACCACTTATTTGTAAGATCTTATTAGGTTCATGTTTCTGAATATATTAGTTTATTTAAATAAACTGTTATTATAATAGTTAAATGTTATTTCATTCCTAACAACAGCTTTTTAACACCTTTCGACATTTAGATTTTTTGATAAAATTAAATGCATACATTTTTTAACCTAACTGAACGACTTCAGTCATATTTAACCATTATTTTCATCTTTCGCCTTACCAATAACCACTTTGTTCACGTTGGTATGGTATATTTATTATCTTCTCTATAATCTCTAGTATCATATACATTTATCATTTCTTTCGTGTTTTTATAAACATCTTTAGTTTTTTATATTATATACCAACTAGTCCGTAACTTGATAGCATAACTCAACGTTTTTACCATATTTTTGCTTCATTATTTGAAGTTAAAATTATACTGTTATTCTTTTGACATTTCTAAAGTCGGGATTCCTACAAAAATTAGTTTGTTAAATTTTAATTTCATTTTATTCTAAATTTTTATTTGAAATTCTAAATACAAAACTGCTGACAAGTTTTCAGTAAAAAATTGTAGCTCTATCATAATTCCGTTTCGAAATTAATTTGTAATCGTTTTATTATTGCTTAGTAATTTTACGTCTACTCTTTATTATTTTATTTTCAATCATTTTGCCATAAACAGAATTGTTCATCAGCTTATCTAAATCCTTTTCAAAATAATTGGCAACTTTTGTCCTCACTTGTGTACAGAGTTCTATATATTTTTGAAGTCAAATTAATTGTTTGAATTTGAATACTTTGTGAACATCTTTCTACTTTGAACCTTGTTTATGACATAATCGCAATGTTCTCTAACGTGAAATATACTTTTATTTATCTAATAGTGTGGTAACTATTCTATTTATTCCTTCTAGAGCTAGGGGAAAGACTTTATGTTCATCGTGTAATTTCTTTGGATACTCTAAAGTTTCTTTCAAAATTAAACCATCTTCTGAACCATTTGGCAGATTTCTAATTTATTTTGCTGCTTCTCCTGGATATATTTCTTCAGATATCCATTCAAATCCTCCCCACGGTCAAAATTTTGACATTGCTCAATTGTAAAAATTATTTGCATCCAGATACATTAAATAGTTAGAAGCCATATTTTTGTCAGAGATCATTATATGCATATTATTTGCTTTAACATATACTTTACAATAGTAAGAAATTCCACCTNGGGTACATAAAGGACCAAGTATTTCGTCAACCATTGCCGGTGAACATTGACTACCTCAAAACGAGAATTACGGACAAGTTTCGAAATTAATTTGTAATCGTTTTATTATTGCTTAGTAATTTTACGTCTACTCTTTATTATTTTATTTTCAATCATTTTGCCATAAACAGAATTGTTCATCAGGATATATTTCTTCAGATATCCATTCAAATCCTCCCCACGGTCAAAATTTTGACATTGCTCAATTGTAAAAATTATTTGCATCCAGATACATTAAATAGTTAGAAGGCATATTTTTGTCAGAGATCATTATATGCATATTATTTGCTTTAACATATACTTTACAATAGTAAGAAATTCCACCTTAGATGCCTTTTTTTCTAAGAACAAAATTTGCTTAATGTCATTTAATAAATCTAATTCAATTTTTAGTAATTTTTATTGCTGAGTCCCAAGTTAAGCCAGGTGCTGTGTAATACCGTGTAGGAACTAAGTTATATATGTTTTATGCATAAATAAATGTTTCTAATATATCAGCTAAAATAAATATATAATATTTATTGCAAATTTTTTGTATTCTTATAAATACATGATATTGAATTGTTTCATACTTTTTTGTATGTGTATATATTTCATTGTAAATGTGTGCTTTTTCAACTTTGAGTAGAATTTTTCTTTTGGTGGTAGTTTGGTTTCTTGAAAATTTTCTTGTGAATATATAAATTCGTATTGATAAACACACTGTTTTCATTAATAGTTTAAACTGTTTATCTGTGAAGTATCTTTATCTTTCTCTAAATTGCTCTTTCTTAAGGTTGTGGCTCAGATGATCAATACATTCTCATGAATTTGAAAGTATCTAAACAATCTTAAAATTTCTTACTAAATGAAATATATTTTTTCCTCATTAATAGGAATTTAAGTTATGTATTCTTCATAGTTACCGAATTCTCTGATAAATAAATGTGCATCATATCCAGACAAAATTATAAATGTAATTTGGTATGAAGGATTGATTTTAAAAATTTAAATTACAATATGAGTGGGCTGATACTCTATATTTCCCTGTCAAGTGGCCATGATCTTTATATTTTTGTATATTATCTTAAAGAAGATTGATTAAATTTTTAAATTCTACTCTATACTCTTTTAGCAGTACTGTTTGGCCATAATTTAAATTTTCTTCAGCATCAATATATGAATTAAATTGTATTTTACTATTTAATTCCAACAAATATCTGTCTCCATTTTTTAGGAATAATTTAAATGTTTTCTTCACAAATGTGTCATCTGAATTTTCAAAGTCTTTTTCTTACACCGTTAATTTTTTTAAATCGAGATTTTTATCACAAATTTTTTCTTTAACATTTCAATGAAAATATTTGGCGCATCTTTACGATAAAAATTTCGCGGTGTTTTATAAATGACATTACTATAGTTAATATAATTACAAAAACTTTCTATTTCATGCTTCTTATATTTCATTATATAAGTTTTTTCAGGGCTTGTTTCTGAATATTTGACAATTTTGGAAAAAAAAATTCTTTTAATTAAGGTATTTCTTTTTTCACCACTTTAATAAATAAATAGGCTATATAATTTTTTTTAGAAAATAATTTTTTTACATTTATAACGAGGAAAATTTTTAGTCCCCTTTCCGAAGGAAAGAAAACTTATGAGATCACTTTCCTGTCTGTGCGTCTGTGTGTATGTGTGTGTATGAATATTTGTGTGCCTGTGTGTGTGTTTGAGCGTGTGTTTGTCCCTCCCTATCAATTTATGAACGCGTGAACCGAACTTCCACCAAACTCGTTTAACACATAATACCAAGTAAGGGGACTTGACTTAATATTATCGACCACCAGGCACTCTACTTTCAAAATGGCGACAATTGTAAATTTTAGGGCGATATGTTATCTCGGGAACCACTCAACCGATTTTACCCAAATTTTGTATCCTGACAGTGCAAGTTGTAAGCATTAAATTTAGAGGTGAATATCGTTGTTGGTCAGCCTTTTTGGGAGATATCGCCACATAAAAAAATAAAGCATTTATGTTATATATCAAAAAATACTCCACCTATTTTCGCCAAATTTGGCACTAAAGTAATACTATGGTTGGCCAGGTTAATATAAGTAAATGCAATTTATAAGGCAATTATTTAAAAAATGGCGGTCTTACAAATATTTTAAGTCTATTTGGTATCCATATCATTTTACCAAATTCAAAAGCATTTCGTACGTTGACAGTATTTATTATAAGTATCTTGTAGGCTATACAACAACCACTTTTGTCCGCCATTTTGAAGGATAGTGCCACATACAAAAATAAATCTTTCACATTTTATCTCGAAATTTACTCAACCAATTTTAGCAAAATTTGGTACATAAGAAATACTATGATAGGCCAGATAAATATAAATAACCAAAGTTAATTAGCCACTTATTTTAGAAATTGCTATCATGCAAATATTTTAGGTATATTTAGAATAACTTCTATACCATTCGACCAAATTGAAGCACATTTTCTTGGCTAACAGTTTATATTTAAATCATTAATAGGCAAAAAAAAAACAACTTTTGCCTTCCCATTTTGTAAGCTAGCGCTACATGAATTAATAAAATTTTTGTATAATTTCTCGGGAAACAATTAACAGATTCCTACCAAATTTTGCATACAAGTAATAGTACTGCAGCAGTTGATATGTAAAAATATGTTTAAAAAATTTTAGACATTTATTTAAAAAATAGCGATTTATAGCTAATTTAGTATAGTATGCTATATCTTCGAAACCATTTATTCACTTCTTACTTATCTTGCATGCTGGGAGTTAATATTTAAAGACATAAATTTTTCTATACGGAGTCTCTTTTGTATTTCATTTTGTAATATAGTGCCACATGAATAAATAAAGTTTTTATGTCATATCTCGGGAAAGATTTTTACGATTCCTGCCAAATATGTTAAACAAGGGGTACTGCGGTAGGTAATGTTAACTGGTATGTTTTAGGAATGTCAAATACTTTTTTTCAAAATAACGACCATATAGTTATTTAAGTTTTGTATGTTATATCATCGAAACCTTGTAATAAATCCCAATGAATTTTTGTATGCTTGCTTTATATATTTCAACAATCAAAAAATATAAACACAAAATCTCTTTTGTACGCCATTTTGTAAAGTGTTCTTACTCGACAAATTAGAATTATGTGATCTCCGAAAAATTGACCGATTTCTACCAAAATTTGGCAAACAATTAGCACAATGGCAGGCTATGTATACCAAAAAATTTTGAGAGTGTCAGACACATATATTTTCAAAATGAAGGCCATATAAACATTTTAGCTCCGAATTTATTATCTACGAATTTGCAAAAGAAATTTCAATGTAAATTTGTTTGCTGACAGCATGAGTTATATACATAAAAACTGTCCAAGTAATACCTAATTTTTTCGCCATTTTTTAAAATAGCTCTACATGGAATAAAATAGGTGATATGCTGCATCTTGGGAAACAATCAACTAATTTCTTTCAAATTTGGTGAATAAGTTGTACTGTACTAGACTATAATAATTTATATTTTTTAAGTATATAGGTCTCTTATATTCTGAATGGCACTTTTACAAATATTTTATTTATCTTAGTCCGCTTTACATACGAAATTATGTAACAAATTTTAATTTAACTTTGTAAATTTATTATATGACAATAATCGAATTTGATAATATATAAACTTTTTGCCATTCCATTTATAAAGATCGTCACATTATTAATGGAGGTTTTATGACATATCTCGAGGACCAATTAACCGATATGCATACAGAGATATCTCCTTTACCAGATTTTTTGCAAAGTAGTGTCAGGTGAGTAAATTAAACATTTTGTTATATATCCTGAATAATTCGACTAATTTCCAAAAAATGTTGCACACCTACAGAAGGCCTTGTAAATTTTCACAATTTAAATGATATCAGATGATAATTTTAAAAATGGCGGCCATATAAATATTTTAATATTTTTGGCATATATATTGAACAAGTTAACAATTTCATTAAAACTTTTTATGCTGACGTTGTATATTACAAACATCGTGTACAGAGCCCCTTTTTAAGCAATTTTGTAAGCTAGCCCCATTTAATAACATAAGGTTTTTATGCTATTTCTCTGAGACCAATAAACCGATTTCCATAAAAATTTTCATTAAAGTAGCGTTACGGTAGGTCAAGTAAACTTACATGTTTTAGTAGCTCTTACACTTACTTTCAAAATGATGGCCATGTTAATATTTCAGATTAGTGAACCCTATCATTCAAAAAATTTTACTGATTACATCCGATTTTGATGCTCCTAATTCTACCTCCGTGATGCAGTTAATTGCAAGCCAGCATAATTTTGCAAGTTTTTCTGAATTCTGATCCCGGGTAGGCCACTTGTTTATTTTAATTGTCTTGGTACTGTTTCACATGTTTCTGGTATCATCTGTTATGATATTGCGTCAATGAGACATCAACGCCTACCTACCATCAAAACTTTTAAGAACTTCCTTAAAATGTAATTGCACCTATGTAGAAATAAATGGGCTAATTATTTATAAGTAACTTCTTGTTTTATTGTGTGAGGAAATTAACTTTGATAAATCTTTATCTAACAGTAATGACTATTTTTCATCTGTTAAGTACAACGATGTTTGTTATCTTATTCGTTCTTTGCTATTTGTAGAGGGTAAATACTACATTTTTCATCTAAATAATAGGCGTTTAAGTAAAATCAAGCTTTTTTCTCAAATTTAGGTATGTCATTAATTTCCATTAGCATTTCGAATCTTTCTAAGAGTTTATGAATTTCTGTACCAACGTTTTATTACTTGGAAATTCTGCGGATTTTTGTCTAATGAATATAAACAGATTTCATAGAATAAATTAAACCTTTCTGATCCCCATTCTCTACATGAATACATGTTTGTTTTGCTTTAATATTTTCTATTAAATGTGTGCATTGGGATTATATTTATTCATAAAATTTCAAGATTATTTATTGTGTTATGTCCATCCAGAGCTTCGAGCTTCAAGTTTAGTTTTTTTTAATTAATATTTATCTCAAAAATCATTTCAAGTTTCCTCTAAATTTGTAGATCTTAGAACTATTGAATTTCCCGTTATAAGATACGTTACCTGTATATATTCCTTAGTTTTAAATAAACCATTGAATATAAAAATTTATTTTCGAAGGATTTATATTATTTTCATTAAATATTATAATAACCTATATAATTCGGGACTCTTGAAAATATTTATAAATTTTTTTAATTCTAGAAATTTATTATAAAAATTACAATTATTTTTATTATTGATCACATAATTTTGTATTCTTGAATTAAAGGGAACTGATTCCTCTTTCAAGTTTTTTTTCTAAATTATTTTATTAAATACTTCATTATTGATTTTAAAAAATTAAATATAAAATTATTCAACATTTTTGGTATTAATTCCTTTATGGAAATTTGTGAAAGAATTTGATGTCTTAATTACACTATTTAATATTTGTGTAAGTTTTTGTCCTGCCATTCCAGATTAATTAAATTTATATATATTTGCCAAAGATCTCAATTCTTCATATGAACAGATTTTGAAAACACAGAGTAGTGGATAATTTTTTGTTAGGTATTTTATTTAAATGAAATCATGTTAAATTAATTTATCTATATCATATTTTATTCATATTTAGTATATCCTGTATATTTATTTTTCTTACAATAATATTTTATATTGTTTAGTGAATACTTCCAAAATATATTGTATATTTTTTTCTTATTTCTTCTCCTCGCTTACCTTTGCCGTCTCCAGTTTTTTCTGTGTCATTTATGAACAAATAATTTATTTCATATTTATATATTTACATGTTATAATATTTAAATGTTATAAAATTATATCGACCATTATTAGTTCTAGTAATTATCATAACTTTTATTTTCTTATATTATTATTTATTAATATAACATAAGTACATTTTTGTACTTTTTCATGTAATAAATATATTATAGAAAATATGTAATTGTTATTAATAAATTTTAGTAACTGATACATTTTATTATGAATATATTAATTAAACTATTTTATTTATTATAGTTGAGATGCCACTTTCATACATATTTATTATTACATTTTCCACATATGTTCAAATGGTTATCTATTAAGGATTTATGAGGTTGAAATAAATTAATAGCTTTTGTTAATTCACACAATTTGCCTTTTTTTAATTACATTTATATATTGAATTTCACTATATAATACTGTTCCTTTATGTTTGCTAAAATATTTTTACATACAAGCTTTTACTAGCTTAAAGTACTTTCTAATAAATTTACTTTAATTTTCTTAAAATAGTATATCTTGTGTATCCTGATTCATTTTAACACATTTTGCTATAAGTTATAGGGTTATGTTTTTGAAAATCTCTTACATTATTTTATTATTTTTCAACATATTCTTTGCAGTGTTTTTTTGAACATTCTTTACGTTGCTAATCTCAATTGTCTTTTGAATTTTTTATATGCTGAAATTCATGTAGACTTTTCTCTTCCTTGCATTAAGAACGTTATTTTTATTAATTTGTTTTCCATTATATATTACTATTTATTTACAATAAAATTGTGGGAAATTTTTATAAACTGTAATTTTTTAAATTTTTATTGCGATTTTATAAATTTTGAAAATTTTTTTGTAGAATTGACTTTATCTTAAAATTTGCAATACACATTTATGATTTTTTTTCGGTGAGTTGATTAATAAAACGATAAATTTTTGTTTTTTGAGCTTCCTGTTATTTTCGATATTTTTATTTTTTATTTAAATCCTTAAAACGTGTTTTAAAAGTGAGGTTTAAATATTTGGTGGCCTGTGTGCTCGCTTCTCTTAAATATTATGTACTGTAAACAGTTCCTTACTAGACTGGGCAATAATAATTAGTTTAATATTATACTTACTGTACGTCTATGATTCGTGGCCAGAAACCCCAAACGTGCACCATGTAAATCATCCAATCACGCAAGTGGATTTGAGCAAAAAGGTGTATCTAATTTAACTGTTCATGAAATCTTTTCGCGAAAATCAAGTGTGCCTAAATAAAACAAATAATTTTCTTACATAGTCTCTTGTTGACAGATATGTATGTGACCCACTGGGAATCACGGATATGGAACAATGCGATATAGTACGTGTTTCTGTGTGTCGTCAGGGTTTATTTGCGCAATGACGCAAGCCAGAGAACACGTGACTCAGGAGGCGATGTAGGGAAGATGTGGAGAGAGGCGGTGTTGGGCTACCGCGAGTGTGTATGTGACGTTGACGGGCGAAGGCATGGCCTAGACATGTGAAGTTCGGCCCGAGAGCCGTGCGTCACGGCAGCTCATCCACTTAGGGTGGGACGTGGCTGGAAGCACTGTGGTCGATACTGGCCCGTGCCCTCACCGGCAGTTCACAGCGGCTGTCACGTGTAACCCAACGTAACCAGCACATGAGCTGCAAGATACTTTACGTTACCTGACCACTTGTGAAACCAACCTTTGAGAAATATCACCGCACTACGACTGCCATGCGGCCAGGAAAGTTGCTAACGGCGGTGAGAAAATATTTCAATTCCTTAAAAATGAATTTAAAGTCTTACATAAACATTTGTAAATACCGAATTGAATTATTTTGCTCACTGTAAAATAAATTTTTTTTAAAAATAATTCTANTCCTTAAAAATGAATTTAAAGTCTTACATAAACATTTGTAAATACCGAATTGAATTATTTTGCTCACTGTAAAATATATATATTTTTTTAAATAATTCCATAGTTTCACTTGACCACCGCATAACTAAAGTGATGAAGACCATAGCGATGTCAATTTTAAATGTGTAGTAGGAACNATAGTTTCACTTGACCACCGCATAACTAAAGTGATGAAGACCATAGCGATGTCAATTTTAAATGTGTAGTAGGAACAAACGGTGCGCATGCAAGTCGAGGCTAGGCAGGGCTTTCAAGAGTTATTATTACACAGTGATCAGCCTTAACTTGCCTGCACAGTTCCCATTATTGTCTGGCAGCACGTTACAGCTGCTCTGGTCTGGTCGACGCTTTAAAGTAAACTGAAAAAAGAGGTTTTTGTTATAACCAAAAATGATTTTGTTAGTTTGTCACCCCAAAATTTTTTTTGTAGGGAACAGAAAATCTCTTAGTTCTTNTTATAACCAAAAATGATTTTGTTAGTTTGTCACCCCAAAATTTTTTTTGTAGGGAACAGAAAATCTCTTAGTTCTTGCCATTAAATTTGGTGGCAACTGAAGCATAATTTTGTGTAAACTACAAAAGATTAGGAAAATATTTTTCTCCGTGTACATTTGTACATGTGGCCATAGAGTAGGTAAGTGAACAGCGATGTAGTGGCGTGGCAGTTCTATTGACGATGGGGTACCCATTCTCTGATTGACTGCGCGAGGCTCTAAGAACATTCCAAATGTCTTATTAGCATGACGTGAAAGGTCCCATATTAGCTGGTCTGCTGACTAGCGAAGAGGTACCAAGCGCAATTTTCTTGGCGTGTGAGTCATGAGTTCGCTGTATAAGCGAGTGTTGCACCTCTGTACTTTTAATTACTCTGTGACTCTGACGTCTGTCTTGATGCCAAATAATATCGTATCGTGAATCTTGTAGATCCCTATTTGTAATACTTCTACCGCTTTACTGTCAACACTTTCAAGATCTATACATTTATAGACATTCAAGACACGCTATAGTAAGGGACTTGCGAATTTGGAGCCACGGCGGCTGAGCGGTTAGACTGCTCGCCTCACACCAAGGTGAACCGGGTTCAATCTCCGGCCGGTGCACTCCGGATTTTTGCAAGTGGGAATCGTGCCGAACGATGCCGCTGGTCCTCAGGTTTTTTCGCGGATCTTCCGTTTCCCTCGCCCATTTATTCTGGCGCTGCTCCATACTCGCCTCACTTCACCCTCATCGGCTCTCAAGACCTAAATGCTTCACTCACTCACTCACCTACAAAATTCGCGTTATTATTTAGCAAATTGTTAGAAATTTCTATAGGTTTACGGAAACTTTTACGAAGATGTAGAGTTAATTTACGGAAAGGCACCATGTTATGAGAAATAAAGGTAATGAGCTCTGTAAATATGAAATACGGAAGCTCTTCGTGTTTTTATGACTTCGATTTTGAAACACGAACAATGAAGATGATGCCAGAAGCGTACAAAATCCCATATTTACAATCGTACTTTGTGTTAAATAGTAGTAGGTGAGGGGCGAACCACTCATGGAATGCAAATTCGTTGATTCTTGTTCAAATTCAGTTATAGCACAAAACCTTCTGTATACACAGTGAAACACGCACATAACGAAAATAAGACAATTTTCTCGTAACCTCGTTTTATAAACTGCAAATATAACACTACTTAAAACTAAGACAGGTGAGTTCATCACTTTCATGTAAAATGCACATTTACGAAATACTTCGTGCAGAGGAGTGGTAGGTGTGTGGTTCAAGATATTGGCGTTAATTTTTCGATTTTTGTTCAAATTCCACTACAGAACAAATTATTAAACTTTCGTTTTTAATATCTCTTGTATAAACAATGCAATACATTACGAAAATAACATGACTAGACACCAAAAGGCACATGTATCAGATTCATATAAATTCCGTATTTACAACGTTAGTTTTGTAAAACCGTGGTAGCTGAGTGGGCAGAGTGTTGGACAAACAAAAGGTTTTGCGAATTCAAATCCCGCTACCGAACAACATTTTAAATTTTTTATTGTAATTTTTATACGCTACTAATCGCCCACAAAACTAAATTAAAAACATTTTTTTACCCCTTTTTATAAAGAGAAGATTTAAAAAAAATTTGCAAAATTTTTTGCACACGTTCCTAGAATTCTCGGAGAGAACGTTATTGAAAAAAAACAAAGAGATAGTAATTTAACGCAGATAACTGGATAATTTGTAAACTATATTTTCTGTAATTTTACGGACATTTTTTCTAACAGTGCATAAGGCTACACTTCACAGTACTGTATCTACTTGAACCGATGTCGTTTCTCCATTCTCTGCTGCATAGATGTGAGTCACGACCTTTCTCACTGAAATGCACGTGATTGGGGGCATACAGTTGGGAAGAGTTCATTTACTGGCGGAGAGTTACCTAGAGCGTATCAAATAAAGCTTGGTCGGACGAATATGTATCGCGATTCTATGTATGTAACGCAAAATTAGCAGGTCTATTTGCGATTTCTTCACGCTATTTGAATCCATCATTTGGAAAAACACACCACTTACATGACGTGTCTGGTCGTTTACTTAATATGTCATATATCACTTGTCACATATTTGTCTTAACACATATTATTGTTTAATTGAAATTTTATATATATTTATTATAACTATAGACATATTATTTATAACTAGTGTTAATACAGAAAGAGAGAGTTTGTGTGTATATTGGTAATGCCTATTAAGAAATAGTCCATGTATAAAATATTATTACATTGATTCGGCACGAATGCGGTGCGTTGAATCTCTGCTGTCATCATCTAAGCATTGCTCACGTGAGGCAGAGGAATATCCTGGAGGCAGAACTTCAGCAAGAAGTAACCATGAATGAGGTATAGAAGTGAGTCGCATATATCGAACACTACAGGAAATTCAGTTCTATTATTCTATGTATTCCAACTTACAGCTGTCCTACAACTACACACCACACCGTACATGCTTCCTGTACAGTACAACGTACGTAAGTGGCTGGTCGTTAGCAAATAGATTGCCGATTTGATACTGCCACAATCAAATGTCCGTTACCGCGTGTCAAATATTTGAAATCAATCTCGTCGTTTCGAACAACTGTAAAAGGAAGAAAATATTATTTTTGGGGTCACCCGATTCTCGCGAAAAAAAAGTTCCACCAACGCTGCTTTTCAATACTTTAAGGGCACATCAGCAGTATTCTGCTAGTTGGTTGCATATCTTTGTCAAAACACATTTCCCTAATTCAATGGCCAATCGGAATTTAGTTACACCAACACCTTACTTTTGCGGTTCGCAGGCAGACGCTTAAGAGACATCACAAAAATCGTCCAACCACGAAAGCGTATCTGAGCAGCAGTATTATTAAATACAAGTCACGAAAGATTTCCGCGAAAATCGAGTGTCCGTAATTATTTTTAGTCAAGAAAAGTCTTGTTGCTGGGCTATTGTGGTGTTTTAAGCTCCTGATAAACACAAGTGGAACAATCTATGCAAATAAGCAAAGCATGAGCAACACTTGAAAGTGGATAGCAAAGTATTTAGATAATATCCGCTTCACAGCTTATATTATTATATTTATCGTTTAGTAATTATGTTTTGGTAGATGCTGAAATTTTACTAATTTTAATATCTGTTGGTGTTGTTATATAGCATAAAAAATGTTCTTCCAATTTTTTTTATGGTTCCCTTCCCATTACATAGCCAAGACAATTAGTTCGGAAAGTTTAGTTAGATTCTAAACGAAGTCCTCGGTTGAATATTTGATATTATAATTGAAGCCCATACACATAACACGCCCTATTAAATATCTGAGTCAGACATAAATAGTTGGTGAAAGAAAAATAGAATCAAATAAAATTCACCTCTCGGAAATAAATATTATAACAAACCCATTCTATTCCCAATGTCCTATCGCAGCAAATAAAATGCTACACTTGGTACATATTTATGAGTTGAACACTATTATATTAAGAAAATATGCAATCAAAACATGTTATCTTCATGCTGGTGGTTATACTAGACGATTGAGGAAGAGTACTGCCTGAAAAAACGATACGTAGTTTCCGTTTTCATAAGCTCTTATTTGAAATTAATTTCAGGGTTTTTTTTTGTAACGAGATGCGAATTTTGGAGGAAATTTTAAATCATTGTGGATAAAACAAAAATTATTCTATATTTTAAAGTGCAATCAATGTACACTGCAAGTTTATAATAATATATTGCTAATATATTGCATTAAAAATAAATATGTACATTTAACAATAGTATAAAACTATTTCAATTAGATATTTATAATTACAAACATGCAAAATTTCATATGTTCCATGTAACAATGAGTTGCAAACATACTCCATATATCATGGACTCAAAAATTTATTTGCCAAACAAACAAGAATGCTCTACTGTATTACAGGTGAATCACACATTTTTTTTTACTGTTCTGCATTGCAATCATGACACAAAAATTATTTGTTTTATCATTGGGAGTGATTAATTTACATAATGGCGTAGGGCAATAGTCAATAAACAATTTAAAGCGACTGGATTATGAAGAGAATTGAGATCTGAAATCGTACCATGAAATGAATTAGTGAAATGTCCAGATAGCAAACCATTAAACAAGTTTTGGAAGAGTGGTTCGAGACAATCTGGCGGTCCCATTGAGTTCGACAATCCGCTCAGCATCTCCTTCCCAGTCAACACTCTCATTAGCTGCCAAACTTTGTGTATACTAATGAATAATGTTATCACTGTCTGTAATCGGTGTGATGAGTGGACACGTACTTAACCAATCAGATGGCTCCACTACAACAATCACATATGCATATATTATTTGGTAGAGTTTTTGAAACTTGATATAGTTGAAAGTTTCCTTCCATCACCAGTTTTCTATATTAGATTATATTTTATTAGATAATGTATTTATTATTATCAGTTCCATGGCAAAGTTACTGCAGTATATCCTCTTATCCACTTAATCACACAGTAGTGACATTTCATGTTATAACAATTACTTTAATTAAAGATTTACAAAATGGCTAAGGAAAAAGAAATTATTAAGTAGCTTTTATAAATGTGACAAAAATTACAGCAGATTAAACAAAAAGTCGTTACAAACATATTTTAGAGAGGAAGTATTTTTGAAGATTCAGACACAACATTTCGATCATTCGTCAAACGAGCTCGCATTTAAGCCGGGCATACAATCACTCTCACGACAGCATAAATATTTACATCCCTTGTTCACTCACTTACAGTTGCACAAGTGACTGCATCTAATATATTTAAATATACATACATAAGTATATCCGTACACGCTCTCAACTATATATATACGAGAGATAATCGGATAATAATTACAACATCATAAACTCGCAGACTAAAACAAGTATGATATGCACAAATAAATAACACAAAGATTTGTTAACATCGCTGTAAGTTTATTGGCCTGTATTGTATAACATTCCACAGTGGACTAGCGCCTTGGAACTAGCAGGGGAGAAACCATTTAGCATTGAGGTGGCCAACTTATAAAGATCTGACGTCACGAGTGGATGAGATATAGCTGGTAGACTTTGACAGATCATTCCTAATCCACGCGAATCTCACAGTGAACGATAATCCATAAAAGCATTTGTGTGAAGGAAAATATAATTTTATTTGAATTCATGCGAATCTCACAGTAAACGATAAACCATAAAAGTATTTGTGTGAAGGAAAAGGTAATTTAATTTGGATTTGTTATCTATTGTTATATGCTTTTTTTTGTGAATGAAGCTTAATCTTCTTGAAAGACGGAGGTGTCCGGTACACAAGAATTATTCAGAAGCTTTATAACGTGAACTGTATGTACGTTTTATTAAATAAAGCAACTTAATCTTATGATATCTCTGAATTATATTGTGAGATTTTTGTGATTTAAGTTGATTATCAGTCGTATGCAAAGGTTTTGAATTCTATGAAACCGAATGTTTCATTTTCAATTGACTTCACTATGAACATATAAACATACTTAATTTTGGAAACGATAAGAGTTTCAATTATTATTTTAATTACTTTCTAAGTTACAAAAGGCTTACTTCTTTTTAAGACGTGTAACATTGCATACGGATCTATTACAGTAAATACATATTCAGGTAAGAATCTGCAGATCCATAATTCAGCGTATATTAATGCAACAGCATGCATCACTATAACAGAACAATGCAGCTAGTTTAAATGAAAAATAATAATTTTTTGACACTTTGAGTGTTGCCGACGTATTAGGTATTATATTTCGTCATAGGAATTTAGGCGATATATATGTAGCTTGCAATAAAATAACGAAATCCGCATTCTTTGAAGACACGCTGAAAGAAATATTGCTTAGCCATCAGTTCTTATAAGGATCTCTGCAACTAAATAATGCACCAGTAACACTCAAATTGAAAATCACTCAATTGAGCAGGACGTACTGCATGTTATTCTATGAAGGAAAGAACACTTGGCGGGGTGAAGTTCAAGTCAGCATTATATTAGCAGAGAGCCGGCAAATAATATGTCGTTCAGTAAAGTAAGCTGTCCGGTGTTTTATGAACCAATAAGAAGTTCGTAAGTGGGCATACAGAGACTAACAGATGTGATGGTCATGTAGTCGTGAAAATAGGAGACTCACTTCCACCTTGTCTGAACTCTCAGCAGAACTCAAAGTGTTGTTACTATGGCTACCCGGTGTTTGCGAAAAGTATTCCACGGAGACTAGACTTCAATATACTATTAGCACTCCTGCAGTTTTCCTTCCGTTATCGGCCGCATGCCTTCGTTGGAAGAAAGCGTGGAGTTTACTGGGCAAATAAGAACAAGGTAACTGCTATACTGAACGTCTGTGATTTGCGGGTAGCTGACTAAGACGCGCAGCAGTTGAAACCGTCCAATCGCGAAAGTAGATATGAGATAGAGTGTTTTTAAATACAACTTGGCAGGTTTTATTTTCGAGTAAATCGGGTGTCTCTACTTACACCACTTGTTACAATACTTGCGTCTAAATGGGCTGAGTAATGATGCCTAATTTTAGCGAAAAGTTTTCCACACATGCTATATTTCAATAAACTATGGGCATTTTTGCAGTTTTACCTTGCTTATTGGACATGCGTATTTCTCAGGAGATGTACTCTTACTTAAATTGCTGACAAGAACTAAGTTACTACGTTGCTGTATGTCTGTCATTCGCGGGCAGACACCTAGGACGCGTAACACGTAAATCATAAAATCACGGAAGTGGAACTGAGCTAAACTGTTACGAAATAATTCAACTTTCTCCACGAAAATCATGAATTCCTACTTATAAGAGTTAAAGAATTGGCAAATTCGTAAAATATTTAATTATTTAATACTTGAACAGTTTCACTGGAATGGAGTAGGGTAGAGTGATGAAGCGCACAGCAATATTAATTTTACGTATGGTGGTAGAATAAAACGATGTTCATAGAAGTAGATGCTAAGCACAGGACTTTGAGTTGAACATGAACAGCATACGGCAGGTTGTAGAAGAGGAATGAGGGGAGGAGGTGCGGTGAAATTAAGGCACTCCTGCCCGAGAAACTCGTAGGAGAGTGTGTCGCTTAGCTTGTTGCCTACGCCCCGGGCGCCCTGCAAACACGCGCATTATCGACTTTCAATTGTGTAACCTTGCACAAGGTCGTGCAGAGTGCGCATGGCTGCGGCGTCCCTGCTCTGCTCCCAGGACGGACACACGACCGTTGTCCCAGCTCCCACGTGACTGCGGTACTTACGGACACCCGAGTTTCGCCTCTTTGTGTCAAGAGAGTGTGAAGAGAATTTCACTCTCTCGTCACACAACAAGCGGCCAACAGTCAAAGGAAGGCTGCAAGTTTGCACATACGATATTGAAGTCTAGCCTCCGCGTAAATATTTTCGTGTAAACAGGTAAATAACTAGTGCCACCTGTTTTTTGGGAAAACATTTCCGCGCAAGATAGATTTAAAAAATGTATGTGCATACTAGCAGTATTATTTTGCTTCTTGGCGGCGTGTCATTGTGAGGAGACATTTTCATACTTGACTGGCCATTCTGAATCACGTAACTACGATACTTTATATCTGTGGTTTGCCAGTAGACACCTAAGACACGTGCGAGTTAAAATCATCCAATCTCGAAACTGGTGTGAATTAACGTGTTTTGGGTTACAATNAGACACCTAAGACACGTGCGAGTTAAAATCATCCAATCTCGAAACTGGTGTGAATTAACGTGTTTTGGGTTACAATAAGCAGTGGAATTATTTCGTGAAGAACAGGTGCCCCTTTCCAATTGCGTAATTAAAACTGCAGACGTGCAAGTATAATATTGAAATCTAGTTTCCGGGAAATTCTTTCCGAGAACAATATGGGTGTCGCTACGGATAACTCTTTCAGCTCTGAGCAAAACCAGTTCAACAGTACAGTCTGCGCGAAGCTATACAAGCTCGCCACGATAACTGCAGTTCACAGCGTCCTGCCAGCCAAAGCAAAAAAATTCAACAAAGGACGATCGTAAACAGCAAGTTTTGCCAACTCTGCGTAAAAACAAATATCCAAGATTGGCGTTTCCCAGTTTTCTAATACTGGTTTCCACAGATCTGTAAAATTACGTTCACGCGTTTGGTATTAATTTATGTCCTATGCTCACGTAATCGCAATGAGAAGTATGAATTCACGTAATTTTACAGTTTATTCCCAACATTGAAATCCGTGTATTTTGCGAATTCATTCTGCACTAGTCTGGATCGCTCAGTACTTTATACCAGGCTAAAATCAGTTGTTCATTGCCTGATAACGTGTTCAAAATCCTATTTAGTTGTCTGAACTGGCCCGTACACTATGAAAACTACATCACTCCCTTTTTTATAAGCGGTTCAGTGTCGATAAGGGAGTGTGTAAACAACTGTAATGCAATCGTTAAAAATCTGAAAACCTACAGTGCCACCTATGATTTCGTAAAAACTCATAGAGCCATATAAAATTGAAATGAAAATGAAACAGTTTTTTAGTGTCATATTAGTATACATCACCGAATTAACACAAATAAATGGGGTACCATAATTTAAATTTTAAAATATCGGTAGGAAATATAATTTTTGAATTTATCAAAAGAGGTACCGTAAATAATTTTTTTTTAATTTATTGGGTAAGTATAATTTTTTAATTCACCGCAATGAATTTCAGATTTTTAAAATTAGGTTGTTAATGTAATTTTTTATTTTATCAAAAAGGNTTTTTTAATTCACCGCAATGAATTTCAGATTTTTAAAATTAGGTTGTTAATGTAATTTTTTATTTTATCAAAAAGGATACAGCAAAGATTTTCTTTAATTTTAAATCGTACGTTTGTTGTAAATGTGCTGCTTTGAAATTCCTCATCCACAATTCTATATATATTTTAATTAAATTTTGGGTTGTAAATATAATTTTTAAATTCGGCACTTAAAGTTTTTGTAATATTTTTTTTATATTTTATTTCTTTATTAAATTAATTTAGTTGATAAGTTTATTGAATAATGTTTTTATTATATGTAAAATTGTCCGTGCTACATCATATATCTACTGCTAATGTTCTTACTTGAATGGCCAATCACAATTAAGTTACTCCNATTTTTTAATTCACCGCAATGAATTTCAGATTTTTAAAATTAGGTTGTTAATGTAATTTTTTATTTTATCAAAAAGAATACAGCAAAGATTTTCTTTAATTTTAAATCATACGTTTGTTGTAAATGTGCTGCTTTGAAATTCCTCATCCACAATTCTATATATATTTAAATTAAATTTTGGGTTGTAAATATAATTTTTAAATTCGGCACTTAAAGTTTTTGTAATATTTTTTTTATATTTTATTTCTTTATTAAATTAATTTAGTTGATAAGTTTATTGAATAATGTTTTCATTATACGAAAAATTGTCCGTGCTACATCATATATCTACTGCTAATGTTCTTACTTGAATGGCCAATCACAATTAAGTTACTCCAACACATTGCTTTTGCGATTCGTAAGAGGATACCCAAGGCGCATAAGACGTAAATCGTCCAGTCACGAAAGCAGATATGAGATAAACGGTTATGAAATACAGGTCATGAAATATTTTCGAGAAAATCTGATGCTCCTACGTATAGCGAAAGAATATCTGATATTAAGTGTTTTGTAATACAAGAATAACGGTACTTTTTCAGGAAAGTAAGTATTTCAGCACATCGTTCCTTTAACGTAAGACTATCGTAACTAAAGATCTGAATTTTTGCAGTATTTGTGCCGGAAGGTGTAAAATATCTATGATTTTGTAGTGAAATATTGTTCCAACATTCAATTTAATTTTACTGAATGTACAGAATACCAATGTAAACTGTACTTCGTAGAAAGATATTTAACAATAAAGTAACATTCCATTTTTACACATGAGTTTTGAACGTACTGAATGGCACTCTCTTATATAGTAGCACATTTTGAATAATTCACAATCACTTGCTAACATAGTACTTTAAAACTTTTTAAAAAGAGGAAATTATTTTACTTGCATTTACCGTACATAATAAATTTTGAGTTACAATAATCTTGCATTCACGTTGCGATATAACAATATGATGATGATTATTACCAGGAAAATTTGTCGAGCCATTATGGGCTTAGATTTGGTAGAGCTTGAGAAAATGTGAAAATAAACTTGGGAGAGAATATTTAATAAGACTGTAATCTCGATGGTACACGCGCCAGCATGCTCCAGGCGGGGATTAAGGAGCAGCTTGTTCGCAAGGCGAGAGGCCTGGCTGTCTCTGACGTCATTCGCCGCCGGAAATCGATTCCTTTGCTGTTTACTCTGGCGATAATTACTTTGCCGTGGCACGGCCGCTCAATCTACAGCCAATTTGCCCAGCTGCTTCGCGGCAATTTTCCCATCGCCTTCTGCCATTTTCTCGCCAGGGCTTGTGTCTCTCGGCGCGTCTAGATCAGTACGCTCTGCTTGCCTCCCTCCGTTAATTACAGCGAGATATTCCTGCTCACGAGCCTTATTAACCCTTCACGCCCACGTGAACACCCTGCACTCTCAACACAGTCGCCGGCATTAACGACTAACTGGATTTGCGTCACATCAACCATCGTGAGAGCGACATTTCTGCTCATCCCTGTTTTCCCACTTACCACGGTCCTTATTGGTCCGCATCGCATTTGACACGCCTACTACACTGAATAAAGTTTATTACTGGCTGGCTGGCAGCCAATGGAGTGTATGGTTGGCATCCTCCCTTCCCCCCTCCCTTTCTCACCTGCCAAATTTCAAATATCCTTTCGTATGTAACAGACAATATAATCAATATTGTTCCTTCAATTCTTATAAAAATCATATTACATGTATTTAATACAATTAATGTTTGTATATTGTAAATTTCTTCAAAGATACTGACAAGCGTTAAAGAAACTATGAAACTACGTCCACGCGAATTTCGTTCTCATTGTCAGAGAAATGGTCTTCTTTAGTGCAACCCGAGTTCGACTCGGACATATTGTTGTAAGAGTTAACCTATTAAATGCCTGTGTCCACGACAGTGAACAGTTGGCACACGAAGAACATTCATGACCAGAGACCCTTATACTTCGCATAATGAAACGACACCATGCAGGGCTTCATTGTCACATACTTAGTGAAGCAAGTGTTATTTGCCACACTCACTTATTCTACTCGGCCAAGAGGAATGAGGCCACCAGAGTGCTACATGTCTGCTATCGGTGTAGAGTCCTACAGGGCGTGTCGCATGAAAGGAGGCCCAATGACACACATCAAGATAACATATACGCCGTTAGAGCTCTGTTGAAAAGTCAAAAACCTTGAACTTACACTAAAAACCTAACACACATAATTATCTTCTTAGAAGATAGAACCAGAAACTTGTAAATTTCGATATATTGCTCTAATGACTTCAATCGTGCAGGTTGTCAATCAAAATTTAGGAACTACGCGACTGGACCTACTAATGATATGGACTCCGATATAATTACTGACTTTCTGAACAGAAATACAGAAAGGAATATTTCGGTAACTAAAAAAAATATTCCTAGACAGGGTTTAAGGAATTATTGCCAGATATACAACATGGGAAAGTTATAAATGTCACAGAAATTGCAATAAAAAGATAAAATTGACAGTCTATTAAGATATCATTTATTGACCTCAAAAATGTGCGTTCTTTCATAACAAGATAGACTGCAAAGTATTTAGTGCATTCGAGCTTCGGTCAGTGGTTTTTTGGCAGTTGCGTTCGTATAACTCGTAGTCTTGGTAGCACAGGCTAGTTACAGGATCAAACTCGTCCAGGGACTGTNTTGGCAGTTGCGTTCGTATAACTCGTAGTCTTGGTAGCACAGGCTAGTTACAGGATCAAACTCGTCCAGGGACTGTCAAAGAAATAGCGATCCAACTGAAAAATAAACGTAATTGTAAATGCGGTGGAGTTCACTTAATTTCTGGTTTTCTAAAATATTTAAATATTACGCATAAATTTTGAAGTTGAGGTTATATTAGCGGTCACGTACGATATACGTGGAAATCCTGCAGAATCAACAACTAAAAGTCGGTTTTTTGGATGACTAGTCTGGTTGACAGCGAGGCCGCTAGGGACGGACCAAGTCGCTCACACAAGCAGGGACGAGAAAGGAATCGGTGACGTCGTTCGCAAGAGACCATCCCAGCACTCGCGTTGAGCGATTCTGGGAAAACCATGGAAAAAGGAAATGAGGATGGANTCGTTCGCAAGAGACCATCCCAGCACTCGCGTTGAGCGATTCTGGGAAAACCATGGAAAAAGGAAATGAGGATGGCTCGACCGAGAACCGAACCCGGGCCCTCTCGAATACGAGTCCAGTGAAACTTCACTTTTCAGGTGCAGCAGCGTGACTGACTAGTGACGTCACGTACTGGCGGAAGTGCGCGCATGACGGAAGCAAAGTAGATAAGAAAACATAGTTGAGATAGCGCTTACTCCGCGAACTGGCGCCACACGCGCCAGCAAAATGGCGGCACTGTCCAGCAATATGTGAGAACTCCGTCCACCAATCAGCGCCCGGCAACCCACTCGCTAGCCGGCAGCCCAATTCATAGGGGAAGTTTCGTAGCAAGCAGTAGTCAGTTAGTACGGACACTCGATTTTCGCTAAGAGTTCCATTCTTGATAGATATATATACCGTACGGCAAATCATCAGTATTCTTTTGATTATTTGCTACGTGACTTTGTGAGTAGACATGTTGTTACTCTATCGACCAGTCCCACCTACCTGGCATTTGAAGTGCGTTGCAGAGAGTTAGAAACACACGTTTCTCCGCGACATTATTAAACGTCCGTCAAATGTGCCGATGTACGAAAGGAACAAGCACTTCAGACGAGAGCTGCAGAGTACTTTCAAAATGTCACCCACGTTAGAAACATCATTTCAGAAAACTCGAAAACAGCTAAAAATAACTTTTTCAAAGCTTCTCTATCTCAAAATATATGCATTATATATATATATATACACATAAAACTAATCTGAGCCCCCTATACAGACAATTACTAAAAACCAATAAAATAATAGGGTGAGTGATGTAAGTCACATAGGTACACGACTAGAATACTGCACCCCAGTTCAGAGCTTTGCGGTTAGCGGCGATGGAGTGCTAGATGCGCGTGGCTATGTCGCCCTTATCGCGTCCCGGGCTTCTCGGCCTAACATTCGGAATAAAGCTTCAGGTAGGCGGGAGCCTTAACTGCTATGCTGCAATTATGTGATTCGTGGGCAGACACTCTAAATGCGGAACACGTGAACCATCCAACCACGAAAGTAGATCTGAGCTTAAATATTATGAAATACAACTGGTCATGAAATAGTTTCGCTTAAATAGCGTTTCCTTAGCAATCGGACGCACGGCCCGTTCCCAGAGCCTCACACAGCNTCGGCCTAACATTCGGAATAAAGCTTCAGGTAGGCGGGAGCCTTAACTGCTATGCTGCAATTATGTGATTCGTGGACAGACACTCTAAATGCGGAACACGTGAACCATCCAACCACGAAAGTAGATCTGAGCTTAAATATTATGAAATACAACTAGTCATGAAATAGTTTCGCTTAAATAGCGTTTCCTTAGCAATCGGACGCACGGCCCGTTCCCAGAGCCTCACACAGCNGTCATGAAATAGTTTCGCTTAAATAGCGTTTCCTTAGCAATCGGACGCACGGCCCGTTCCCAGAGCCTCACACAGCCAATCAGAGGAGTCAGTACGCCAGTTTGGCTCTGTACGCTTACCTGCTCTGTGACAAGTGTCGTCTGGAGATTGCCTAGAGCACCTCACGTGGCAGGAGCTGGTGCGTATTTGTGCGAGCCACTATGTGGTAACTAGGACGATGTGGCTCTCGGCACACAGCTTATTAATTTTAAATATATATATATATATATATATATATCCCGTTACATCAATTTTTTTAAATTAATGTATCTCCATTGTCGTACATTTTCAAACTACTATGTAATATCTCAATCTTAACGTAGAAAATAATGTTAGCCTCTTGAGCGTCAACGTAGCAGTCATGGGGACGCGGGCAGGTGAAGGGTATANCTTAACGTAGAAAATAATGTTAGCCTCTTGAGCGTCAACGTAGCAGTCATGGGGACGCGGGCAGGTGAAGGGTATATGGATATGTGAAGTGTAGAGACCCTACCATTTCGCTGTATAATCATGTAATATTCTAGGTGTCACACAAGTATGCCTGAATGTTAGTTTCACATATGACAGTCGACCTTCGCTCATCAGACACGCCCTGGAGAAGTCTCGGCCAATAGTGCACATTCAGCACTCGAAGAACTTCATTCAATGAGGACGAGCCGAACTGTAGATATAAACGGTAACAGATAATGAGCTAATTACCTCTGCTCGAGCAGATAGAGAATTATGGAGTCCAGCCTAGTTCCGTTTTAAAACGCGAAATGATAGCGAAGTGCTGTAGCGTATGAGAGAAGTGAAGTGACGTGATTGACGGAGAAGCGAGGAGCTTACCTGGGAGATGCAGAGACGGCAGACAGGACTTGGCGAGTGTGTGTATTTGCGTGAGCAACTAGGCGACAACTGGGACGATACAGCGCTCAGCACAAGGCTTATCAGCGGCAGCGAGACGCGACCTCTGACCCCGGTGCCCTGCCACCGACTGCTGTTGCCCAACTTGTTTACCAGCTCAACTCAGCCGCTGATATTTAAGACTCTCCTGCACCGAGATAACCCTGGCAGCTGTCCGTCAGTGTCGCCGCTCGGCAAGTGCTAACTGCCTCCATTACCACCTCCTCACGTCACAGTAACTACACTCATCTCATACTGGGTCCCACGTTGCCTCACGCCCACTACAGCTCGCAGCTGCACACTCCGCCATTTCGTATATAGCGCCACCTACTTGTCGCGAATATCTCGACACACAGGATGGACTTCAATATTCACCATCCACACTTGCAACTTTCCTTTGCTTATAAAGGGGCCGCGGTGGTCTATTGGTTAGACTTCTTGCCTCCCACTAAGGTTAACTGGGTTCGATTCCCCGTGGAGTCACTCTCGGGTTTTCGCATGTGGGAATCGTGCCGGACAATGCCATTGGTCGGCCAGTTTTTTTCCGAGGTCTCCCGTTTCCTCCACACTTTCATTCCGGCGCCGCTCCATGCTCACCTCGCTTCACCGTAATCGACTCTCAAANGGTCTCCCGTTTCCTCCACACTTTCATTCCGGCGCCGCTCCATGCTCACCTCGCTTCACCGTAATCGACTCTCAAAACCTTGATGTTAAGAGCTGCCCAAATCTCATCTCTCATTCACTCTTAGCTTGGAGACACCCGATTTCCACAAAAATAATCACACGGCGGCAATATTTCAATATCCTTTAAGCACACCTGCAATTCTTCTTCCGTTGATGGCCACACAGCTCATTGGGAAGACCTTGCGGTGCTTACTGGGCCAATCAGAACTAGGTTACTCCAGTACTGAATGTTTGAAATTTGCTGGAAGACATCTATGACGCGTGACTGTTTCAATACTCCACGAATAGGGACATCCAAATCTCGCAAAAAAATTTCCCGACTACTTGCATTTAAAAACACTTTGGTTGATATCAACTTTCGTGGTTGGATGATCAACTTGTAACGCAACTTACCTGTCTGCCCACTTATCTAATATATTCAGCATCAGAGTTAAGCGATTCAGATTGGCCAGAAAATTATGAAAATTTATTCTCGCTAGGACACGCAGCCAATAAGCAGGGCCACCAGTTTTCCCACGACTAGCTATACTCCACAACACGTTAGTTCAGAACCAATATCGTGTTTAGATGTTTTTTAACTTTCCGCATGTTAAGAGTCTGCCAGTTAAACAAGGACTTTTATTGACAGCGTAACTTAATTCTGATTGGCCCAGTCGAGTATAAAATATCTTCTCACTCAGATGTGCGACCACTAAACACAGAAAATTTGCAATCGTGGACGTAAAAAATTGAAGTCTCTCTTGAGAATAAATCAGGTGGCCCTATCAAGAAGCCAAGGAAAACGCGTGACTTGCCCGTAGTGCAATATAATCTAGCCTGCGTGGAATTATTTTCGAGAAAATAAGGTTTTACCGTCCATGAAGAACGTGGCTTTGAGCTAAAGTTTTTTAGATACCAGGTAGTCATCGAATAATTTCGCGGGAAACAAACGCCAATAGTAATTATTTCTCGGCACGTTAGACTTTGCCATTTTGTATGTATTCCATTCGATGTGATTAGTTTATTTTTTGGTTTCTGCTGAAGTAAGGATCTATATTCACTTATGGTTTGGCTGGACGCGATTGGGCTACCTTGTCGTTACTTAATTTCAATTGGTTCAAGTCTGCTCAGGATGTGTCACACCAGTATCCAATTACGAGAGCAATGCTAACTCGCATGTTTTTGAAAACTACTCTGCCTTAAAACAACAACACTAATTTTGCAGATATAGTATTCACACTCAGCACTTTCATGTATGTGTAGAAGTGTAATTGTGTGTGTTGCAACGAATAAAATTATGGTTTGAAAGTATACAAGAGTCGGTATAACGCTCTGCGATATTTCGGGACCAATAAAAATGGGTTTATTTGTAATGTTATTGGTAGAGCCACCTATTTTTCGCGAAAAGGTTTANATATTTCGGGACCAATAAAAATGGGTTTATTTGTAATGTTATTGGTAGAGCCACCTATTTTTCGCGAAAAGGTTTAGGCGAAGGCAAGAATTTAATACCATATACGTACAGTTGCAGCCTTCCTTTAGCTATTGGCCGCTTGTCTTTGTGTGAAGAGAGTCTGTTATATGAATGAGCCAATAAGAATAACGTTTCTCCGATACTGACCGTCCGTGATTCGTGGGCAGACAGAGAAGTAGGGTAACAATTAAAAACATGCAATCACGAAAGTGGGTCTGAACTAAAATGTTTTGGAACACAACTTGTCCTAAAATCTTTTCGCGAAAACAGGTGCCTATAGTTATTGGCATCAGATCTTTTGCAACTATGCAATAAAGTCAAAACAACAAATTATGTCCCCAACCATTTAAGGTACTGCTTTTATTGGATGTAATTTCCTGCTTCGTACAGCTTACGTCAATAAAGTTGCCTCCTCTGCAACGTCCGACATATAGACCCCCATGACTGAAAGGGTTAAGCCACCTTTAGCAAAACATGGATGCTACACTAGTGACTTTGCAAGGTTTAGAGACAACCGATTTACCCGTAAATATTTTCTGTTTGTTAAGATTTCAAAGTAGCCCAACTAAGTTACAATTCTACTTCTGGGTGGTTTTAAACTATCGCGCGTCTTAACTGCATGTCTGTGGATCACAGGGGATAATTACCGATGTAATCTGCTTCTGAATGGCGCAGGCCTGCAGAGGCCTTGATGTCTAGTCGACAGCAATATCATTAGAGATGCAACCAGAAACACATGCAATAGTAGTAGGACTGTTGCAAATACACACTTGCCTTACCCGGCACTCTAACACAGAAACACATGCAATAGTAGTAGGACTATTGCAAATACACACTTGCCTTACCCGGCACTCGAACACAGAAACACATGCAATAGTAGTAGGACTATTGCAAATACACACTTGCCTTACCCGGCACTCGAACACAGAAACACATGCAATAGTAGTAGGACTATTGCAAATACACACTTGCCTTACCCGGCACTCGAACACAGAAAATCTCGTACCATAACCTAGTGGGCAATAAATTGCATTACAGAAGTCGGATTTAAAGTATCAACCTCAGATATAATCAGACCAATGATAGGGTTTACTAACAACAAATATTAACAGGGCTGTCAATTAAAAAATACGTGACCGAGACTCTTAAAACACCAAAGTTTACATGGTCTATCGTAACTCTAGTTGTGTGAATAATTTGATGGAAATTGGTTTATTAATCCCAAAGATATTCCATAAAAACATCATTTTATTTTTTTGGCTTTCTATTACAAAATAGCTAAAAAAAAATTCTGCATGTTATGTTTCCAAAAAAATACTCTCAACAAAATAATAAGTTGAATTTGGTCAAATAGTTTAATAGGTACGACAAATATATTCAAACAAATATGGCCGCGATTTTGAAAATCATTGTCTGACCCACCTAAATCGTGTAAGTTTACATGGCCCTCTGTAGCATTAATGGTGTGCAACATTTGGTGGAAATTATTTGAATTGTTCCGTAAACATAGTAAAAATTTCAATTTTCTCAACGGGCACTATACTGCAAAAAGGCTGACACAAGAGGATCTCTGTATTCTTAATTGAGGCTTCTAATGAATACTATGAGCATACAAAATTTGGATGAATTAAAATGAATTTTTAATATATATATCATACAAAAACAATTATTTACATTTATGCTATTAAAAAGGCGTGTCGTAGCCAAAACATTCCAGTACAAATTACCTACCATAGCACTACTTGCATGTAATTTTAATGGGAATCGCTTGAATTGTCCTCGTAATATGTAATGAAAGACCAATTTTTTTTTTATTTGACGATATTCATAATGTGAAAACGTACTAGCACATTCGATGATTGCCATAGATACAGTGTACAAAGTTAAGTTAAAAATAGGTTGTATAGTTTCGTAGATATAGCATACTAGGCTAAAGTGTTATTATATCCACCATTCTAACAATAAGTGTCTGGCAAACTTTAAGCGTGCAAATTAATATGTAATAACAATATAGAGCTTATTCGTCAAATTTGATGCCAATTGGATGATTGTTTCCCGAGATACAACATTAAAAATATATTATTTCATGTTGGGCTCTGTTACAAAATGGCAGAGAAATGAAGCTTTTTATAGACAAATTTGATCGTTATTACATATATTGCCAGCACACAAAATTAATCTGAAATACGTTTCGTACTTTCGTAGATATAAAGTACTGTGGAAAAATGTGTATATGGCCACCATTTTGAAAAAAAAAAACCTGTCTGACATACGCAAAATATATCAATTCGCATGGCCTGCCATAGAGCTACATGTTTGCTTAATTTGGTGGGAATGTGTTTATGTGGGGATATTACATAACAATTTTAGTTTTTCATATGATGCTCTATTACAAAATGGAGGACAAAAGAAACTTCGTTTGATTATATATGATAGTTGAATGATATACCACCAGCATGCGAAGATAAGTTGGAATCAATTGCATGATTTAAATAATATACCATATTCAGCTAAAATAATCATATGGCCGTCATTTTGAAAATACGTGTCTGACCTACTAAAGTACACCAGTTTGCATCACCTGCTGTGGAACTAATTGTTTGATACCCGGAAATTTAGCGAATCCATTTGAGGACAGGTTACACTTCAACAATGTGTACATTTTTATTTCTCCTTTTATTCGACTGAAGTTTGTTAGACATGAATTAGACGACTTTCCACCAGTAACGGATCTACAAAGAAAGTTAATACCGTAAAGCTACCTGGTCTGGTGTAAAACTCTAGTAACAGACAATGAACTGCTAACTGGTACTGTATTGCACAAAGGATTGTGGAGTCTAGCTTGTTGTCGCATGAATCGATGGAATTTCCGGGTTTCTAGTAATTGTTTGCCATATTTAGTAGGAAACGGTAAATTGTTTACCGAGATATAGGCCGAGCTCCCCTGGCGCAGTCGGTTGGTGCGCCGCTGATGGGGTGCGGGAGGTTCTGCGTTCCAATTGTAGGTAAGACATGGGTGTTTAAATTAAGTCACAAGTAATATTATAAACCGTCCCCTGATAAGCCTTCAGTAATAACACCGTGGGACGTTAATAAGCCCCTTCCAATCCAATTCCAATCCTAAGACAGGAATCTGACAAAATCATTTCTTATTCGGTGAGGCGATATCTAAGAATATGAATGCTCCTTAAAGACACATTTGATGGTTGTTATATATATTGCTTGTATACTAAGTTAAGTTGGTCTTGATTACATGGTTACAACGATATACCTTACTTAGCTAAAATGGCAATATGGCCACTTTTAAAAAATAAGAGTCTGAATTACTTAAAAGATACTATTTTACATAATCTACTGCAGTACTACTTGTATTTGTAATTTGGTAGGAATCTGTTAATTAAATCGAACATATTTTTATATGCTGGTAATACAAACGTTAAATGTGTCCACATTTTTTTTGTCCTTCATTTTGCTAGATAGCGCCACATGACAAATTAAAACTTTATGTCATATCTCCGGATAAACCAGTAGTACCATGACATGTCAGATAAATGGGTCAGTTTTCAGTTGGTCAGACACTTATTTTCAAAATTATAGATATAATAACTATTTAGTCTATTGTTATATATCAACGAAAATATGTCACCGATTTTAACTTAACTTTGTATACTGTAGCTATGACAATTTGATTTTTCTCAATGTAGCTGGCTGCAAACCTCACTTATTCACTTCCTCTTTGGACTGCAATTAACATTTACCGAAGTCGTTATAATTTCCATATTTTTTAAGAAATTGCACTCCCAGAATTAAATGTGCTCTACGCCCTTTTACTACCAAACACACTACAAACTTGTGTTCACCTACACCAAATATTTCCAGGATAATGAAGGGACTAGCTTGAGAACTAACCCCAATTATTATTAGCTACAGAATTGGAACCATTGGAATATGCACGGCTGTCTTCTCAATAGGAAAATACACTTTTTCTGAGAGACAGCTTATATCTGCTGCACTATCCAATATAGAAATGCAATGACATGGCATGTGAATACAAACTTCCAGTTTGGGACATAGAGGTTCAAAATTTAGTTTGCTGACTTTCCCACAAAAATTTACGTTAATTCTCACACAACATAACGGAACATACACTGAGGTGTGTTATTTTCGTAGCATTTACCTCTAATTGCATTGAATTGTTTTACTTTTCTTTCGTTTTCGCACCAGCTGTTGAAGTTAGTTTAGTTTGACATAATCTGGCCATTTGGCGGCGGAATTCACTCGTAATACTGCCGCACTTGCTTAGGATCGGCGTCTTTGGGTTGAAACGGCGGAGCGGATGCGTTCAACATGGCCTTACTGGACTCTGAGAGCGGACGCCTTCATCATGGCCTTACTTGACTCTGAGAGCGGATGCCTTCAACATGGCATTACTTGACTCTGAGAGCGGATGCCTTCAACATGGCTTTACTGGACTCTGAGAGCGGATGCCTTCAACATGGCCTTACTGGACTCTGAGAAAGGCTCAGCCAGTCGGGAGATTGTTCATTCGAGTCCCGAGTCTCTTAGTGGCCGATCTGAAGTTCACTCATTCGCAGTCGTACAGACTCGACTCTTATGTCGTGCAGAATCCGGAAATTCCACTAAATCCGGCTTGCGCATTCTGTTGTCGTCACCATTCTCTACACTGTCATTTTCCGTCTCTTCCTGTGACGCCAGTAAAACCAATTGCCTTCATATTCATTGGGTTGCCTTTTGTCTTGCGATAGCAATTGTTCACACGTTGACTCGGGTGGTGACAATGAATTGACATCAGAACGATACGCCGATACATGGTACAGCTTTTTGTGTATGAAGGGACAAGGTGGAACTGCGAGGATGTGGGTGGTTTACATTTCCCTTTGTCGATAACTGTAAAAACAAAATCCCTAAATTGTTGTACGGGAATTATTTCGCACAGTCTAGTGTCTTTTGTATGATGTTGGCAGCTGCGATTCAATACTATAGCAACGAAATTCTCGTCAGAAACTGCGGAATCCATATGTCTAGCGCGTTTGTATCAACTATTAAAATGCTCCTTGTGTAAATTGGTGCGGCCTGGATAAAACTGTTCGCTTGCCAACTGCGCACACATTTCACCCTGCGCCTTCTTATCCCAATACTTTTCCCTGACCGCTCTACGAAAATCCTCAGAACTGCGTGCGTTTTCCCGTTCCAACTCCCACCAATGAAATGCGCTATCTATCAACGCTAGATCTACGTAACGAAGAGTCTCATTGTCCGCTGATCTACACGTTTTAAAATACCGCTCAATATGCAGCATAAAAGTATTGGGTTTTCAATATCTCGCCTCTTGAATGTGGGTAATTCATCTTCCAGCGGGTGGGTCGTGCCATGCACCGGTATATAATGAACAAATGAAAACGGTGACACAGCTGTCAATACGCTAGGTAGAGCTGGTGAGGTTCGCCTTCCAACCTTATTGTAAGTATAAAATGCTCTAGTTTCTGCACACGATGGTTGACATTCTCTATGTGCTGACGATCAGGTTAGGCTTCTCTTGATTTTCAAGAGCTCGTCACCTGTAATATCTCCAGCTGCCTCCTTAGCTCAAACATTTTGGACTGAGTACGTCAGCCTAGTACTTGACGTTCTTCCCTGTCTCGGAAATTAGTAACGCAATCTGCTCGATCTGCGTTGCTACATTGTCAAGTACCTAGGCAACAGCTTCATCACTAAACGAGTCTAGCTGGTTCTAAAAATTCCGTCTGGCGGACTATAATTCCTTCTGCGGAGCACACTGGCTAGTCTGTAATTCAGTCTGTAAATTTGTGACAGGTGTCTTTAGTTCTGTTTGCTAATCAGGTCAAGTGGACTATAATACTGTTTGGGTAGCCTTAATTTCATTACGCCGATCTGCATAACCTGCCTCTACTAGTTAAAATAAATAAATTGTTAACTTCATGCCGTCATTCTGCAAAAAATATTCATCAAGGTTGGTAATTAGAGGCGTGGTAATTTCGTAATTATGGCTTACTGGAGGTGACTGCATGGTAATTTCGCAATTATGGCTTACTGGAGGTGACCGCAACATAAGTGCGATTCCCTCCAGTATTGAAATACCAAGCTAGCCCACACTACTTCTATCAACTGCTACTGACGAGGGGAAACTTCTCCTACCTCGCCATCCTTGCAATTTGCAAAGGATCCGTCATTCATTTTCATTCAAGCCACTACACAATAAATAAAAAAATGCTTAAAGCTACCGTAATGAAGAAGATATGAATAGGAACTTGCCCCTAATTACTTACTGTATACTTCAGCGTAAAACGACATATCACCACTGGTTATCTTCCTTTCAAATGTTTTCGCTAAAATAATTAATTTAATATCGTTTCTCCAAACAAGTGTTTTTTTCTTCACCCCACATTGGGTGCCAACATTTTTATTTCCTCTGTGATAATACCTTAAATCGTTAAGTTGTCGAGATAAAAAGAAATCTTGTCCTTTTAGTATTGAAATCAAAATTCTTAACATGGGTTGCTGTATGTCCAGATGTACAGGTTTCATTAAATCAGTTCAAATTTCTTGCAAAATCAACTCCATAACACCAAGACTTCTGGTTAGTTTGAAGAAGCATCAACTTCGAATGTAATCAGTCTGAGGTTTTGAATGATAGAGTTCTCTAACCTAAAANTGGTTAGTTTGAAGAAGCATCAACTTCGAATGTAATCAGTCTGAGGTTTTGAATGATAGAGTTCTCTAACCTAAAATATTTACAAGACCATCATTTTAAAAATAAGTGTCTGAACCACAAAAAAAAAGTTAACATGGTCTGTCATAACGCAACTTGTGTGAAAAAATTGTTGGTAATCGGTCGATTTGTCGCTGAGATATGACACAAAAACCTTTTTTCCTTAAATGATGCCATCTTACATAGTTACCTTAACAGAGGCTCTGTACACGATGTTTCTAATAAATACTTTCTGCATAAAAAGTTTGACGAATTTGTTAAAATGTTAAATAGATTTGTCAAACAAATCAAAATATTTATATGTGCGGCATTTTGAAAACAATTGTCGGACACCAAATTAATCATGTAAATTTACGTGGCATTCTGTAAGTGTGTAAAATTTAGTGGAAATTAGTTAGATTGTTCCGAAAATATGGCAAAATATTCAATTTACTCATGTGACACCATTTTGCGTTCAAAAATTGAAAAGGGATGACATACACTCACAGACAGGAAAGTGGTCTCATTAGCCTTTCTTTCCTCCTTAAAAGAGGGTAAAAATGTGTTATAATTGAATTGATTCCGGAATAATTAATTAATCGCACACGGAAGAAAAAACTATTCAAAGATAGTTTAAAAACGTCAGACATAGAGTAATGCATACTAGTAGAACCCAGTGCGTCCCTAGATGAAATTCATATTGCAGTGGAGTATAAAAATAACCGGCCGCACTTAACGAAGAACGACCGCTATTACAAAAAGGTGCCCTATCGCGGATTAAATGTAAAGAAGTATTTTGTACTTTCTGTGCCGCCGGATATATTTCAGTAGTTTTATTGTTTTTATTTACTTTTTTTTTTGTTTATTAGGTGGTTTAGGTGGAAGAGCATTTGGTGGAAATAAAAATAAAGAGGCAATAAGTAATTAAAATAATATTTACTGTGATTATAATATAATTAATAATTTCAATTCAGTTATCTGTGGCTTTATATTTTGACAGTACCATGACTATTTTCTAATATATATACATTTTCTAATGCAATTTATTTATCATTAAATAACAGATTTGTTTGGGAAGTCATTAACTGGTTGCGAGGATAAATATTTTAAAATAAATGATAGCGTAACACAATATATTACGAAAATGAATTTTAATTAATATGTTACAAACAAATAATTTAATTACTTCGCAGAACACATGAAAATCTATCACAGTTATCAGAATGATGTATTTAAAAATTGTATAACTCGAATGATGTTATAATCACAAATGCTTTTTATTTTAAATTGAATCAGTTTTACTCTAAAGCTATAAATATATTTGCTTGTAAATCTAATTTGACTAAATATTTTAATAATAAGAACTGAATTGTTTAAAAATTTTAAAACAATGTATCAACATAAACATAAAAAAATAGAAATTAAAGAAAATATTTATAAATTTAAAATTATGAATATTAATTGCTCAGATATACACTTGTGGTTGGAAAATTTTTATAAACAAATACTGATAGAATTTAAGTTAAATGGCTTGTATTAATAATTTATAATTCTTTAATAAACAAATATAATATTATTTATGCATTTTGTATTATTAATGTCAATAGCAAATATTTTATATTTGTATAACATATTCTATTTTGCTACTGTATTTTCTATCATTAATTTTTAAATTCATATCTATAGTTTTACATTATATATATTTGTTTTAATCCCTATCCCCGGTAACAATTCTTTGGATTTTTATTTTGGTCATGTTGGTTGTCTATAAATTTCAGTGGCATTGTTTTGTTGTAATTTGTGTAAGCTTCAGTGTGGAACTCTTCTTGTGTTGTTTTTCTTGGTTGTCGGTGGACTGATTACCCTTCGGCAGTTCAGGTCACACACTAGTTGCTAGCTTACATAGTGACGATCAAGACTTTTGCTTGGTTTCATACCAGAACCAGTTTGGGTTTTGTTGTTATCTTTGTGGCTTTGATTTGGAGTCGTGTTTGTTTTATGTTGCACAGCACGCTTGTTTTGCTCCTTGGCACTTGGACATGCCCGTTGTTTGGGTTCGTGGGAAGCTTCTTGACCACCTGTTTATATATTTATTCCCTTGTGGTTTTTTCCTGGTCGTCCTGGATACTTGTACCTCCACTATTGTTCTGTCATTGCCTAGAACTGTTGCAAGCAACCTTTGTTTTGGCTAAAGTCTTGTTATCTTAACTTCTTGTCTTCTTATTATCTACTTATTCTGCATGCTAACTTTGTTTTAGTTAGAGAGATTTTATCTTAACTTATCTACTTTGTACTATATATATACTCAGAACTGCGTGCGTTTTCCCGTTCCAACTCCCACCAATGAAATGCGCTATCTATCAACGCTAGATCTACGTAACTGAAGAGTCTCATTGTCCGCTGATCTACACGTTTTAAAATACCGCTCAAGATGCAGCATAAAAGTATTGGGTTTTCAATATCTCGCCTCTTGAATGCGGGTAATTCATCTGCCAGCGGGTGGGTCGTGCCATGCACCGGTATATAATGAACAAATGAAAACGGTGACACAGCTGTCAATACGCTAGGNCCAGCGGGTGGGTCGTGCCATGCACCGGTATATAATGAACAAATGAAAACGGTGACACAGCTGTCAATACGCTAGGTAGAGCTGGTGAGGTTCGCCTTCCAACCTTATTGTAAGTATAAAATGCTCTAGTTTCTGAACACGATGGTTGACATTCTCTATGTGCTGACGATCAGGTTAGGCTTCTCTTGATTTTCAAGAGCTCGTCACCTGTAATATCTCCAGCTGCCTCCTTAGCTCAAACATTTTGGACTGAGTACGTCANTTGATTTTCAAGAGCTCGTCACCTGTAATATCTCCAGCTGCCTCCTTAGCTCAAACATTTTGGACTGAGTACGTCCGCCTAGTACTTGACGTTCTTCCCTGTCTCGGAAATTAGTAACGCAGTCTGCTCGATCTGCGTTGCTACTTGTCAAGTACCTAGGCAACAGCTTCATCACTAAACGAGTCTAGCTGGTTCTGAAAATTCCGTCTGGCGGACTATAATTCCTTCTGCGGAGCACACTGGCTAGTCTGTAATTCAGTCTGTAAATTTGTGACAGGTGTCTTTAGTTCTGTTTGCTAATCAGGTCAAGTGGACTATAATACTGTTTGGGTAGCCTTAATTTCATTTCGCCGATCTGCATAACCTTCCTCTACTAGTTAAAATAAATAAATTGTTAACTTCATGCCGTCATTCTGCAATAAATATTCATCAAGGTTGGTAATTAGAGGCGTGGTAATTTCGTAATTATGGCTTACTGGAGGTGACTGCATGGTAATTTCGCAATTATGGCTTACTGGAGGTGACTGCATGGTAATTTAGCAATTATGGCTTACTGGAGGTGACTGCATGGTAATTTCGCAATTATGGCTTACTGGAGGTGACTGCATGGTAATTTCGCAATTATGGCTTACTGGAGGTGACTGCATGGTAATTTCGCAATTATGGCTTACTGGAGGTGACTGCATGGTAATTTCGCAATTATGGCTTACTGGAGGTGACTGCATGGTAATTTCGCAATTATGGCTTACTGGAGGTGACTGCATGGTAATTTCGCAATTATGGCTTACTGGAGGTGACTGCATGGTAATTTCGCAATTATGGCTTACTGGAGGTGACTGCATGGTAATTTCGCAATTATGGCTTACTGGAGGTGACTGCATGGTAATTTCGCAATTATGGCTTACTGGAGGTGACTGCATGGTAATTTCGCAATTATGGCTTACTGGAGGTGACTGCATGGTAATTTCGCAATTATGGCTTACTGGAGGTGACTGCATGGTAATTTCGCAATTATGGCTTACTGGAGGTGACTGCATGGTAATTTCGCAATTATGGCTTACTGGAGGTGACTGCATGGTAATTTCGCAATTATGGCTTACTGGAGGTGACTGCATGGTAATTTCGCAATTATGGCTTACTGGAGGTGACTGCATGGTAATTTCGCAATTATGGCTTACTGGAGGTGACTGCATGGTAATTTCGCAATTATGGCTTACTGGAGGTGACTGCATGGTAATTTCGCAATTATGGCTTACTGGAGGTGACTGCATGGTAATTTCGCAATTATGGCTTACTGGAGGTGACTGCATGGTAATTTCGCAATTATGGCTTACTGGAGGTGACTGCATGGTAATTTCGCAATTATGGCTTACTGGAGGTGACTGCATGGTAATTTCGCAATTATGGCTTACTGGAGGTGACTGCATGGTAATTTCGCAATTATGGCTTACTGGAGGTGACTGCATGGTAATTTCGCAATTATGGCTTACTGGAGGTGACTGCATGGTAATTTCGCAATTATGGCTTACTGGAGGTGACTGCATGGTAATTTCGCAATTATGGCTTACTGGAGGTGACTGCATGGTAATTTCGCAATTATGGCTTACTGGAGGTGACTGCATGGTAATTTCGCAATTATGGCTTACTGGAGGTGACTGCATGGTAATTTCGCAATTATGGCTTACTGGAGGTGACTGCATGGTAATTTCGCAATTATGGCTTACTGGAGGTGACTGCATGGTAATTTCGCAATTATGGCTTACTGGAGGTGACTGCATGGTAATTTCGCAATTATGGCTTACTGGAGGTGACTGCATGGTAATTTCGCAATTATGGCTTACTGGAGGTGACTGCATGGTAATTTCGCAATTATGGCTTACTGGAGGTGACTGCATGGTAATTTCGCAATTATGGCTTACTGGAGGTGACTGCATGGTAATTTCGCAATTATGGCTTACTGGAGGTGACTGCATGGTAATTTCGCAATTATGGCTTACTGGAGGTGACTGCATGGTAATTTCGCAATTATGGCTTACTGGAGGTGACTGCATGGTAATTTCGCAATTATGGCTTACTGGAGGTGACTGCATGGTAATTTCGCAATTATGGCTTACTGGAGGTGACTGCATGGTAATTTCGCAATTATGGCTTACTGGAGGTGACTGCATGGTAATTTCGCAATTATGGCTTACTGGAGGTGACTGCATGGTAATTTCGCAATTATGGCTTACTGGAGGTGACTGCATGGTAATTTCGCAATTATGGCTTACTGGAGGTGACTGCATGGTAATTTCGCAATTATGGCTTACTGGAGGTGACTGCATGGTAATTTCGCAATTATGGCTTACTGGAGGTGACTGCATGGTAATTTCGCAATTATGGCTTACTGGAGGTGACTGCATGGTAATTTCGCAATTATGGCTTACTGGAGGTGACTGCATGGTAATTTCGCAATTATGGCTTACTGGAGGTGACTGCATGGTAATTTCGCAATTATGGCTTACTGGAGGTGACTGCATGGTAATTTCGCAATTATGGCTTACTGGAGGTGACTGCATGGTAATTTCGCAATTATGGCTTACTGGAGGTGACTGCATGGTAATTTCGCAATTATGGCTTACTGGAGGTGACTGCATGGTAATTTCGCAATTATGGCTTACTGGAGGTGACTGCATGGTAATTTCGCAATTATGGCTTACTGGAGGTGACTGCATGGTAATTTCGCAATTATGGCTTACTGGAGGTGACTGCATGGTAATTTCGCAATTATGGCTTACTGGAGGTGACTGCATGGTAATTTCGCAATTATGGCTTACTGGAGGTGACTGCATGGTAATTTCGCAATTATGGCTTACTGGAGGTGACTGCATGGTAATTTCGCAATTATGGCTTACTGGAGGTGACTGCATGGTAATTTCGCAATTATGGCTTACTGGAGGTGACTGCATGGTAATTTCGCAATTATGGCTTACTGGAGGTGACTGCATGGTAATTTCGCAATTATGGCTTACTGGAGGTGACTGCATGGTAATTTCGCAATTATGGCTTACTGGAGGTGACTGCATGGTAATTTCGCAATTATGGCTTACTGGAGGTGACTGCATGGTAATTTCGCAATTATGGCTTACTGGAGGTGACTGCATGGTAATTTCGCAATTATGGCTTACTGGAGGTGACTGCATGGTAATTTCGCAATTATGGCTTACTGNACAATTTTTAGACAGCTTTTAAACCTAATTTTCAGTATTTAATTCAGTAAAAATGATTTAGAGTAATATTTAATGATTTAATTACCTTAAATATTTAATTAATGCAATTTTTAATGCTTTTATTATTTGTTTCAGCATCTACAATTTATTTCATAATGACTTTTTGCCCAGTATTGATAATATAACTTATTGGTAGATATTATATTTATTTATTCATCGAAACATGTTTGAGGTGTCATTTAAGTATTTCAGTTTATTTGATAATTGTTTATCAATATATTATGAATTACTTATTTTTCTCGTAACTTTTATTTCAATTAATTTTCGATCTGTACTTAGAAAGCTATGTTTTTAATCCAGTCTGGCCTGCAGCGCCGTGTTTCATGAGAGATTGTTTCTCTACCAACCGTGTGTGCAATGCTGCGTTGCGGATTCTTTAAGTAGCCGCCTGAGGCTACCCCTTACACTCACTTGCATGCAGCTGCAGCTCTTGACCATTTTCTCGGCGTAGCCCTGCCGCTTGGCGCGTGATTTCACATAACAAAAATTTATCTCTGATCACGTGATATTTGCCCCCGCCTCTGTGCAATTGAGAGCTATCCGCCTCTTGTGGACAGCCCACGACATCTATCAGCGACTATGTAACCGTCTGATTATCTTTTTTTTGCTACTTCTGTGTCTTTCACGTAACATTTTTCGAACACTTTTGTCCTCCGTGTGCTGCCAGCATAACATGCGAGCGTTGTGTGGTGGCCATGATGCCGTTACTCGGCACTTAAGTACCCTTAATGTTTTGTTCTCGCAAGCCATCACGTAACATGCAGTCGCCACTGGACGTAGTTTTGTTGGCTGTGGATGGTAATTTATTATTTTTTTAGTCAGGGTGCACGTGTCTGCCAAACGTTTCTCCATGTGTTGGGCTAAATATTTTGTTTCACGTGTCAGCCTAACCTCTTATGAATGTTATGCTCTGAAGCGCTCCATTTTCTGGAATAAATCGTTTCACTGTTCATTGCTTGCCCCTTCCTTGCTGTGAAAGGGGGGTGGAGGGGGGCAATTAGACATGATTGGTTTATAAATCCCTTCTTGCTCGTCCCTGTCGACTCATTACGATACATGGAATCAGCTTAGTCACAACGGACATTTTAATACTTATTTACCAAATATCAGTATTGTTTTATTAAGAGGAGCATTTAATGTGAAGTTGGAAAACATTGCCTAAATGGTGTTGTGTTTTATTTATGGGGATTATATAAAACTTAAAAAAAGTAACTTTGTAATTTTACTTGAAGGGATCACATTCTTTGTTTTAATACTAATTTTCAGATGTTTGGGATGCATCCCAGGAGTCTTTACAATTTTATCGAAAAATAATTTGAAGTTTTATGGTTAACTTAAATAATTGTATTTCTGAATATTATTTGTTTTATATCCAGTCTGTCAATAATTGTTATGGAAGTATTTACTTGCTTCTATTTTCGCAAAACATAAGTTATTAATAAATTTAAAAGAAAAGGGTAACAGACGTGTTTTATTTATTAATAAATTAGTTAAAATATTTAATCAATTATGTTATAGAAAAGGTAATGTTATTTAATCAAAATTAATAAGTTCCGAAACACTTTAAAATTCGCGACTTAAAAAGTAAACGAGCAGCGATGTATTTAAAAGTAGTACACAGCCACAGAGCCATAAAGAAACATGGATTGGCAGAACTGCACAACTTTAGGGTGACACCATCTTGTAACTTAAATTATAAACACAAACCTGGCCATATATTAAAATATAAAATGAAATATTCTTTATTTCAGAATGAATAAAATCGCGACACACACAAAGAAAGATATTTAGAAACATGATGTATAATCGCGTACAAAGAACTATTTTTTAACCAATCAACATAGATATATATATAACACTCATTAAAATAAGAAGAAAAATTTGTTTTATTTATATATAAATATATATAAAATAAAGTTTTTTTTTGNTATAACACTCATTAAAATAAGAAGAAAAATTTGTTTTATTTATATATAAATATATATAAAATAAAGTTTTTTTTTGTATTAGACAAATTGTTTTCAGCAAACTATAAATTTATTTACTTTTTTGTAATACTATATGGTCGGGNTTTTTTTTTGTATTAGACAAATTGTTTTCAGCAAACTATAAATTTATTTACTTTTTTGTAATACTATATGGTCGGGTACCCGCAATCGCTTTTAAATTTTATTTTAAGTTGAAAACCGAAATAAATTTGTAGTTAACAGTCCAAAAAATTTCACAAACATCAACTGACGTCGCATCAGACAGAAATTATAGAGCACTCCTAAGCACATGCAGCAGGTAAAAAATAATTTAGAGGTAACTTGATTGCACAAACCTCCAATATCAAATTAAAACTCTTGCCAATAATTCAAGTTCCGCAGATCCACTGCCATGTATTTAAAACTTGCAAAATCAATTACAAAATAAATAGAACAACGCATATCCAGCCCTAATATGTCATAGAAATCCTTATGATTAGACAAATCTGGCCAAGCTCTATCTAAACGAGTACCAAAACTAGCATCAGCACCCATCGACCTACAATTAGCTACACAATCACTAAATTTACAAGTACCATCTTATCACATAGAGGAGGACTATACTCTTTACATCTCGGATACCAAGCAAGTTTAAGTTTCTTTTTATAAGACATCGTATGCTTCGAAACATGGTGATCGTTAAAATCGATGTCACTACAATCACTACTTTGAATACATTTAGTCTAACATTAACAAATTTATAATAAGGATCTACAGTAACTTTATCATCAGACCAGAGTGAGCTTCCTTAAGTATAACGTCCAACATGCCACGAAGATAATACAAGTTTATACAACATATTGCATAAGTCCATATATGTACAAACTCGGTTTGCAAGGTATAATCGCTAAAGCAGGAAGTGGACATTTGGAGTTCTGTTTTTCCGTAAGTGTCATAATGTTGGTATCCCATCGTGTACGAGTTTGGTTGTTGCGGACCCACGTGATAATGAGAGTTACACCACTCTTGCACAGATGCATGCAACTGATAAAAAAATTCCATGGATAACATAAACGACAAACATAGCAGTCGTAGCAGAAAGATAAGACAAGCGTTATCTCAAGGTCATGGACTTAGAAAGATTCCGTGCAGCGGTCATCTCTTTAACCTGGGAAGTGTAAACGTAGAGCTTGTGTATAATGCCTGGATGACAATAAAGTTTGTTTAAATGAAATCGGTTTAGTGGTTCTCATTTTTTTGTAACATAACCTCAACACCAGCGACAGTATAACACACTACTCTTGCTGTGTGCTGTCACGTTTACACTTCCCAGGTTAAAGAGATAACATCTGCGTGAAAGATTTCTAAATCCGTGACCTTGAGATAACGCTCATCTTATCTTTCTGCTACGACTGCTATCTTCGTCGTTCATGTTAATGCGGCGCCGGACGAAAGAAGTGGAATCGTGGTCAAAACGACCATGCCACGATTTTGTGTGGGGCTCACATCAAGGATGTAAATGTTGGCCACAATATTAAGCCATTCCGGGAAACCGTTAGGATATTTACAAAAGTGCCTAAAAAGGATCGTAAACCCAAAATAATACGATCTTGTCGCAAACTAACATATCTGCAAACAAACTTACCCAAAACGGCGGATAAAAAACTATTTAATCTCAAGATGATGAAAGATTCCAAAAGTTAGTAAAATAAGTTGACTACGTGCTGTATGGCGAGAAAACGAAAAAGAATGAAGTTACCTGACAGGAATCTTAGATAAACCAAGGTATGCTCTGGACTTTGTAGTCTAGCGCGACTAATCGATGCATAATCATACATGAATCGAAAGTAGAGAAACACACATACTAATTCACAAATTAAGTTTTTTTTATTTTGATAACTGCAAATTATGAGTTTACACAATATTACGAACGTTAATATTTAATAGACATAAAGAAACATATTTATTTAAACACGAAACAATAACTACAATACACAGATAATATTTTAACATTACAAAATTTTCAGATGATAAAAGTATGTTTTACAACTTAAAAGTGAATAAACAAAAATATAAAGCAGAACTGTAGCACTTTCTAATGGGGGAAAAAAATATTTGACGAAACACCAAATAACTTAGAAAATAATTATCTTAATTACAAAGTGAGATGAAACAAGTGCCAACACAACTGGCACATTACTCGTGTGAGAAGATATTTCCTAGTTCGACTGGCCCTGCGAGATACCAGCTGATTTGATTCTGCCGGTACTTTCCTCACCTGCAGATGTGAATTTGGTCTAGAAGGTGCTGAGAAGATGTCATGGAAGTGTGTACGTCAAGTGGTGGGGTTTCCCTGCCCACTTCAATCCCTGGGTCGCTGGAGCGTCCATTGAGTGGTGAACACCGAAGATTTTAATTAATGTAACATTGTGTATGTGTTTTCTAATTTTGTACATTACCAAATAAATAAAAAAGTTTAAAAAATATGACGCATTAAATTTTTTAAAAAACCCTCCGCAATATATAAAAATAATTTTNAATAAATAAAAAAGTTTAAAAAATATGACGCATTAAATTTTTTAAAAAACCCTCCGCAATATATAAAAATAATTTTAAAAAAAAACTACATTTATGAATAAAACAAAAAAAATCAATATGACAGTTTATGTGCTTTGCAGGAAAGGTTAATGTCACCTTTTTTGTACAGGTCGATAGCAGGTGCCGTNCCTTTTTTGTACAGGTCGATAGCAGGTGCCGTAATCGAGAAATTAACACCACCTCTGTTTTGAAAATAGTATCCAATATGGAGGGCACCGACAGCGCAACCTATACTTTAAAAACCGTAAACAAAGACGGCTGATGCCTAGTGTCTATATCGACAACTCGCCTGGTGGGTAAATCGATAATTAATACACAAGCACCAATTATGTGATGAAAATATTAATTATTTAAAGATGGCATCCTCAGCAATTAATAAACAATTGACAAACGAAAAAGCCAATATGGCAGTTTCCAGCAATGTATAAACAAATAACAAACAAAAAAAACAAATATGGCCGTACACAACATAATGAGTATTGGTAAGAGGAGGTGGGGTGGGGACCTCTGGAATTTTATGTTTTCTTTAATAATTTTTCAATGATTTTTTAGTATTTTTCAATATTTAAAAAAAATTTATGAAATTTTTTTTTAGGAATTTTTTGGATGTTTTTAATTTTTTGGATTTTTTGGAATTTTTTTTAATAACGTTAGTCAAAGGTTACCGGGGTAAAAAGTCACCAGCGCACAGTGTGGTATTTGACCTAAAAACCTGGCCCATAATGTTTATTTTTAAAACCGGTTCCCACCCCTTTATTAGGTTTCTTCGAAAAGCCAGGTAGCTACAGCAACAAAGGTTGAAAACCGCAAAGTGCTAGCGCGATTCACCTCGTCACGTTCTCAGTTGGAAGTTACCCTTCGCTTAGAGTATTGTGATTTGTCGATGTGCTCAGATTTTAGTGTTTTTATAAACTCTTGTGGTTTTATGCATAAAACATTTTCTGGTTGTTTTTGTGATGGATTCTTCTAACCCAGGTATGTATTTTATGTAACACAACTTTTATGTAATGAAAATCTAGCACATTTGATTCAGCACTGCTGACAACATAGTTGTGCTCAACTGTTTGATATATGTGTACTTTAAAATATTTACTAAGGGTTTTGTTATACTTCTGAACATTTCTAAGCTCTGAAAACTATTGTATAACATGAAGTATTCAGTACGCCAAACAGTTATACAAAAAACAGCCGCCCGAAACCACCACCCTTTTTTTAACGATATTTTTGGTTCATACTCTACAATAGTATTTTTTAAATTAATATTTAGTTTACCTTTTTTTTTTTGTTAACAGGGCCTTCTGGAGTTAGGACTACGTCTCGAAATGAGTTATATACCATTATGCAAAGGTCAAATGAGTCAACATTTCATGGAAAGCTTCTATTTATGGAGGAAGATATTATAAGTAATTATACTGAAGATGATCCACTGCCACCTGATGTAAAGCAAAAGCTGTCCATTATTAAACATCAATTCAAACAAAAATGGTTAGCTGCTGGCAGAACAAAAGCAAGATTCGAAGAAAACAATGCCGATTGGCTAAACGGCATTATCTGCTTACCTATTACAGGTACGTAAAACATAATAGATGCAAACCCCTTACTAGTATTATGTTTCTTTATATTTTGTACTTTTGCGTGTAGTGCAATGACAAGTGTTTTCAAAATATTTTGTTAGACAATTTTGTATTAATTTTTTTTATTATTACAGGACATAGTCCCGGTCGTCCTCATAAGTCTTCTGTAGACTCAAGTGAAAGAAGCAAAAGACGGAAAACCGAAGAGCTTCGATCAAAAGACGTGGAATAGTTTACCTATGTGACCCAAATGAAACTGCGAGAGTCGGGCAAGGTTGATGCTTCGAAAGTAGTAAAAGATCTTACGAAATACGGAAAAGCTGTGAAAAAAAGTAGTGAAGACCAAGAGCAATCTCGCCAGTTGTCGCCTGTACGTGCTTTGTCTATGTTTACAGAAGCAGGACTTACTAAAGCCCAATATGAAATAATAAGAGAAAAGAAAGTAACCTTATAGTTGCAAATATTTTAGAATATAGTAGTAGTGACGAATAAATGCTTCGTTTCAAAACTAGATCGTTGTCTTATTATTTTTAACGACACATTTTAAACAAAATGATGTTCTGTAGTGGTTAGTGGCATAAAATATTATTGGCCAGGTTTTGGGACCAAATATCACACTGTGCCGGGTCAAAGGTCAAAGATATATGGTCCAATGTTACCTTTATCCAAGATGGCCGCCAGCCTACCGGAATGACAGAGTACGAACAGCTGCGAGCTCCAACGCCAGACACCAATGCCTCAAAGTCCCCTTTTCTCATCTACTGACATGTAACTGGATGGGTTTTAAAAAAAAAGTTTATTAATTAATGTTTTATTTCAGTTGATATAACATAAATGCATAGACTACTGGGTCTACGGAGTGCACATTACATAACTTAGTCATTACATTACACAAGAAGCCGCCAGTTGTAAAATGTGTGTATGGCTGCAGTGTCCAGTAGGATTGGCCAGGGAAAGTAGCTGTCTGTGTTGGTAATGGTTTCTGTCCGCGTACAACGCCGGCCATTATTGCACTTACTCAGCAAGAAGCCATAAATAAATGAGTGTATAATAAATATACGTTGACTGGAAAATAATAACAACACGTTACTTAAATATAAAATGACATGTATGAGGAACTGTGAGTTTTATCTTGCGGCTACGGATCACAAAGTAGGTTCTGTAGATTGCAAATGATTGAAACCTGACGGAAAACGAGGATGATAGATGAGTTGTAAATATGTCCGTAAAATATACGCCCATAAAAGCGAGCTAAAGGTGTTGGGAAAATGTTGAAAGGGGCATTCGACATAAATAACCTTTTATTTTCAAACCGTGAATATCTCATTGACAGCTGAAGAGAAGTACTTTTATGATAATTGCTCCTTCTTTAGTATTCTTTAATAAACTCTCTTATGACACGTTTCAACTTCCTTCAGCTGTCAATATTTTATTTAGTTTTATTATAACTTCAAGTATTTCAAACTTCATTCTTCACCTGTCTATTCGCCTTCTACTTTTCTTGATAGGATTTTCTGTTGCAGACGATTTCTCCCGAATATGAAGAGCCAATACATATTTCTCCTTCTATTAAGCTGAGAAATTTTCTGGTTTCATATTTTCGTTAGTATATTTACACTTCTCATCCACTCAGTCCATTTCATCTTTATTATCCTTATCTACGACAACATTTAAAAACTCTTTAAATAGTTGTCTTCGTTTTTGTGAGTGCGCATAATTCATCGCCATATTACACCACGCCACATTTCAAATAAAAGATATAGCAAATTTTTTTACGCGTACCAGTTGGAGTCATTTTCGCTCTCAGTAACACTTTCAAATATTCAAAAGATATCTTAGAAATGCTTCTTCTTATTTCTTCAGAACAACTTCAATTCAAAGTCACCAAACCTCCAAATAACTGGGATGTTGTCACTTTGGCTGCATTCTTTGTTCCAATGAAATATTAAGAAAACTTTTTTCGTTGNCTCCAAATAACTGGGATGTTGTCACTTTGGCTGCATTCTTTGTTCCAATGAAATATTAAGAAAACTTTTTTCGTTCTAAGTTTACATAGCATTAGCCTTTACAACGTGCATCGTCGTTCCGAGCTTTCTTCCCACTCTCTATTGCTTGTTGCAGCTCGCCTGACCAATATTCCTAATATGCATATTTAATTACAGAGATAAGAGTCTAAAGGTTGTGCCAATAGCATTAATGTTGCCACAACAGTATTATTTTATCATTAAGCCATCAGTTACAAATTTTTATTCCAATGTAATATACTGTTGAGCTATTANCTCCAAATAACTGGGATGTTGTCACTTTGGCTGCATTCTTTGTTCCAATGAAATATTAAGAAAACTTTTTTCGTTGTAAGTTTACATAGCATTAGCCTTTACAACGTGCATCGTCGTTCCGAGCTTTCTTCCCACTCTCTATTGCTTGTTGCAGCTCGCCTGACCAATATTCCTAATATGCATATTTAATTACAGAGATAAGAGTCTAAAGGTTGTGCCAATAGTATTAATGTTACCACAACAGTATTATTTTATCATTAAGCCATCAGTTACAAATTTTTATTCCAATGTAATATACTGTTGAGCTATTANCCACAACAGTATTATTTTATCATTAAGCCATCAGTTACAAATTTTTATTCCAATGTAATATACTGTTGAGCTATTAATGTAAATGTAACATTAAGTACTTTTGTACTTTAAACATTAAAATGGTGTTTATTTTGCGGCAAAACCAATTTTGTGTCCATTTTACAACGCCAAGTCCGTGTAAACTTGTGTTTGCTGGACATTTCTTTAATGTCACAGTGACACAAAATAATTTTGTTCTTCCTTTTATTTTTAGCGTAATACCACATTACTTAGAGGCTTTATTAACATTAACACTTCAACAGAATATTTTCATTATAGTAGTTTTATACTTTGTAAATGGTTAACATTATTAACTTTGTAACTACATTTTGAATTTTATTACAACATAAAAATTAATAGAAGTACACCATTAGTAATTTTTTGTTGCTACAAAACTAGACATTTTTCTGTGTACTTTTACCCATTCTCTTCCACTACAGTAAGAGAGGTGGTGCAGTGGTTAAACTTTTGATTTGAATTTGGGGGACCTGGGTTCGATGACCAGTGCGGTGAACGTGATTTCTGATTTCTGTGGCCTCCCGAAGTCACTCCAGGCGAGTGCGGGGTTTGTTCTACTGCAGGCTGTGGCCATCTCTACTTCTCTGAGAAACTTCGTCATGTCCTCACCGTCGAGGAGGCGTTAAGCCCTATCCCTAACTTATTCTACAATGCTCTTTGATCTTTTTAAAATATTTATGTATCTAATTGTTTTCAGGACTAATTTTGAATTTTGTTTGTAACAAACACCTTGTCTAACACCGTGTCATTTTCTCTCAATATCTATTTCATCCGTTTCACTGTCATCTTCTATCACTACAACATTTATTTACCATGTGTAAAAACTCACTGATTAGTATCCCGTCCTTCCAGGTTGAACCAATCACCTCACAAAGAAGGAATATTTTCATTTAAATATGTTTTTCTATTAACCTTGTTCGTGGATAACTAAACAGCTTCTAAACCAAACTTTAAAATATTTCCCTGATCCTCACTGCAGGTGTATATGTTAATAAACACGCCTACTGACACAGCTAGTGAAGTCGGCAGCGCTGCAGACGCCACAGTTCCTCGCCTGAAGATCGTCGTAATGTTTCACGCGACGGTCAAAAGCTGCTAAATTGACTGTTTCCTAGAATTTAGCGTATGGTGAAGAGGATATCCCATTTCACTGAAATTATGGCTATTCTGATACTCTAAAGCAGACAGTTTGTGACTGGCATGCAAAGGACCTAGTCGAGTCAAACCTTGATCTTACAATCATCAAATGATAAAATAGCTAAATTGCTATCTAATATATTTTGACTCTATATTTTTTTTCTATTTTCCAGCGCTTATACGCATAGCACATGAGTGTTACATTTAAATTGGTAAACACGGAATTTATTTAATACATTCAAACACAGTGTAATTACACAGTTGTGTACAAAATGCATTGGTTTGGTACTTTGGAGCGGCACTGTACACTGCAAGGCCAAGTACCCAGTGAATTACTAGAAGGGTTACTTTTTAGTAAAGACGCGCGATTATAGCGAATTTCCACGCAAGTTACATTTCAACACCTTACGGGCATATCAGCAGTTTCTTTTGCTTATTGGCCACTTGTCTTTGTGAGATGACATTTTCTTACTCGAGTGGCCAACCAGAATTAAGTTTTTCTGCTACTGTTACGTCTGTGATTCGCGGGCAGACAGATAAGACGCATTACTAGGGACATGCAAAATATGCGTTCTTATCTGGCATCAAGCTAAACTTCACAATACTGTACATACTCAAGCCGATGTCGTCTCTCTATTGGCTGCTGCCTAGATGTGAAGTCACTCCCTTTATGACTGGAATGCACGTGATTGCGGCACATTATTAAGAAGTGTGCATTTATTAGTGTAGAGTTACACAAGTTGTGTCAAATACAGTATTCTCCAATGACTGGCGTGTTGAAAAGGTACATGTGTGTTAAGTTTAACGTATCCTCAAATAATAACGTGAATTTCGCATGTCCCTACGCATTACACATAAATAGGGCCAGTGACTTTTCGCGTAAAAATCGGAGTACACAGTAGTGAAGTTATGATATATGTGTGGAGTCGTGTTGTTATACCACCATTGGCTGCTGGTGCCGTGTCCGTCTTCGACCATGCCACTCAGGACTAAGTAACTCCGACACCGAACCTTCGTGATTCGTGCGCAGACGTTTAACACGGGCCAGAACATTNGCCACTCAGGACTAAGTAACTCCGACACCGAACCTTCGTGATTCGTGCGCAGACGTTTAACACGGGCCAGAACATTTTGTAGCCAGTCAAAGAAGCTGGACGAACCTACAGTGCTTTGGACGGTATCTTGTCTCGAAATCTTTTCGCGAAATATCACTGCCCCTACACATAAATCTGGGACTGCAAGCATAGGTACAGTGAAAAGTGCGACTGGCAGGCGGGATTATTGAACTGGATTTGTGAGTGTAAGACATTTAAAATTATGGTAACAGGCAGATTGAACATGTGGTAATGATAAATGTGAGTTAATTGACTACAGCAAAACAGAATCATTAAGAAGCACTTTAATTAGAGTTGATATAAACATAAAATATCGTGCTCACTGAGAAATAAATAGAGTAATAGTGGAGGTAGATAACTTAGTTTTGTTAACAGTAGATGTGTGANTTAATTGACTACAGCAAAACAGAATCATTAAGAAGCACTTTAATTAGAGTTGATATAAACATAAAATATCGTGCTCACTGAGAAATAAATAGAGTAATAGTGGAGGTAGATAACTTAGTTTTGTTAACAGTAGATGTGTGAATAAATTAAAAATAAAATATACATTTTTAATTTTTATTGAGATCTCCATCCATCACGAAATCGGATACGCCTCTGAGGCATAGTTTATACAAATTTAAAAAACTAAATTCCAAGCAGTTAAACAGTCTTTAAGACCAGCCACAGTTCTCCTAAGCTACAGCTGACGTAGCCGGGTTACAAATAGATTCCATATCGCCGCCCTAAGATACTATGATAGCAGGGGTGACAAAAGTCTGCCATGAGAAAAAAAAACACTGCAACATCAGGCTGATAAGAGCCAGCTGATTCTGCTCGCGTCCTAGCGAGTGTTCGCCGTCAATAAAAAAATGTTTTGCGAGTGTTGGCATTTGAGAAGGCATGCAGTCTGTGGCAACATTTCACACCCGACTTCATCTCACATGCATGAATGTACGCGCGAAAGGTGAATCAGTAAAATTAATTTTCACAAAATTGAACGTGGTGTTAATTCAAAACGACGATAACACCGGATTTGTAACTTAATTTTTAATTTTCTCCATGTCCCTCTTCAATTGAAACTGTCGCGAAAAACATTTTATACCGCACTGGTCCATACGTTGCTGTTGCTTTGCAAGAAATGTAGTAAGGTTACGCGCATGCAAAAATAACATTATTTTTGAACAGCTTTTACAGGCACGATTATTAGCAAAAGCGGCTTATCTGCTCTCAAAAATTTCATGACTAGCTATCGTTACAACTATTCAGGTTAGATCAAATTTCCTGATTGGATAATTTCAACTGTTACGCATATCAGGCAGCGGCCGGAGTGATTGATGCCTCCANCGCATGCAAAAATAACATTATTTTTGAACAGCTTTTACAGGCACGATTATTAGCAAAAGCGGCTTATCTGCTCTCGAAAATTTCATGACTAGCTATCGTTACAACTATTCAGCTTAGATCAAATTTCCTGATTGGATAATTTCAACTGTTACGCATATCAGGCAGCGGCCGGAGTGATTGATGCCTCCANTTAGATCAAATTTCCTGATTGGATAATTTCAACTGTTACGCATATCAGGCAGCGGCCGGAGTGATTGATGCCTCCACAATGACCGAGTCCACCTTTTGATGACGTATGGTGGGAACGGGGAGGGGAGATATGACGTGTCTGTGACTGATATCTGGCACATAGCAGTGACCAATATGTTTCTGAAAGTCATAGATTGTCTCCTCCGGTGAATAAAGCTCTGTATACTGAACTGGACCATGTGAAGCGAGCGTATGCGCTCAGGTATCCACCCATGTAGACACAGCCCTCGCCCGTGTGCGACCCGTAGCGCGTGGTCAGTGTTCCAGAGAGTTCTGGGAGCTGCAACCATGAGCTAGGAGTCGGAGGGACTTCGTGCAGACACCGGCATTCTCGCGGACGACTGCGGCGTTGCTGGTGCTTCACCGCGGCCATCAACACATGCATTTACATTTTGTAGGGCCGTCCCGCACAGCCTGGAACTCTTTCACCCTGCGGCTTTCACCTCCCCATATAGCGTTTTTTGGTTGGGCCAATGTTTATCCAACCTTTGCTTGGATTTTGGGAAAGTTCGAAAGAATAACATAGGTTGAACATCAAAATGACCTGCTGGCCTACGTTGAACCACTGCTGGGTTATTGTAGGCTAATTGTAATGCNACATAGGTTGAACATCAAAATGACCTGCTGGCCTACGTTGAACCACTGCTGGGTTATTGTAGGCTAATTGTAATGCGCTGAATATATCTTTTAACATAAAGGATACATAAAAGTAATTCATGGGTATAGCTGAACTTTCTTCACAAGGAAAAAAAGCATATGGTGAAAACATTTTGCAACAGCCAATGAATTGTTGAGTTCTTCAGGCACACAGGCATTTGTTTTTTTGTTTTTTTTTTTTACAGATTTCGCATTTAGTTTGTGTAAGCGTTTTTTTTTTCGCTACGTAATTTCTCCGAGTGCTGTAGTTTTGGAAAATACTTGCGCTTGGCATGGTTATTTCTTTGCTTATTTTGTTAACGTTGACTACTTTTTACTTTAATCAACCTTCTGAAAACCATCTCGGTTGGAGGTGGGCGCTAACCTACGCCCTTTGCGTGACCAGTGGAGTGTGCTCACATTATGCCACTTTAACTCTACAGCAAAAGTGAACAGATATTAAATTTTACCAACAATTTCAGTTCACTATACAGTGTTACATTCCTTGACATATTAAAACATAACATTTTTACTACTTTAAACTGTATTTTACTAACACTCAATGAGAAATTACTTATTAACTTGTATTTATTTATGCCATACATACTTTCCTACGTGGTACATATTTCTTGTTAAGCCTTCTGTTCAGTCAAAGTATACAATATATAAGGTTACGAGCACTGCCGACTTAATTATTTATAACTTAATAATATTATCCTATGTTGACATATTTGTAATGCAAAGTTGGCACAACATAACTAAGAGTATCTGTCAATAAATGCTTCGTTCAAAACATTATCTTTACACCTAAACATAATTTAAAGGAATATTACTTTTACATAAACATAATTTGCTGTGAACATTAATAAGTCTTGTATTGGAAACTGTATTTTATA